>CM062810.1:89954312-90480122 GCA_031772625.1 Pinus tabuliformis | reverse complement strand
TACTATAGATGGAGCAATATTTCGATCTCCATATATGTGCAAAACACACAAAAGGTATGCATTGCAATATTTATATTTGGAACCAAATCGGTTTGTATGGTATCAATGGTTTTCTCACGTAAACAATTGTCACTTGGGCAATTTTTACGGATGAAATGATAGCACATTATGAGGATACAAAAAGTAACACTTTTTTTGCCAATTGATAAATCTCAAACAAAAGGGCAATTTTTTGGTTGAGAGTGGTTATTATTTTCAAGAGAAACATCTTGAAAGGTTGTTACTGGTAGATACCTTGCTTTACCTCCTCTTGAGTTCTGATACATCATTGGTGAGTGTCTTCAAAGACTTGGCCAAACCTTCCATATCAAGTGAATCTTTCTATTTAGCTTTGGAAACGGCTTGAGCATTCTTACCAGTCTCCTTAGAGTCCTTAGAATACTCAACATCATTAATGGCTCCAATAGCATGCAAGTATTGTTGGAAATGTATTCGCTACTAAGAGGGGGCTGAATCAAAAGTGACATTGTTTATTAAGTTTAAAATTTATTTTCAATTACTACAACACAATATTTATTTACCATTAGTATATTAAAACATATAACAAATCATATCAGAACCCTTGTGAAATAATTAAAGAATCATTCACAAGAAGAACACAAAAACCCTTTTTCTGGTGGAAAACCTCCCCTTGGGTCAAAAAATCCCCTTGTTGTTGTTGTGTTGCTCAAATAATTATATTAATTGTCAAGCAATTCAATTACATAGAATATATATATGGCTACTATGAGAAAGAACTATTATCCTCGTCTATGACTCCACAAACACCCATCTTATCAGTAAGCCTTGCACAACACCCATTAGACTTATGAAGAAATATGTCCTAGATACCGAATTTCTAGAGCACTCATTACACTCTTCTACTGAACCACATTTCACAATATTTCAAACTGAATTCAATCTCAATTGTTCAACTATAAGAACAAAACAACCTCTATCAATATAGGCTCAAAACATTATAATAATCTCACCAAAACAAATATGCATAACTCACCCACTCAATCACTGCAAGAATCCATTATAAATACATGCAACAAACATAAAATATAATATGATCAAAACATGATAAGGAAGCATGAAGAAAATTATCTACAATCCTTTCTACTCTTTTACCATATTACTTCATAAGGTATTTGGCTGAAACATAATTCTGTTACCATCTTCTATCACTATGATCTACTAATATTTTGCATATATTCCTACATAGTACGCACAAGGCACTCTCAACTTACTCACACTCTCCAAGCTCACACTACCATCCATTAATAAATAATAATAATCATACTTCTGAAAAAGATATAAACCAAAATATCCTCAACAATACCCAAAGAAATACCATGGGTGAATACCATGGTAATCTCGAAATCAGTACCACGGGTAAATACCATGGTTAAATCGATACCAAGGACACCCATACCATGGTAAACTCTAGTGAAATACCACAAGTCAATACCATGGTTATTCCAATACCATGGAACCGTATACCATGGTAATCTCTAAGTCAATACCAAAAGTAAATACCATTGTTATGCCAATACCACGAACCCTTGTACCATGGTAATTTGCAATTCAATACCATAGATAAATACCATGGTTATGGAAATACCATGGACCCCTATACCATGGTAATATCCAAGTCAATACCACATGTAAATACCATGGTAATACTAATACCATCATGCCAATACCAAGTGTCAACCTAGACCATACACAAATCAATACCAAGGTAATGATACCATAGTAATACAAATACATGTAATGCCAATACCAAGGTAAAAACCCTACAACTAACAAACCAAGCAACGTAACCACATCAAACATAATCATCTACAATAGATTCCCAAGTTGACATCAATGCCAACCATCCACACTACATCACAACATCATGCCTAATCACAACACCAATTTTACTAGGTTGACATCAATCCCAATCAAATAATTGATCCATTCCAACAAGTCTTTCTCTACAACAATTTCTTCTACAAATTTCAATGCTAGTGTCTCCTTTGCAACTATTCTAACGAAAACATAAATATTAGCAGCCAAGGTATCTGTGTAATAATCTATAGTGATAAAATCATGAGACTGCATTTTTTTGGGGAAATTATTCAATATACAGTTTATTTTTTCATTAAATTATTTATCTTTCTCCTTTTCCCCCATCTTATTATTACCAAGTTCTTTTAACAACGTAACTGGATTTTTATCATCGAAAATTTTTTCCAAAAGCATTTTTTTTAAATCCTTCTAACCATTGATTGAATTAAAAAGCAAACTATGGTACCATACTACTTCTCTACCTTCTAAAGTGAAATTAAATATCCTACAAGAAAAATCAACATATCGTACCTCTGACATTCGTAAATGCATGTATAAATCATCAATATGATCCTCAACCTCAGTCTTGTTGTCAAGATAAAACTTTGATAATTACTCCTCTAGGTCTTTAGGTATTCTATGAAGATTATCCAAGAGAGCGAGTGGCCCTTGGGCCATCCAATCCAAGTCCCGATCAATAATGTATCTATCTTTCGTTTCTTCCTCCTTTTCTGAATCTAATGAACCTTCTTATTCACCATTCAAGTCTTCGTTGTAATGAAAATAAAATCTCAGTTTCTCTTTATTGGAAAGAATAAAATATTCCTTGGGCCCTTCGTTAATAGGTGGAAGTCCCAATTACTGAATTGTTTCCCCTCAAGAGTGGAAAAAACCATATCTTCCACCGATGTAACCGACATACTAGTACAAGTTCTTTCTTTGCTTCTAGGGTGATGAGGGAGACTATGAGTGATGAGAAGTAAGCCAATAGCTTTTTCAAACATATGGGTAATGGAAACAAATTCCTACAGTTAGTCATTAGTAGCCTCATAAATTAATTCTAGAGTGAGGTTGAGAAGACCCTCCTACTTTAGGAATAGGAGTTCGGGTGGAAGCCAAAATATTACTACATTACACGATAGGTGAATGGTTAGGATAAGATGAGTTATCATCCAAAAAATGGTGGCTACCATCCTTCTAGAGACAGAATGTTGATGGTTCTAGAACCTACCAACGAGCAGGGGGTCTCCCCGATGAAAATTTCCAATTAGACTTCGCACCATTTGTTGTAGGATCCGTTCTAGAATTAAGGTTCGACTTCCATTATTATTAAATATTTTTCTTGGCTCTAGTGGGTTTCACGAGAGAGAAATGCACATGTAGTGTTAAGTGAACAAATGAGTATGCCTTGTGAAATATTGAATTGTAGAATGTATCAAGGTTCTTTAACTAAAAGGGAAAAGAAAGTGACTCTTTAAGATAAGAGTAGTAGTAGTAATTTAATAAAGACACATGAGCCAATGTAAGAAAGAATTGTTAGACAACTAGAGAAATAGTTCACATAGAAGCAATGATCATCAAAACAATTACAACACACATTTAATAAGATATGCACCAAATCCATCGAAATAGTTAAATTTATTTAGTACAAAAATACGACGACGTACATCGCAAACATTCAAGGAATAATTTTACAACATTTATGATATATGCATGAAAATGTTTCGGCTTTACTAGCTTCAAATATTAAGTGAAATTTCCAAGATACATAGATACAATGAACATCACTAGCTCCAATAGTGGAGCGTTAGAGCAACCAATTGCTCTCCAAAAGAACTATCTTCCTCTCTAATGCCTAGTTGGATAAGCCAAGCTAAAAAGTCCTTTGCTTGAGCTAAGAGGGTGTACATATGACAATTGAGATGACTCGTGGACTCCTCTCATGACTCTTGAACTTCCATTTTACCTTTTTAAATTCTCATAAGACTCTTGGTATTCCACATGAATTTCCACATTCTATAGGTGACTCTTGGAATTCCACTTTTAGATTACATTTCTCACATTACAGAAAATTATATAATTGCATCCAAAAATGATGTGCCAAATGATGTTTCATATGAAAACTTGAAGTGCCACTTGACAAGACAGGACTTGACACTTATTACATGGAATTGATCATGGTTCATGTTCTTTCTTTTCCTCCTCCATAAGGCTTTAATATGAGGAGTCTTCACAACAACCTTGATATTTTATCTTTTGTCACAATCTAGTCTCCCTTCATCTTTTGTTCAAGGATTAATATGTTCTTATAGCTTCATAAGTGTCTTTACCATTGTCTCCTTATCCTCCTCTTTGGTCATCATCCAATCATGATAATATACAATCCTTGCCACTAAAACCCACTCATGACAAGACACAATTAGTCCATAAACATCCTAAACTAGACTTTTTCACAAAAACTATTGATTGAACTAGAACTAAGTGTTGTATTAAGAGAAAGACTTAGGGTTTGAGGAATGCATAGTTAAAGAGGCCAAGTGTGAGGGGTTAAAGCTTGATATTTTTCTATACGCATTTCGAGAGGCCTAGGCAAGAATACTGCATAGTTGTGGAGCTCAA
This sequence comes from Pinus tabuliformis, assembly GCA_031772625.1. Lineage (NCBI taxonomy): Eukaryota > Viridiplantae > Streptophyta > Pinopsida > Pinales > Pinaceae > Pinus > Pinus tabuliformis. The sequence goes on along the minus strand of CM062810.1, from coordinate 90,475,625 downwards.
TGAGGTAGGATTTAGCCTTAATACTATGTACTACATGGTTCAGCAAAGAGAGAGGAGTTGTAGATTTCATAGTTATGTAGCTAAGGAAGACAAGACGAATTTTTCTTTCTTTCCACTCCACAATCCATCAAAGGAAACTTCTTAGAGGGAAATATTGTGTAGTTGTGTCTGTCAAGAGACTATCCTTAAGCACTGTAATTGTGCAATATGAAGTCCTTGGAGGCAGGAACTATGCATTTCACAGTTCTAGGAGGAAATGGATCAATGCGTGACTTTCTACTGCACAATGTGCAGTTCAAGGAGGTCGAGTGAGGTCGAGTTGGTTGAGCGTGAAGATTTCCATAATTTGGCTAAGTGTGGGACTAGTGAGATAGAAGTGAAACCAACAAAAGGCTTACGCATCATCACACACTGAAAAAAATAAACGAGACAACATTTAACACTTGTTACAGAACAACATCATGACCCCCCTAATGCAATGACAAAATAACAACCTCCCTAAAGTGTGACAAATAAGATATACTTTGCAACAACAGTGATGACACTAGTGTAATTGATCCAGATCTCTTCAGATACCAGATTAACCAAGATCTTTTAATTTTGTGACGTTAACAGAATTTCATCTAAAAGAGTATGAAAAACCACATGTGCATATTATAAAGAAGATGAAAACATAATGATATCCATCAAATCAAGCACACACACACATTAATTATGGAGTTCACCAATGTGTGTTACGTCTCCAAGCCTTGGTGTCAAGAGTAGGGAGGCTACTTCATTAAATGTTGCAAGATGATGATGAGTAAATAATAAATTATTTTTAATTGCAAGGATAAATTCCCTCAACTAGAGTGGCATGTCTCTGCACGAGATGTTCCCCCTATAGGAACTGTCACCGAAATGGGTGTTCCATCAGCATGACAAGCTAATCAATTCTCACATGACGTGGCACGCAAGTATCCCTCAACATAATGGTCATGAGGGATCTCAAAAACTAGAAACATAAGCTCAACAGATTAGAAGGAAATCACGCAATAACTATATCATATACCTCCACTTTCGGGGATGGCTGAAAAATGCAAAGCTCAGTTGCTAAAACAAACAACACTATTGAATTTATGGCACAAAATCATGTTAAATGACTATAAACTTTTCCCATTTTTGACACTGTCAAATTCTGGACCCTCAGGAATGTTGAGGATTCCCCCAAAGATTCCTTCTAGAATATGGAAAAACAATATGTTGCTCAGATAAATAATTTGAGCACACCACTGTGCTCCATACAAAATTCTGTGAAAAATTACTATAAAGTCGGCATCATTCTAGTTCTATAAAAAAATCAGCCTCCAAGGGAATCTTTTAGATTCCACAAGATTCTACAAAGATTTCTTATTATTGGACACTTGAATTTCTACTGCTCAAATGGGGAAACATACCACATTGTTAGACTCCTCATGATAATACATGCAAAAATGACTATAAACTTGTCAAATTTTGACACTAGCACCTCTGGCCCTCTAAGGGAATCTTTTTAGCATCTCATGGATTCCCCCACTCATTGTTCCATAACCTCTGTCACTCAGGGTTCCACCCATCTTCAGTCACTCCTCCCCAGTCACATGAGAATCTTGTTTTAAATAGTGTTTTGTGCACAGATATTACAATGAAATCTTGCTTGGGTTGTTGGCACACACCAATATTAGGTGGGCGAAGGTCCCAAGGTCGAACCCCCTACCCCGCTACTTAACACGGTTTTCATTTTATATTGGGTTAGTGGTTAAGACTTTTAGAAGGATGAATTTATTGAACTGTTGGTGGTCTTAATGGTTATGATAGCGGTTAATGTAGCTTCTTTTGGTCTAGAGTTTGTTTCACCGGTGGACTAGCCGATTGTTAATCCAGGCGGGTTCGACACCTGCTGGAACATATCATCATGTTATATCGACACCTGTCAGAACCGTGTTATAACATATGTTGGCAGTTATATAATGTGTGGACTCCGGGGTTGGGCGGATCCACCAGGAGTGGCCCACCCACCCACCAACTATATATATTACATATAATAACAATGTTGGCAGTAGTGGAAAGGTTTGAAACCCAACACCCTTAATAATAACTTTTTTTGTTTTTTATAAAACAATGAGTTATTTTTAATCCGCCAAAAGATAAGGGTCACTAGGAAAATTAAGTAGGTGACAAATTCACCCGTTCCAGTGGTCAGATTCTGTGCATCAGGCTACTTCCAAATTGTTGCCTTGTTAACACTGCCACTTGGCCAAGTTTGATGAGAAGTTTGACCAGCTATAACATGAGCATACATACTCAGATTTTAGTGATGTTCAAACTATTGGAATCAAGGCAACGAGAACTATGATTTGATTGCAGTTTCACTTCAATATGAGGGCTTTGATTTCCGAGTTTTCCTTAAACCATGTCTGAAGCTAAGCTTGTCTAAATCTACCTGGATCATTTTTCCACACTAAGTATCTTTTGGTCCTTTGAAGCATGAACATAATGAACATCTATTGTATTACTTTTTCTACACCATAAGTGTCCTGAAAGATCACCCTTCGTTCTCCTTCACCATTTCTATTCGGAGCCAAAATTGATGAGCCAACACCTGCATCCTCTAAAAACCTGTAGTACATCTTTGTAAATTACATGCTCAATGAACAACCATGACCCAAGCATCCCCATACTTTCCAAGAGTGCATAAGACACACTCTTTGTTCAAGTTTACATCATAATGTAATTCAACACCCCAACTATCAATAAAATGCAAAAACATCATCGTTTACAAAATGCAGCCATGACAAGATACCATATCTAGAAAAACCATATCTAATTCATGAAAATGAATGGATCATCATCTCCCTATAGCGGATTTGCTTGTTGAACAACCCTTCCAACTGGTTACTACATGGGTACTTTGTCCTTGAGACGTTGCTTTGGATGGAGCCTCCAACATGTGGCTCTTTGATTTCCACCTCTGTTGCAATGACTACAAAAAGTCTTATTCCTCTAGACATGCTTAACCTGCTTCCTTCCCTAATGTGGAGAAGGCCTTTCACACCTCATATTCTTTCTTGCTGCCATTCTATTCTAACACTCAATAACCAGATGGCTATGCCAACCACAAAAACTACATAGCTTTCTATGACTTGATTTATGTCCATCATTAATATGCTTGTAATCAAAATGATCTTTAGGATACAGAGACTGTTTATACCTCTCTTGACTCCCTCTGGTGCATCGCTGGGGATGAGAGAATTCCTTAGCTCTTCCTTGTAATGTGTACTATCATGGGAGGATTGTGATGAGTTCCAACCATACTCTTTCTCCGATGGCTTCAAAAATTCCTTGGAAACCTATTATACCTTTGAGCACTCTCCTTTAGTGTATCCAAAACATGCAAATGGAGGTCTTTGTACAACCTCCACTAGCTGATTCATTCCTTGGCCATTAACACCAAGTCCTCCTCCTCTATACCCCATCTTGGTAAGGAGTCTCATGCCAGTTCCTAAAATGGTTACCTCAAGGCTTCCAACATAAATAATGTCATGTGAAAATGAAATTAAAGAATGCTCAATAATCTTTACCTCAGCTATCGATTACGAAATAGGTTATGATGGCTTTGCTAAGCTTTTGGTGTGCTTAAATTTTTCCAAGGCCTCTTCTGCAGCTCGCCACTGAAGCTACAATCTCTACTTCTCCTCAATCCCACATTATCAGCTTCAAGGATTTGATTGATCTTCTCATTTTAATGATGAGAATATGAAGAAGAAGAAGAATGTTCACTCTATGGGGTAGATGGATCATCGCCCTCTGCTCTTTCTTTCTCCTATTCTTTTCTTACTATTTTCTCCTCATAATCTACATACATTATGTCTACAATGTGTGCCATCTTGAGGAGGTACTCATAAAGATCTCTTTTGTTCTACTTTCCCTTATTATTTGATCAAATCGTCATCTATAAACATATCACATCTCATTAGCTAAAAATGCAACCATCACACTTAAAATCATAGATCACATGTAATTATCATAAACTAGAGTCATATATCACATGTATATAAAACTGAAATAAAATATTGATACTTATCCTTCAATCTATCCTTAGCTTCTACCTTTTCTCTTTTCGTGCTCATACTGAATCAGTTGCCACACCTAAAAGAAAACCAATTCCACGTCGTCTAAGTAAACCAAAACAATTTGACCAATCAAAATACAAAAAGTGATGTACATCACACGTTGGAAGGTAGCTCCTACATTGATGAGCCCAAAATGAATTCTTTTAAAAGAGAAGGTACTCCAATTTTTTCTGAAGGTAGTCTTATGTCTATGGGGTTCCCTCACAAGAAGCTGGTGCTATCTAGAAAAATCATCCAGCAACAAAAAAATTTATGACCCTAATATTGTTTGTAGAATCTATTCAATTGATGGCACAGGGTTATTATCTTTGTCTAAGGCTCGCTTCAAATTGTGAAAATCCACGCATAAGAAAATTTCCATAGACTTCTTCCTCACGAGAATGAGATTTGAGACCCATGTTGAATGACAAAATTGAAATATGATCCAAGCATCCAACAACTTTCTTAACTCTTTCTAAGTGAGGGGTTCAAGTGTAGGATGAACTTATCTCAGCTTTCGTTGAAAAGGTTTAGCCCCGTCATTAATAGGAATCATATGTTGGATTATTCACATATCTTAAGTTTTCAAATTTCCCTACATCCAAGCGAAGGCATATCGATACTATTTGAAAAGTCAGATAAACGCTTTCCTCTCTTGAGGCATACAATAAGTACCGAGATTTAAAATATTTGTATCTTCTTTTGTTCTGAGATTTACTTGTTCATGTGAGAGTATAGAGCTATGATTCCTTGAACTAACTAGTTCCCTAAACCAATTTTGCAATTCATACAACTTCTCTAATGATACCACATGCTTGGATATGGAGTTTCCATTACTTGTTTGAGCTGAACCTTGCAGTACCTTTTCATGCTCATTTTCATTGGTCCCTACATCTTTGAATACATCAACATTTGCCATAAAATCCAATATCCATTGGTCATCCTTGAAAACATGCAAATTAGTATTATTATCTACCATAGATGGCTTATAAATGATTTCAATTAAAAATATGTCCTTTAAAAGTGACAACCTATTAGCAACATTTGTTAATGCATTAGAAACAACATTACAAATTTGAGGAACAAAAATAATATTAAAATCTTGAAATTGTGAAATTAAATGCCATACCTATTGTTGATAATTTATGAGATTAGGTGAAACACAGTGTACTATATTTTGAACATGTCATGTGATAATGTCAGAGTCACTTACTGCTTTCAACACTTCAAATTTTATGTTGATAGCTTTCTTTAAGTATAGAATGAGTGATTCATATTTGATAAAGTTATTAGTGCACTCAAATTCCAAGAGGAAAGAGACCATTTATATTTTCTTGTCACAGTTCAATTAAAATGCAACCAACTCTGGATCCCTCCTATTCCTTGGAACCATCAAAATACAAAGTCCAAATACTAGCAACACTAAATCTATGTCCTACACTAACATTGTTTGCATCTACTACACATAAGTCATTTTCACAAGCTGGATTTCATGGAAGGAGTTCCAACTATGTGTCTGGTGGGATAGGTGAAGGTTGTGGAAAATAACATCTGTGGCCTACTTACAGAAAATAATTTCCAAAAATAACAACTACAAATCCTACCATCTCATTATGAACCTCAAGTGGTGTCACGGTATGTTTCAAATATGCCTCACTTTCTACTCAAATATGGTTATTTCTAGCCTTATATGGAAGCCATAAATGTGTCTAGTCAGTTGAGAAATACCTTTGGACTATATGGGACCAATCGCTACTCAAATGTAATACAAAGGCTTTGGGAATATCCACAATCATAATGTTTATACACTGATGAAATATATGGTATGATGAAAAATGAATGATTACTTTGTTAACTTCACTAATGGCATGGACCAATGATTTTTCCGGCTATATGCTCCATGGATTAATTTCATCCCATTTAGTGTTAATTTTCTTAGCGACATATAATGACATGTCATTCACAGATGCGCGAGAATAAACTAAAAAATTATGGAAATTATAATCAAATATTTAAAATGTCAATAAAATTGGGGGATAGAGAGCATTAGTATTTAAATTAATAAAATTTAGTAGAGATTGGATTAAATTGCAAGAGTTATTGGACATTATCTAAGAAGAAGAAACTTCCTTACCTGTTAATGAGTTTGGTGAGACTGTTTAGAAATTTAGTTCTCACTGACCCATTATCTATGAAATCTCAAAGAGTGAGATGTTAAATCAAGTTCTTTTTATGTGTTCAACAATGTTGTAATCAATAGTTTCAATCCGAATAGGTTGTGTTGATGAACCATGTGGTGTAGATTTGTTTGAAACTTTAGGAGTAGTGGACATTCTCTTCTTATTGGTGCAGGTGCTCTTACGAGGTGGAGTGCTTCCTTACTTGTTTTGTGAATTTTGAGATAAATTAGAAGGTAGAAAATTTCTTGGTAACAACAACTTCTTTAGCTCTTCCTCAGAAATAGGTCCCTTTCTCCTCAAATTATAATGACCATTTAACTATTGAGGAGGATCTTCACTCACTGATGGTTTATCATCACTCTGCTTATCAGCATTGTATATAACACCCAACATATTCATTGAGTGTCCATCATCGGAACTTTCATCTGCCATAGTTGGGTCAATTGCTTCCTCACTCTGCTCAGACTGTTGTTCTACTAATAAGTTGTCTACAATATTAGTCATCATGGTGTTCATATTATGATTCCACTATGGGCATGTTTTATTTAAATATTTTTTCTTAATGGAAAGTTCGAAAATTATCCATGCCAAAACTTTCAATGTTAAAAAACACATTAGAACTCTAAGCATATTTAGTTGGTTGAGAGTGGTTGTTCATTTTCAAGAGAAATGACTTGAAAGGCTTGTTGCTCACTTGACCTCCTCTTGAGTTAGGACATTTCATTAGTGAGTGTCTTCAAAGATTTGGCCAAGCTTTACATATCAATTGAATCTTTCTATTTAGCTTTGGAAGTGGCTTGAGCATTCTTACCAATCCCCTTAGAGTCCTTAGAATATTCCTCATCATTAATGGCTCCAATAACATGCAAGTATTGTTGGAAATGTATTCAATACTGAGAGGGGTGGGGGGCTGAATAAGTAGTGACAATGTATATTAAATTTAAATTCCTTTTCAATTACCACAATACAATATTCATTTACCCGTTAGTATATTAAATCATATAAAAAAACATATGAGAACCATGTGAAATAACAAAGAATCATGCTCAGGAAGACACAATATTTTTTAGTGGAAAACCCTCCTCCTTGGTTAAAAAAACACCCTTGTTGTTGTTGTGCTTCTAAAATAATTATGTTACATATAATTATATAGAATATATATATATGGGTACTATGAGAGAGAATTATTATCGTCGTCTATGACTCTACAGACACCCATCTTATCAACAAGCCTTTCGCAACACCCATTGGACTTATGAAGAAATATGTCCTCTATACTGAACTTTCCGGAGCACCCACTCCACTCTTCTACTGAACCTCATTTCACAATATTTCAGAGTGGATTCAATCTCAATTGTTCAACCAGAATAACACAACAACCTCTATCAATATAGGCTCAAAACATTATAATAATATCACCAAAAAAAATATGCATAAATAACCCACTTAATCACTCGACAATTCATTAGCAATACATGCAAGAAACATAAAAGATAATATGATCAAAACATGGTAAGCATGCATGAAGGAATTTATCTGCAATCCTTTCTACTCTTTTAAGATATTACTACATAATATATTTCGCTGAAACATAATTCTGCTGCCATCTTCTATCACTATGATTTGCTGAAGATATTTTACATAAATTCCTACATAGTATGCACACACCACTCTTCACTTACTCACACTCTCCAAGCTCACACTAACATCCATTAATCAATAATAATAATAATCATACTTCTGATAGAGGTATAAACCAAAATATCCTCAACAATCCCCAAATAAATACCATGGGTGAATACCATGGTTATGTCAATATCTTGGATAATTATACCATGTTAATCTCCAAATCAATACCACAGGTAAATACCATGGTTAAACTAATACCAAGGACACCCATACCATAGTAAACGCTAGGGAAATATGACGTTTCAATACCATGGAACCCTATACCATGGTAATCTCTAAGTCAATACCACAAGTAAATACCATGGTCATTCCAATACCATGGACCCTTGTACCATGGTAATCTCAAAGTCAATACCATAGGTAAATACCATGATTATGGCAATACCATGGACTGCTATCCCATGGTAATCTACAAGTCAATACCACATGTAAATACCATGGTAATACTAATACCATCATGCCAATACCAAGTGTCGACCTAGACCATACACAAATGAATACCAAGGTAATGATACCATAATAATACAAATAGATGTAATGACAATACCAAGGTAAACACCATGCAACTAACAAACCGAGAAACATAACAATAGGAAACATAATCATCTGCAATAGATGCTCAGGTTGACATCAATTCCAACCATACACAATACATCACAACATCATGCCACATCACAACACCAATTCTACTAGGTTGACATCAATCCCAATCAAACAACTAAGCCATAATTCCAACAAGTCTTTATCTACAACAATTTTTCTATGAAGTTCAATGTTAGTGTCTCCTTTGCAACTCTTTTAATGAAAATAGAAATGTTAGTTGGAAAGGGGGTTGTGTAATAATCTCTTGTGATAGAATCATGAGACTTCATTTTTCCGGGGAACTTATTGAATATGCAGTTTAATTTTTCATTAAAATATTTATCTTACTCCTTTTCCCCCATCTTAATGTTACAATGTTCTTTTAACAACATGGAAAGATTTTTAACATGAATTTGTTTTCCAAAAACATATTTTAAACTCCTTCCAACCACTGATTGAATTAGAAAGCAAACTATGGTACCATACTACTGCTCTACCTTCTAAAGTGAAACTAAAGAGCCTACAAGAAAAATCATCATATCTTACCTCTGGCATTCCTAAATGCATGTAGAAATAATCATTATGATCCTAAACCTTAGTCTTCTTGTAAAGGTGATTAGAAATCCTATGAAGATTATCCAAGGGAGCGAGTGGCCCTTAGGCCATCCAATCCAAGTCCTAATCAACCATGTATCTCTCTTTCTTTTCTTCCTCCTTTTCTGAATCTGATGAGCCTTCTTCTTCACAGTTCAAGCTTCATTGTAATCAAAATAAAATCTTAGTTGCTATTTTTTGGAAAGAATAAAATATTCCTTGGGTCGTTCGTCAATAGGGGGAAGTCCCAATTATTGAATTGTTTCTGAAGGTTCTACTAATTCTTTAAGGGTGGAAAAAAACAAAACTTCCACTAATGTAACTTACACACTAGTACAAGTTGTTTCTTTGCTTCTAGGGTGATGAGGGAAACTATGAGTGATGGGAAGTAAGCCAACAGCTTTTGCAAACTGGTGGGTAATGGAACAAATTTCTAAGAGTTGGTCATAAGTAACCTCATAAATTAATTCCAGAGCAGGGTTGAAAATACCCTCCTACTTTAGGAATAGGAGTTGGGGTGGAAACTGGAATATTACTTCACTTCATGATGGATGAATGGTTAGGATGAGAGGAGTTATCAACCAAAAAATGGTGGCTACCCTCCTACTAGCACCAGAATGTTGACGGTGTTGGAACCTACCAACATGAAAGGGGGACTCCCCGATGAAAACTTCCAATTAGACTTTGCACTATTTGGTGTAGGAACCCTTCCCGAATTAAGGCTTGACTTCCAATATTATTAAATATTTTTCTTGGCTTTAGTGGGTAGCATGAGAGACCAAGGAAATTTAGTTTTAAATGAACGAGTATGCCTTGTGAAATATTGAATTTTAGAATGTATCAAGGTTCTTTAGGGAAAATAAAGTGACTCTTTAATAGAAGAGTAGTAGTGCCAATTTAATAAAGACACACGAGCATATGTAAGAAATAATTGTTAGAAAACTAGCAAAATATTTCACATTGAATCAATGATCGTCAAAAAAATTACAACACACATTCAATAAGATATGCACCAAATCCATCGAAATAGTTAAATTTATTTAGTACAAGAATTCAACAATGTACACGGCAAACATTCAAACAATAGTTTTACAACATTTATGATATATGCATGAAAGCATGTCGACTCAACTAGATTCAAATATTAAGTGAAAGCTCCAAGATACATAGATACAATGAACAGCACTAGCTCCAATAGTGGAGTGTTAGAGACATCAATTTCTCTCCAAAAGAACTATCTTCCTCTCTAATGCCTAGTTGGATAGGCCAATGTGAAAATTCCTTTTCTTGAGCTATGAGGGTGTGTATATAACAAATGAGATGACTCTTCACATCCCTTGCGACTCTTGGACTCTTCTCATGACTCTTGAACTTCCATTTGACCTTTTCAAATTCTCATGAGACTCTTTCTCTTCCACATGAATTTCAACATTCTATAGGTGTTTCTTGGAATTCCACTTTTAGGTTACTTCTCACATTACAGAAAATTATATAATTACATTCATAAATGATGTGCGAAATGATGACTCATATGAAAACTTGAAGTGACACCTTGACAAGACAGGACCTAACACTAATGACATGGAATTTTTGGTGGCTCATGTTCTTTCTCTTCCTCCTCCATAAGGCTTTAAGATGAAGATTCTACACAAAAACCTTGATATTTTATCTTTTGTCACAATCTAGTCCCCTTTCATCATTTTTTCAATGATCAATATGTTCTTATAGCTTCATTAGTGTCTTATATGATTGTCTCCTTATCCTCATCTTCGTTCATCATCCTATCATGGAAATATCTAGTACTTGCAACTGAAAACCACTCATGACAAGATGCGATCAATATAGAAGTATCCTAATCTAGATTTCTTCATGAAAACTATTGATTGAATTGGAACTAGGTGTTATACTATCAGAAATACTTGGGGATTTAGGAATTCACAGTGCAAAAGGCCAAGATTGAGGGGATGAAGCTTGATATTTTGCAGTGCACATTTCTAGAGGCCTAGGTAGGAATACTGCATAGTTGTGGAGCTCATTGAGGTAGGATTGAGCCTTAATATTGTGTAGTGCATAGTTCAGCAGAGAGAGAGGAGTAGTGGATAGCATAGTTATGGAGCTAAGGAAGACAAGAAGATGTTTTCTTTCTTTCCACTACACAATCCACCGAAGGAGACTGCTTAGAGGGAAATATTGTGCAGTTGTGTAGGTTAAGAGACTATCCTTGAGCACTATGAATGTGCAATGTGAAGTCCTTGGAGTTAGGAACTATGTTTTTCACAATTCTAGGATGAAACGGATCAAATTTAGGCTTGCTCCTATGCAATGCACTGTTCAAGGAGGCCGGGGGAGGTCGAGTTGGTAGAGCATGAAGCTTTCCATAATTTGGCTAAGTGTGGTATTAGTCAGAGAAAAGTTAAACAAACAAAACTCTTATGCATCATCACACACACAAAACAATCGTTGAAATAAAATTCAACACTTGATACACAAGAACAACATGATCCCCTTAATGTGATGAAAAATAACCTCCCCAAAGTGCAACACATATGATATACTTTGCGACGACACTACTCTAACTGATCCAGATCTCTTCAGCTACCAGAGTTAACCAAGATATTTTACTTCTCTAATGTTAGAATAATTGCATGTAAAAGAGTATCAAAAGCCACATGTACATACTATAACAAAGATGAAAACATAATGGCATCCATCAAATCAAGCACATACACACATTGATAATGGAGTTCACCAATGTGGGTTACGTCTTCGAGCCCTAGAGTCAAGAGTGGAGAGGCCGCTTCATTAAATGTTGCAAGATGATGATGAGTACATAATACATTCTTTTTCATTGCAAGGATCAATTCCCTCAACTAGAGTGGCATGTCTCTCCATGAGACATTACCCCTATAGGAACTCTCACTCAAATGGACCTTCCTTCAGCATGACAAGCTAATCAATTCTCACATGACATGGCATACAAGTATCCCTCTCATAATGGTAATGAGGGATCTCAAAAACTAAAAACGTCATCTCAGAAAATCAGAAGGAAAGCATGAAATAACTATATCATATACCTCCACTTTCAGGGATAGCTGAAAAATGCAAAGCTCAGCTACTGAAACAGACATCACTATTGAATTTATGGTGCAAACTCATGTTAAATGACTATAAAAGTTTCCTGTATCTGACATTGTCAAATTCTAGACTCTCAGTAATCTCAAGGATTCACCCAAAGATTCCTTTTGGAATATGGCAAAATAATATGCTACTCAGATGAAACATTTGAGCACACCACTGTGCTCCCTATTAAATTATGTGAAAAATGACTATAAAATCGACATCATTCTACTCCTATAAAAAATTAGCCTCCAAGGGAATCTTTTAAATTCCACAAGATTCTATAAAGATTCCTTATTGCTGGACTATTGAAACATACCACATGGTTAGACTCCTCATGATAAGACATTCAAAAATTACTATAAACTTGTCAAATTCTGATGCTAGCACCTATGGCCTTCTAAAGGAATATTTTCAACATCTTGTGGATTCCCCTGCTCATGGCTCTACAACCTCTGTTTCTTAGGGTTCCTCCTTTCCTCTGTCGCTCTACCCCATTCACATGAGAATCTCAATTTAAATAGTGTTTTATGGATGAATATTACAATGAAATGTTGCTTGCATTGTTGGTGCACACCGAGATTAGGTGGGTGAAGGTCCCAAAGTCAAACCCCCCACCCTGCCACTTAACATGATTTTTTATATTGGGTCGATGGTTAGGTCTTTTGGAATGATGTATTTATTGAAATATTACTGGTCTCAATGGTTATGTAGCTGGTTAATGTAGCATCTTTTGGTTTGGAGTTTTTTCCACCATTGGACTAGCCGATTGTTAAGTTGGATGGGTTTGACACCCGCCGGAACATATCATTGTGTTATATCGAAGCTTGTCGAAACCGTGTTATAACATATGTTGTTGGTTATATAATGTTTGGACTTCAGGGTTGGGTGAATCCCACAGGGGTGGCCGACCCACCCACCAACTATATATATTACATATAATAACAATCTTGGCGGTAGTGGCAAGGCTAGTAGCCCAACACCCTTAATTATATTTTTTTTTATTTCTTATAAAATAATGAGTTATTTTCAATCCGCCAAAAAATAAGGGTCACTGGGAAAATTAGGTAGGTGAAAAATTCACCAGTGACTGTGGTCAGATTTTGTGCATCGGGCCATTACCAAATTGTTCCCTCGTTGGGACTGCCACTTGGCCAAGTTTGACGAGAAATTCGACCAACTATAACATGAGCATACAAACTTGGATTTTAGTAACATTCACACTACTACAATCAAGGCGATGAGCACTACTATCTGTTTCTGGTTTCACTTCAATATGAGGAAATTTATTTTTGAGCTTTTTCTAAAACCGCTTATGAATCTAAATGTGTCTAGACCCACCTAGATCATTCCTCTCCATTGAGGATCTTTTGGTCCTTCGAATCATGAACATAATCTACATCTGTTGTGTTACATTTTTTATCAGGTTGGGGGTGTGACAAAGGACCCTTCCAAGACCTTTTACTTTCGTGATGTGTTAAATTGCATTTTTAAAAGAACATTAATGAATACATCTGCATGCAATAAAGAAGAGGAACATGATAATCATTAGCACATGAAAACATAAGACGTTGATAACAGAGTTCATCTAGGAGGAACTATGTCTCCAGGCCCCAGTGTCAAGATGGTGTAGGCCGTTGTATTAAGTGTTGTCAATAGTGATGTACATAAGAGATGATGTCAAGATCATACAAGGAAAAATGCCCTCATGTAGGAGTGGCTCTAAAAGATGTTCTGCTACAAGAACTCTCAGTAAAAAAAAAACTCCTATCAGTATGACTCAAACTCATGCATGATGAGCATCCCATCAACATGGCATAAAAGGGATCTTAATGAAAAACATGCATGACGACAACATGAGTATCCCCTCAACATACAACAAAGGGATCTCAAAACATAACATGAAAAATCATGACAATAAGTACATCACATACACGATTTAGCATCACATCAAGCAGGAATCATGAAAACAAGTAAGAAAGAAGATCCCACATCAAGAATCAAACAGGGATATGTGCAGCACAATGGATCAAGAAGAAGTACATGAACGCACTGCACATACCTCACAACCAAGGGCCATCTGAAGAAGTGGATGTCAAATTGCTGAAGCTGTTTGTGCCATCGATCTCATGGCATCAATTGCATGAAAATGAATGCTTTCCCATGAATACTAACACCCACGTTCCATGTAGAAAAGTGGCTGAAGAATAGAATGAGCAAATGAAAAATTTGAATGCACCATCAAAATTGTGGCGTCAAATAGTGAAAAATCGACTGTCCAATTTTTGAATTCTGAGAAATTGAGAATCTGGGGCTCAAGGAATCTTTTAGATTCCCCCTAGGTTCCTCAAAGATTTTCCTCCATCAGTGGACTCGAAATATGCAACTCCAAAGGTGAATCTAACCTCGCCTTTTTGATCCCTCTGGAAAACCATGAAAAATGACTATAAAATTGATTATATTCCGACATGGAGAAAAATTACCTCCTCGGGAAAATTTCAAGGATCATGATTCCACTCGCATACTAAAAAATGGCTGAAAAATTAAGAAATTTGATGGAGACATGGAAAATGCCATTGCATTCGTGGCGTCGAGAAGTGCTGAAACCATATAAAATTTTTCAAAATATGACAAACTGAAAATTCGGCCCTCCTGCAAAATGATGCCTCGAACTGCATGCACAGCTTTCCTCTGCCTCAAAATCCCTGCCCACTTCTGGTTCCTCCATTTGTCCCATGTACTGTGCAAATGAGGTTTATATATTCAATCTGTGGTAGACTAACCAATGTAGGTAGTTTGGCAAGTTGGTAAATATCCCGAATAGTAAGGAGGAGGTCAAGTGGTCAAACCCCGCCCCCTCCATTTTAATGCATTGTTCATTTTTTTTAAACAAAATGAATGTTTTAATAAAGGGGGTTGGGTCTGCATTGCATGGCCCGCCCCATACCTCCCACGCTAACACATTTATATGAGGTACCATTTATAGTGGAGCGTACAACATTAATGGTTGCGCTATTTTGTGGGTTCGTTTTTGGTGATTTCGTGGTTGGGTGGTTGGGTCTATGCCTCAAGGGTCGACCCACCCCCATTAACATTTTTAATATGATACAATTACATGTGAGTTGGGGGGGTGGCGGGGTTGGTGGCCCCCAACCACACCCCCCCACCCCCCCCCCCCCCCCCCCCCCCGCCTTTTTTTTAATCTTTTTTTTGTTATAAAAACAAACATGCACATTTTTGAAAATTCGAATTTAAACCTGGGAGTATTTTTAACAAGGCCACAAATTCACTTGGAATCCAGCCTAGGTTGGCCAGAATCACATAGATGGGTTCTATCCAAATTGTGGCCTCCTTAAGCCTGTCGAGTCAGCAAGAAGTTAACCCAACTTTGACTACTTCTAACTTTCGCATACAGACTTGGTTTGACGAACTGTTCACACCGACGTGATCAGGATGACACGATCTATGCTCTAGTCCTAGTTCAAGAATAATCCAAAAACTTTGATTTTTGAGCTTCCTTGAGTCCTCTTTATCTTGTGTGTGTCTCTAGAGCCACCTGGATCAATCCTTCCCACTGAGGAGCTTTTGGTCCTCCAAAAGCATAAAAATTAATCTAAAACTTTTCCATACCTTGTCTACATCACAAGCATCCTGAAAGGTCTCGCTTCCATCTCCTTGACCTTTGTTCTTCAGAGCCTTAAGTGATGATGATCCAGATTTAGATAGGAACGCAATAAAACATAGAGATAACCATAAAGACAGATATGCAACGGAAATAATACTTCATTTCATTAATGTAAAATACTGAAATATGCTTACAAACAGTAATGGAAATAAACTAGCTAGGGCGATGGTAGCTTATCTCTAAGAAGAGATGTGGTGGCTACATGCCTATGAACTGTTCTGAATGTGTTACAATGAGGCTCGAAGGCCTATTTATTGTTGAGAAACAATGGAAAACCCTTAACATTCGAAAACCTAACCCTAGAAGATGAAACGCCAAATTGTGGGCCCCGTTTGGGTAAATTGGTACATCAATTTCCCAGGGTCGTAACTTTGGCATATGATCTCTGTTTGACACGTACAATAGCTCGTTAGAAAGATCTATCCGAGCACTACCACTTTGGGAGGCAACATTGGTCTATGGACCTATGTTGCCCCAGCTTTCCCAAAAAATGTCGTTTAGGGCCTCAAAACGGCTCCGGAAGTTCAGGACCCGAAAAACTGCTAAAAATAGTAAACTGTGCTACAATTTAGGAAACTAAAAATACTGTAAGGGACAGTTGTGGGGGTCCAAATGGGATAGGTGGGTGGCCACCAACATCCACCTGGATCATTCCTGCCCCCTTAGGAAGCAATGGTCCCCATTGCGTTGAGCTCATCCCTGAGATGAGGAAGCTTCTGCTGACCTGGGTCTTTGGTGAGCTGTTCTACAATATCTGATGTGTCTAGAAATAGTGGGAAGCATGGTCGACAATGGTCCGCATTGAACACTCGGTGCAAGCAAAGGAATGGGGGAATGTTGTGCTTCAAAGCATTATTTCCCATAGCCTTGGTATTGGTGTAAGGACCATATCGGAGTGGTTTGAGATTCTGATGGGTTCTGATAAGGCGTTCTCTCTGCAGATGTAATCAAACTTTATTGCCCACCTGAAGCTTGTGTGGTACCCCTGAGGAGAAGTTGTTCCTGTGTTCTATCATGATCGTATCCCTTTGCTGCTGCTGCTGCGTGGAGGAACCCTTTGCGGGGGTCATGGATGTAGCAACGATATTCCCCTTACTTTCGGAGCGAACCAGATAGAAAATAAATTTCCTAGTCTGTGAGATGAGTTTGCTGCCTTTCTTGGCGGTGATCAAAGATGTGGCGGTAGGTAGAGCTACCTTTGGTATCCTGTATAATGAATTATTCAAAGAAATAATGACAACACGAGGCCTGGACTCATACCCAGCATGTCGCCTCCACAAGTATGGTTGGCCCAATAATACATCACAAACATCCAGAGGTGTAACATCACACAATACCTCGTCTGTGAAGGGTTTGATGTTGTAGGGAAGGCGGCACTGCTGGCAAACTTTTAGATCTCGTCCTTCGTGAAGCCACCCGATACTGTACGGCTGCAGGTGCGGTGTAGTCAGTAGGCCCAACCGCTTCACGACCTCTGCTGAAATGAGGTTCCTTTGGTTGCCACTGTCGACAATGAATTGCAACGGCGAACCCTTCATCCACATCTGTGAGTGGAAAAGATGCTCCCCCTCTTCTAGATCTGCAGGTTCATTCTTCTGGATCTTGGCAGTGGCAACAGTGGCACTGGGATCCGCATCAATGATCTGCTTCCCTTTGCCATTCCCCTTGTCAAGTTCTGGCTCAGGGTCAAAACATGCATCTGATTCAGAAGCCTTCAACTCGGCCACCAACAATTGCTTGGTCCGACACTCACTTGTGTTATGAGTGGGACTCTTGTGGAACTCATACCACTTTCCTATGTCCTTCTTCGGATTCGTGGTGTTTTTCTTTTCTTGCGGCTTCGACGGGTTGTCTTGGGTCACCCCACCTTGGCTTTGTCCTTTGGGCTTCGGATTTGCAGATCCAAAGTCTCGCTTCTTCTGTTTGAACTTTTGCTCAATTTTGACAGCGTATCAGTATGCTGTGCCGAGTGAGGAGATGTTCAAGAACCCCATCTCTTCCTGGATGTATCTGTGTAGGCAGCCGCGGTATTTGAGTACCGGATGCAGCTCAGAATCTTTGATACCCAACTATGTGCGAAGGGTATGAAAAATGTTTGTGAACTCTAGCACATCTTGGTCTCGTCCCTGCCGCAGTGTGGTCCATTTGATGTATTTGTCCTCATAGCTTCCGACAGGGTAGTACTGCTCCTTGATGGCATCCTGGAAGTCATTCCAAGTGGGTGCGGATGAAAATAGTGAGCCTGTACTTTCATCCTTCTGCTCACAGTAGGTTTCCCACCAGTCCTTGACATGGGGGCCTGCTTTGAGGAGAGAGAAAACAATCTTTTCCCGACTTGAAAATTCATGAACAGAAAAATAACCCTCTAGCAGATTTAACCATTTATCTATGGCATCTGTGTGTATCTGACCCTCGAATATGGGGATTTCAAAATTAACTTGTACCTTAAAGGGTGTGGCATTTCCAGAGTAGCTGCTAGAAGCCGATGCATCATTTTTGGGTAGCCGCTGAAGGATCTGGGCAAAGTTGTCCATCATCGTGTTCCATTGTCGCTCGAGGGATTCTTCGAGCAAGATTTTGATAGGATCTCCTGCTCCCTCGTCTTTCTTCTCATCTGCCATGGGAGGCCGTCGGGATTTGCGAGGCTAGTCTTGCAGAGGTTCGACCAGTTCAAGCCCTAACCCCTGATATCCCGACCTCGTTGGGGACATGCAAAGAAAAACAGAGAAAAAGCAGACCGCTCTGATACCACTTATCCAGATTTAGATAGGAACACAATAAAACACAGAGATAACCATAAAGGCAAATATGCAGCGGAAATAATACTTCATTTCATGAATGTAAAATACTGAAATATGCTTACAAACAATAATGGAAATAAACTAGCTAGGGCGATGGTAGCTTATCTCTAAGAAGAGATGTGGTGGCTACATGCCTCTGAACTGTTCTGAACTATGTTACAATGAGGCTCGAAGGCCTATTTATTGTTAATAAACAATGAAAAACCCTTAACATTCCAAAACCTAACCCTAGAAGATGAAACGCCACATTGTGGGCCCCGTTTGGGTAAATTGGTACATCAATTTCCCGGGCTCATAACTTTGGCATATGATCTTCGTTTGACACGTACAATAGCTCGTTAGAAATATCTATCAAAGCACTACCACTTTGGGAGGCAACATCAGGCCATGGACCTATTTTGCCCCAGATTTCCCAAAAAACGTCATTTAGGGCCTCAAAACGGCTCCGGAAGTTCAAGACCCGAAAAACTGCTAAAAATAGTAAACTGTGCTACAATTTAGGAAACTAAAAAGCTGAAAGAGACAGTTGTGGGGGTCCAAATGGGATAGGTGGGTGGCCACCAACATCCACCTGGATCATTCCTCCCCCCTTAGGAAGCAATGGTCCCCATTGCGTTGATTTCATCCCTGAGATGAGGAAGCTTCTGCTGATCTGGGTCTTTGGTGAGCTGTTCTGCAATCTCTGATGTGTCCAGAAATGGTGGGAAGCATGGTCGACAATGGTCCGCATTGAACACTCGGTGCAAGCAAAGGAATGGGGGAATGATGTGCTTCAAAGCATTGTTGCCCATAGCCTTGGTATTTGTGTAAGGACCATGTCGGAGTGGTTTGAGTTTCTGATGGGTTCTGGTAAGGTGTTCTCTCTGCAGATGTAACCAAACTTTGTTGCCCACCTGAAGCTTGTGTGGTACCCCTAAGGAGAAGTTGTTCCTATGTTCTATCATGACCGTATCCCTTTGCTGCTGCTGCTGCATGGAGGAACCCTTTGCGGGGGTCATGGATGTAGCAATGATATTCCCCTTACTTTTGGAGCGAACCAGATAGAAAATAAATTTCCTAGTCTGTGAGATGAGTTTGCTGCCTTTCTTAGCGGTGATCAAAGATGTGGCGGTAGGTGGAGCTACCTCTAGTATCCTGTATAATGAATTATTCAAAGAAATAATGACAACACAAGGCCTGGACTCATACACAGCATTTCGCCACCACAAGTATAGTTGGCCCAATAATACATCACAAACATCCAGAGGTGTAACATCACACAATACCTCGTCTGTGAAGGGTTTGATGTTGTAGGGAAGGTGGCACTGCTGGCGAACTTTTAGATCTCGTCCTTCGTGAAGCCACCTGATACCATACGGCTGTGGGTGCGGTGTAGTCGGTAGGCCCAACCGCTTCACGACCTCTACTAAAATGAGGTTCTTTTGGCTGCCACTGTCGACAATGAATTGCAGC
Source organism: Pinus tabuliformis (assembly GCA_031772625.1). Classification (NCBI taxonomy): domain Eukaryota; kingdom Viridiplantae; phylum Streptophyta; class Pinopsida; order Pinales; family Pinaceae; genus Pinus; species Pinus tabuliformis. Next base: position 90,455,395 of record CM062810.1, on the reverse strand, counting down.
GGCGAACCCTTCACCCACATTTGTGAGTGGAAAAGGCGCTCCCCCTCTTCTGGATCTGCAGGTTCATTCTTCTGGATATTGGCAGTGGCAACAGTGGCGCTGGGATCTGCATCAATGATCTGATTCCCTTTACCATTCCCCTTGTTAGGTTCTAGCTCAGGGTCTAAACATGCATCTGATTCGGAAGCCTTCAACTCGGCCACCAGCGACTGCTTGGTCCGACACTCACTTGTGTTATGAGTGGGACTCTTGTGGAACTCACACCACTTTCCTGTGTCCTTCTTCGGCTTCATGGTGTTGTTCTTTTCTTGTGGCTTCGATGGGTTGTCTTGGGTCACCCCGCCTTGGCTTTGTCCTTTAGGCTTTGGATTTGCAGATCCAAAGTCTCGCTTCTTCTGTTTGAACTTTTGCTCAATTTTGACAGTGTATTGGTATGTTGTGCCGAGTGAGGAGATGTTCAAGAACCCCATCTCTTCCTGGATGTATCTATGTAGGCAGCCGCGGTATTTGAGTACCAGATGTAGCTCAGAATATTTGATACCCAACTGTGTGTGAAGGGTATGAAAAATGTTTGTGAACTCTGGCACATCTTGGTCTCGTTCCTGCCGCAGTGTGGTCCATTTGATGTATTTGTCCTCATAGCTTTCGATAGGGTAGTACTGCTCCTTGATGGCATCCTGGAAGTCATTCCATGTGGGTGCAACTGAAAATAGTGAGCCTGTACTTTCATCCTTCTGCTCGCAGTAGGTTTCCCACCAGTCCTTGACATGGGGGGATGCTTTGAGAAGAGCGAAAACAATCTTTTCCCGACTTGAAAATTCCTGAACAGAAAAATAACCCTCTAGCATATTTAACCATTTATCTACAGCATCTATGTGTATCTGACCCTCAAATATGGGGATTTCAAAATTAACTTGTACCTTAAAGGGCATGGCGTTTCCAGAGTAGCTGCTGGAAGCCGATGCGTCACTTTTGGGTAGCCGCTGAAGGATCTGGGCAAAGTTGTCCATCATCGCGTTCCGTTGTCGCTCGAGGGCTTCTTCGAGCAAGATTTTGATAGGATCTCCTACTCCCTCGTCTTTCTTCTCATTTGCCATGGGAGGTCCTCGGGATTTGCGAGGCTGGTCTTGCAAAGGTTCAACCAGTTCAAGCCCTAACTCCTTATATCCCAACCTCGTTGGGGACATGCAAAGAAAAACAAAGAAAAAGCAGACCGCTTTGATACCACTGATCCCGATTTAGATAGGAATGCAATAAAACACAAAGATAACCATAAAGACAGATATGCAGCGGAAATAATACTTCATTTCATTAATGTGAAATACTGAAATATGCTTACAAACAGTAATGGAAATAAACTAGCTAGGGCGATGGTAGCTTATCTCTAAGAAGAGATGTGGTGGCTACATGCCTCTGAACTGTTATGAACTGTGTTACAATGAGGCTAGAAGGCCTATTTATTGTTGAGAAACAATGGAAAACCCTTAACATTCCAAATCCTAACCCTAGAAGATGAAACGCCAAATTGTGGGCCCCGTTTGGGTAAATTGGTACATCAATTTCCCGGGGTCGTAACTTTGGCATATGATCTCCGTTTGACGCGTACAATAGCTCGTTAGAAAGATCTGTCTGAACACTACCACTTTGGGAGGCAACATCGGTCCATGGACCCATGTTGCCCCAGATTTCCCAAAAAACGTCATTTAGGGCCTCAAAACGGCTCCGGAAGTTCAAGACCCGAAAAACTGCTAAAAATAGTAAACTGTGCTACAATTTAGGAAACTGAAAACGCTGAAAGAGATAGTTTTGGGGGTCCAAATGGTATAGGTGGGTGGCCACCAACATCCACCTGGATCAGATGAACCGATACTTGCCACCTTTGTAACCTGTAGTACATTGATTTGCAAATCGCATGCTTGACTTTCATGACCAACTAATGACCCAAGCATCCCACACTTGCCACGAGTTTATAACACATACTCGGTGGTCAAGTTTACATCAAGATGGATGCAATACCCCTGTTATGAAAACAAGGCCGACATATCATTATTGCTTCAACAAGTGATGTAGAACATTTCATCGCTGCAACACATGATTTACAACTATAAGGCCAAACACTATTGTTTTCTTTGACAAGTGATGGAAACACAATATCACTTTCACTGTTTATCATGCAACTCAAAATAATACTAGACATCACTGTTGTTGAACAAGTGATGGAAGACACATCATCACTTTTAAATTTTGAAATCCAACAAATGGTTTATAAAAGAACAACCATGAAGCACTAACATGTCTAGAAATTTCACTTATCAATGTGAATGGCTCACCACCTTGTGGTGGTTTTTCTTTTCGAACAACTGCTTCACCTGGTACATGCATCGATGATTTGTCTTTAAGGTGCTACTCTGGATGGAGCCTACAACAAGTGGCTCTTTGATGGCCACTTCTATTACAATGACTGCAATAGGTTTTCTTCCTCCAGATCATTTAACATGTTTCTTTACCTGCTGTTGAGAGGGTCTATCACAGCTCATCCTTTTGTGTGCTGCCATTCTTTTCCAACAATTATAAAATGTATGGTTATGTAATCCACAAAAGGTACATGTCTTTCGATGCCATATTTTACGTTCATCGTTAGAAACATGATTATAACCGAAATGAACATTCGAATGTCGAAACTAGTTATACCTTTCCTTGTTGTTTTGGGTGTAAGTATGGCAATGAGAGCTTGCCTTAGCTCCTTCCCTGCAATGGGCACTACCATGGGATGATGGGGAGGTGTTCTAATCATTCTCTTTCCTTGATGATTTTGATGATGTCTCGGAAGAATCTAACAACTTCGAGCATTCTCCTTTGGTGTATCTCGAGCCTACAAATTGAGGTCTCTGCACAACCTCCAATGGTTGAGTTATGCCTTCATTATTAACATCAAGCTCTTTTTCCTCCTTGTGCCGCATCCTAGTAAGCAGCCTCATGTTTGTCGCTATAATTGGTATCTCCACATATTTAATAGAAATCATACTATGTGATGACGAAATTGAAAGGAAATCAACATCTTTTACCTCCTTTGTCAATTTGGAAAGAACTGATGAGGGTTGTTCATCATCTGTTGTTGGTGGTTTCCTTATTGTCTCAGCACATTCCCCAACTTCCTTTTTGACATATCCAAGTCCTGTTCGACACAGTAATTCCTCTACTTTGATGGGGTTGACAATTCGTTGGCCATTGATGCCCAATCCTTTTCCTTCATACCCCATTTTCTTCAACAATTTGGAGCCAATTCCTGTGATATGATTTTCAAAAACAACAAAATAATCATTAGGAAACATGCATGAAGGTGGAGAACTACTTTTTACCTCTCATGGCTCATGCTGCAGTTGTCGTAGCAAACTCTATTTTTCCTCTTTTTCTTTAGGAAGATGCATCTTCAATTCTGCATTGTCTATTTGAAGATTATGTTTGTTTTGCTTTAGTTCTTCCATGGCCTCTTCTATGGCTTGCAACTGAAGTTGTAATCATTCCTTTTCCTCTATCTCTTTCTGTAGAGTTTCATAAATTATCTCTACCCTTTTGGAAATGTTGAGCATGGTCTCGTACATTTCTTTTTCATCCTCTGTCGTTGCACGTTTCATTGTTCACACTTGCAATTCACATCCACGCAAAGACTGCTCTAATACCACTTGATCCAGTTCCGAGTGTGACGAAGGACCCTTCCAAGACCTTTTAATTTTGTGATATGTTAAATTTCATTTTTGAAATAACATTAATGAATACATCTGCATGCTATAAAGAAGAGGAACATGACAATCATCAGCACATGAAAACATAAGCCATTGATAACGGAGTTCCTCCAGGAGGGAATATGTCTCCAGGCCCTGGTGTCAAGATGGCGTAGGTTGCTGCATTAAGTGTTGTCAATAGTGATGTACATAAGAGATGATGTCGCGATTACAAAAAGAAAAATGCCCTCATGCGGGAGTGGCTCTAAGAGATGTTCCGCTAAAGGAACTCTCAGTAAAAAAAAAAATCCTATCAGTATGACTCAAACTCATGCACGATGAGCATCCCACTAACATGGTATAAAAGGGATCTCAATGCAAAACATGCATGACAACAACATGAGTATCCCCTCAACATACAACAAAGGGATCTCAAAACATAACATGACAAATCATGTCAACAAGTACATCACATAGACGATTCCGCATCACATCAAGCAGGAATCATGAAAATGAGTAAGAAACAAGATCCCACATCAAGCATCAAGAAGAAGTACATGAAAACACTGCATATACCTCACAACGAAGGGCCATCTGAAGAAGTGGATGTCAAACTGCTGAAGTTGTTCATGCCATCAATCTCACGACATCAATCATATGAAAATTACTGCTTGCCCAAGAATGCTAACACCTGCATTCCACTTAGAAAAGTGGCTAAAAAAGAGAATGATAAAATGAAAAATCTGAATGCACCATCATATTTGTGGCGTCAAATAATGAAAAATTGACTATCCAATTTTTGAATTCTCATAAATTGAGAATCTGGGGCTCAAGGAATCTTTTAGATTCCCCCTAGATTCCTCAAAGATTTTGCTCCATCAGTGGACTAGAAATTTGCAACTCCAAAGGTTAATTTGACCTCGCCATTGCGATCCCTGCAAAAAACCGTGAAAAATGACTATAAACTTGACTATATTCCGACATGGAGAAAAATTACCTCAGGAAAATTTCAAGGATCATGGTTCCACCTGCATACTAAAAAATGGCCAAAAAATGCAGAACTCTGATGGAGACACGGACAATGCCATTGCGTTCATGGCATCAAGAAGTGCTGAAGCCATATAAAATTTGTCAAAATCTTACAAAGTGACAATTTGGCCCTCCTCCAAAACGCTACCTCGAATTGCATGCACATCCTTCCTCTGCCTCGAAATCTGTGCCTACTCTTAGTTCCTCCATATTTCTCATGCATTGTGCAAATGAGGTTTATATATTCAATTTGTGGCAGACTAGCCAATGTAGGTAGTTTGGCAGGTTGGTAAATATCTCGAATGGTAAGGAGGAGGTCGGGTGGTCAAACCCTGCCTGCTTCATTTTAATGCATTGTTTGTTTTTTTAAAACAAAATGAATCTTTTAATAAAGGGGGTCGGATCGGCATCGGGCAGCCCACCCCATACCTCTCACGCTGACACATTTATATGATGTACCGTTTATAGTGGAGCGTACAACATTAACAGTTGTGCTATTTTATGAGTTCATTTTTGGTGGTTTCGTGGTTGGGTGGTTGGGTCCACGCCCCAAGGGTCGGCCCACCCCCATTAAAATTTTTAATATGATACGGTTATGTGAGTTGGAGGGGTGGTGGGGTTGGTGGTCCCTAGCCCCCTGTTTTTTTTTGTTATAAAAACAAACATGCACATTTTTGAAATTTCGAATTTAAATCTAGGAGCCTTTTTAACAAGGCCACAAATTCACCCGGAATTCAGCCCAGGTTGGCCAGAATCTAATGGGCAGGTTCTGTCCAAATTGTGGCCTCCTTAAGCTTGCCGAGTCAGTAAAAAGTCAACCCAACCTTGACTGCTTCTAACTTTCGCATACTGACTCGGCTTGAGGAACCGTTCAAACTGCCACGATTAGGATGACGAAATCTACGCTCTCATCCTAGTTCGAGTATAATACAAACACTTTGATTTTTGAGCTTCCCTGGGTCCTCTTTGTCCTGTGTGTGTCTCTAGAGCCACCTGGATCAATTTTATACACCATAAGTGTCCTGACAGGTCACCCTTCCTTCTTCTTCACCCTTTTTCTTTAGAGCCATAAGTGATGAGTTGACACTTGCATCCTCAAATTACATCTTTTCAAATTACATGCTCAATGACCAACCATGACCCAAGCATCTCCATACTTTCCAAGAGATTATAAAACACACTCTTTGGTCAAGTTTACATCATAATAGAATTCAATACTGCAACTATAAATAAAAGGCCAAAACATCATCATTTACAAAATGCAGCCATAACAAGATACCATATAGAAAAAACATATCTCACTCATGAAAATGAATGGGTCATCATATCCCTGTAGTGGATTTTCTTGTTGAACAACTCTTCCAACTGGTTACTGCAGAGGCGCTTTGTCCTTCAGATGATGCTCTATATGGAGCCTCCAACATGTGGCTCTTTGATGTCCACCTCTCTTGCAATGACTACAAAAAGTCTTATTCTTCCATACTTGCTTAACTTTCTTCCTTCCCTGATGTGGAGAAGGCCTTTCACAACTCATCTTCTTTCTTGCTACCATTCTCTTCTAATACTCAAATCCCACATGGTTATGAAAACAACAAAAAATGCATAGTTTTCTATGCCTTGATTTATGTTCATCATTAACATGCCTGTAATCAAAATGATCTCTAGAATACAGAGATTGTTTATACCTCTCTTAACCATCTTTGGTGCATCCCAGGTGATGAGAGCTTGCCTTAGCTCTTCCTCTACAACGTGTACTATCATGGGAGGATTGTTATGCATTCCAATCATACTCTTTCTCTCATGGCTTCGAAAATTCCTTGGAAACTTATTGTTCCACAAAAATATCGTCACCATGATTATTTGCAGTCAGTATGGGTCTATCATCACTTGTACTGTCCTCCTAAGCAAGTCTAGGACCTCAGCTCTTCAAATCAAGCTTTGAAAGTGGGAGAAAGACATTAAAATTCAATGTAACTCTGGTTCCGCACTTTCTCTCATTGTTATAGACAATTTTGTGCCTTGCAGCATCAGGCATGAATTGTCAATAATCCAAGGGATCCAAAGTCCCTAAACATGATGTTCCTACCCCTAGAGGAACAAGGTCAGCAAACCAACAGCTCTCAGATCAGTTCTCCACCTGAAAACACTCAAAAACAAGCGATCCTGAAATCAAAGCAGGTGCTCCACTAGGCTTCTGCGCTGAAACTCAACTCCTCCATGGTGTACTTGCGTTGCAAAGCAGGTAGAACAAAGGCCACCTGCGCTGAGCGAGATGGGACAAGTGGCACACTGAGTCATTGCTCTGGAATCTTCCAAAAATGACACTTGGATCAGGGATTTCGCCTTGTGATGAGTCAGAGGCTCTATTTCTCCAAGTGGAAGCAAGGTTCTCCAAGTGGACTCAGGAACTGAAGATCAACTGAAGAGAGAGAGGACACAAGGCAGCTACACATCAGTTGCAAGCTGACTCATCCTTTCTCAATTCATCTATATATTGAGCTCTCTCCTATGAGCTCAGGAGGCTGGAATTTTGTGCAATGTAATGATATTCTGTTGGTTTCACTATAGAACTATTGGGTGATTGCTTGAAGGAGGTGAAGAGGAGAAATTCTTTCTGCTGGGAGGTGTTGCTGGATTGGGGCCTTCAATGGTTGTAACCTTCTCAGAACTTTACTTCCTCCATTAACAAAAGCTATTGAGGTTCTTCTATATGCATTTGTTTCAATGATGTATTGTGATGATTGTATATTTGATTTATGCTAATCCTTGAATCAGTTATGAATGCATGTTTCTTGTAGTTTCCTTCTTTGTTATTTTGCAGGATCTCATTATAGCTGGGCCAGCAAAAGAGCAAAGAGCTAGAAGCAAGCAGCAAAGAGAAGAGATTGGAGCAAATATTAAGCGCAAGGCAACGGTTAGTGCATTTCTTCATTCTCTCTTGCTTTCATAAAGAAGTAAACCTTAAGTAGTTTTGTTTACAGTTGTTGCTGAGGTACTATCACCCTTAGAGTGGGATAGGGTCATCCGAATCGGATAATTTTCCCTACAACAAACTGGCGACTCCGCTGGGGATCGTATCTGTTTGATTGTTTGTAGTATTTTGCTATTCATTTCCTGAACAAAAGAGTACCAAATCGAAAAGCTTTTGACTATATCAAAAGCGAAGTAGAAGGAAGCTACTCTAGCTCATTTCTGAGCATGTTCATGATTTGAAGAGCTGATCTACAAGGATCCTTGTAAGCTCTTAGTGATAGCTTTTCATCTTCCTTGTCATCCCTTAGTGTGTGCTTGACTGATAGCTTCTGATTTGAGCAAAAACTGTGAATTTTTGAGAAAATTGTGACCCGGAAACTGAGAAAACGCAACTTTCGTTTTCCAAAGCAGGTAGTACACAGGCTACCTGCTTTGCAACGCAGGTCCCGAAGGGGCTACCTGCGCTGAGAGCCAGACTGGCTGTGCAGCACTTGCGTTGGCCCAATTTTGCCTTGTGCATTTGGGGTTTCCTCGCTTTTTCTTGCCTGTTTTCACTATAGATTTTGCAGCCAGTTACCAGTCTTGTACCTGTTCTGAAACCAACCTTACTTGCCATCATTCCACCTCTGTTATATAACGAAATTGTACTTGTTCTTTTGTATTTCTTACATCATTTACAATTTCCCATAACGAAAGTGAACTAGTCTTGCTTTGGCCTCTTAGATCTGAACCTGTGTTAGGCATTTTGCTGGTCTAAAGAGTTAGCTTGTTTGCTGTCCATAGCTGATTAGTCTTTTTACTTTCGTCATTATGGTTTGGTTTCATGTATTTCTAGTGATTAAACAAGTAAATCTTAAGGTGTCTTTTGATTTTGGACAAGCTTGTTTACTTTCGCTTGAAATCGAAATCAAAGTTATATAACAACTTTCTTTTTGTAATACATCAACATTAAGAAAGGGAAAAGAAAATACATGCATTGTGCATTTTGCATTCGACTGTTTGCATGCTGATTTAGGAAATTTTGCATTAGTGTGTGCTCTATGATCTGTGTGAAAAGATTTGCCTTTCTTCTCCTCAGTAGTTAAGATTTTCAAAGTTGAAAGATTGAAAAGTTTGCTTCTCATCTTAGACTGCATTCAGGAATTTGTTACATACATCTCGTGGTGATCCTTAAAGGCAAACTGCTAAACAAGATCAACATTAAAATAAATTCAATTTAAATAACAACGCTTTGTAACATAACGCAAACACATAGAGGTCTAGGTAGAGACGTGTTCCGGCGTCGTTAAACGTAGTGACTGTCGATCTCTACGAAGGTGGGTGATTCCTCCTGAGAGTCGGTGGCACTAATACGGACTTGTGCTCCCACGTACCATCGTGTATATATTGGGAGACCCCTATAGGAACAAAGCCTTTATCCATAGGAAGCCGTGTCGGCCGCCCTACTGATCGCGATGCAGTGAACACAGCATTCATGAAGATCGACCACCCGTACCGTAAAACGTATTCTGTGGTTTCGCGAAAAGTTTGGCACACCCTCTGCCTAGATCTCCAGAGCAGTTTCTTTTGGCCTTTTTCAAACTCTATAACTGAAAAAGTCCAACCGAGCATTTGTCACTTCGGGCTCATTAATACATCGAAGGAGACTAGAGTCATCTTTAGCTTTTTCTCGACTCTTAAAAAGTGAAAAAGCAAGTTGAGTCTAAAGCGTCGTCATAATAAAATTCATTTTAAACGGAACATAATCACCTCCTATTCCTGCGTTGATCTTCGAAGTTAGTCTTTTGGCATCGTAAGTTCTTGTAGAATCGCTAAAATCTTTTGGATAGACTCAAAATGTCTGAACAACCATCAACATCTAGGACTGTGTCGTCCGACACAGCAACAGCAGAGCCTCCTGCTGCCACTCCAACGATGTTTGCTGGTATACCATCTGTCTCGGCAAATTGCCAACAACAAGCCGGAGTCCCATCAGGGACGACAATATGGTTAGTTCCTATTTCTTCATCCGGATTATCATCTGGCACTTCTTATGTTGAAACTCAACAAATTGATCCAATGTGTCTTCAAAGGCCAATTTACCCTTTAAGTACTGGATTTCCACCATGTGGAGGGCAGTATGCTCTTTCATTGTTCCCTCCTGGAGAACAACCATGTGGGAGTTTACAACAAAGTTCAGGTCAAACTGGAATCACATCTAGCGGTTGGGTACCAATACTGCCTCAACAATCAGGAGTTGCATATTCAATGCAACCAGTACACCCTGTGTCGAATATTCCCACCACACCTGCTACGGCGAATGCGTCGCAAGTACAAGCGCTACCTGTTGTAATACAACAACCTCTTGTCTCGGCGGCTCAATCACAATCTCAGGGTAGTGCCTCCTTATCTGGAGCGACTCAGGCTCGAACAAGTACTGTGACTCCTCATCTTGGTCAATCATCCAGTATTGGTCAACAGCAAATGGTCCAACAACCAGAGCTGGTTCAATCTCAACAACCGCCATTCCAGCAATCATATCAAGGACCTGAGCAAACGTCTTTGTAAGTAATGGGCAACCATGCTATAATGGTTATGCCCATCAACTTTGTCAAAGTTGTCAGCACTATGCTGGTCTGCAAAGACCCATTGCTCAGGCGATACCATCTTATCCTGGATATGCTTCGCCTAACCTGAACCAACAGTTGCCCTTTGTAGCAACTCTAGAATTGCCAGATCTAAACCGGCTGACGAATGATCCAATTGCTTATGCCCCTTGGTGGCTAGCAATTCCGCATAAACTTCCATCGGACATTCCTAAATTCAATGGAAATCCAGGTGAAGACCCGTCGAATCACGTCATGACTTTTCATCTGTGGTGTTCATCGAACACTCTAAACGATGATTCGATAAGACTTCGCCTCTTCCAGAAGACATTGACAGGTCCAGCGGCTAAATGGTACATTGAATTGCCAAGAGCCTCTTTCGACAATTTCAGCTCCTTAGCCACGACTTTCTTAACCCATTTTCAATTACCGATAAGGTATGAAACGGGAACATAACTCCTTACCAACTTCAAATAGACAACGGCCACTCACATATCTGATCATATACATGAGTGGCGACGTCGTCGTAGGATGGTGAAAACTTACGTTCCCGATCAGCTGTTAGCTGAATGGTTTATAAAGTCGTTACTTCCGGCTATAACGGAAGATGTGGCCAAGGGAGGAGTCGTAACAGAGGAGCAGGTCATTGCTCGTGCTCAATATTTAGACTTAGTATATACTCAGTCTGGCACGCTCTACGACAAAATACCTGACGCCCCTAGACCTGAATTTTCAATTCCTCCCCCTCCTAAATCGAATACTGACTCTCACACCAGCAATGGCGTGACTGGAAAACACAAAATTTCTAGTCAAAATGCAAATGAAGAATTTCTTGCCTCAGAAGTAAATGCCATGTCGACCGACAAGGGCAAGCAACTGAAGCAACCAGGGGGCAAGAAGAAAAAGAAAAGGAAAGGGAAACCCCCGACAGGGTGTCATATATGCGATGAGGATCATTGGACGAAAGATTGTCCTCATATAGCTGAAGTTAAGAAACTCTTCAAGAGTTCAAAAACCCCAGCAGTATTGACTGATCCGTTTCCTAGTACAAGACAACATCTGGTTGCTAATCAAAATGCTTCCCGATCCCAAGTGCTTATGTTGTCCACCTCAAAGCAGCAAAATAATGCTTTGACAAGGAATAAAGATCACAGGAATCCAAAGCAATTGAACAACAAGGCAAATAAACAACCTAGTAGTTCAACAACAACTTTGACCAAAGTTGTGCCACCCATCGTTCCTAAACCAATGATAAAGTCGCCAAAGGGAGTAGTACACAAATCGACATTTAATCCTCGTGAAAAAATAACACAGGATTACAATATAATAGAGGACCTGACCCAATCGTCGTCCGCTATGTCGACACTTGAGGTAGCGCAAAAATGCACCTCCCAAGAGCAAGCTTTATTATCAGCCATAGGTGGGATTGGCCCAATGGATTCCAATCTTGTGACCTTTGATCATAAAGGATATGACCCTCAGATACCAGCTCAACTAGCTTTCCTTATTCAAGTGAAAGCCCTCAACAAAACTGTTCATTGAACAATTATTGATGAGGGGGCATCTACATGTCTTATGTCGATGAGTTGCTGGAAAAATTTAGGCTCACCACCCTTGTCGAAATCGTCAACGACGTTAAAAGCATTTGATGGATGATCATACACTCCATACGGGATTTTAAATAACTTGCAAGTTGAACTGGGGGACAAAACAGTAGAAGTGGATGTGGAAGTAATCGACGGAAACCTCGATTACAACATCCTACTGGTAAGGCCTTGGATATATGCCATGGCTACAGTTGTGTCGACCTACTTCAGGAGGATTGTATTTCCTTTTCAAGGAAAAATTACAATCGTCGACCAACAAACATTTCTCCCCAACAGTTCTCAAGTTACGGGAAGCAGCACAATGATCCATGAAAGTAATCAATCGCTCCAAAATATTGGAGTAGGTCTCCTAAAAGACCCTGCCTTAATGGGTACTTTTGCCCTACCGCCGGCAAGTAATCTGGCGGAAGTAGCCACAATGGAAACCTACAATATGAAATCTTCTATATTCAATGGATTCGGAAGATTCCTAAATATTTTGTCAACATGGATCATGGCCCTAATGGAAATACTGTAAATACAGTGGGCTCCGAGGACGGTTCTTATCTCATGTCAACCTCGTTAAAAAATGAAACAAGGAGTCACGAGGATAGTTCTTTTACTATGTCAACCTCATTAAAAAATGAAACAAATCCCCTTTTTAAAAATTCAAAGGTAAACCTTCATTCCAACCACCAAGTTGAATGCAATGAACCTTGGGGGGCACCCTCCTTTGACATGCGTTATTATGATGCTGGGGGCATGCAAAATAAACGAGCAGTTTTGGCAAGGTTCATGCTCGTTAAAAAATAAACGCAAGATCCGAGCAGTTTTAATGCGGAAATTCATGCTCGTTAAAAAATAAACATAAGCATGTGAGCAAGCTTTCCCCGGAGTTCAAGCTCATCCAGAAAAAATGAACCGGTAAATAACCATTTGAGACCGTAAATTCATCAGCCATAAAAGCCTTGGTCGTGTTTGTGCACCGTCACCTCCACTTTTCATTTGGCCGATCATTCACATCCACTTGATTGTTTACCTATTTTGAGGAACAGCTGCGAAGAGTGATCCCACCTAGCCATCCTTGTAATACTGCCGTGATTGGAAAATTCCAACCTGTACCTGGAATCTGCTGCTATCCATGTTTATCACTCGTTCCTCAAAAGACGAGTCTTCTTTGAGCTCTTTTCTCCTGACTCGTAAAATATGAAAAGTTTGCCGAGTTTTGGCCTTCCAGCTCGTTAAACGACCGGAAGAGCTATCCCTCCTCTAGATTTTAATCTTTTTGGACCTGAGGGATTATTGCACAAAAAGATCGAGCGCTTTTTTTGTTCGGCTCATTAAAGCAATCGAAAATTCATCCCTTCTGTATTGTTTTATACTTTTTCGGACTGAAGGGATTAGATGACGAAAAAGGAATTCTGGAGTTGACTTTATGTACCTTTTCAGACTCTCTAAAAATGAAAAGGACCGAGTTTTCCTTGTCGTTAGACTCGTTAAAATGATTAAATAGCGACAAACTTGTCTTTAGACGAGAGCGAGTTTCCCTATCGCTAGGCTCGTTAAAACATAGCGACGGGCTTGCCCGAAGGGCAGGTTATAGAACAAGCATATGTTATCCTCCTCAAGCTTGACAAAAATAAAGAGGTACTGGTCAGCAATGACTGGGGAAAAATTGGGAGAACCTCACAGCTTTAATGGCAGCAAGTCGCTCTTGAACATGACACTTTGTCCTCCGTATCACATCGGGTTGGGTTGTTTCATTCACCGGTCTCATCACCATGGTCCTCGCCACACCATCCACATTTGGGGTAATGCTACTGATCCATCACATCAGTGTCGTTATATGTTCAAGAGATGTTGTTCTGCAAAGAGTCAACCGTGTCCCATCCACTGCCATACATTGTCCTTCATCCATTTCATGACCGCCACCCTGAATCATACATCACAGTTTGTTTTCACCTCATCACAATCACTAGCTCCGTTCCGTGTCAATGATGTGGGATTCATTAAGGCCCTCCTTTGACGGATCGCTCCTTGTCGACATCAGATCATTATCCAAGGAGTTGATCTAGGAACAACCCCTTCAGTACTTTGAAGCTTGCATGCCTCAATGGCAAGTTTCTCACTTCCGGCGACAGGTATACATCAATGACCTTCGACCAGAGGATTTTGCATGGTGGTCGACACCAAGTCCTTTATTCCCACCATGTGAATTGTACTGTTGTACCTTGAGGGTCATCATCCTTATCAGTGATTCCTCTCGCGCTTGTTAATGGTTTACATCATTGACCGGTAATCAAGCGATGTCTTTCCATGTTCGACTTCAAGAAATTCTCACATGGATCGACTTGTACATCGAGTGAAGATCGGAAGAGATTGAAGACCCCGGATCTAGTTTCATCCATCCGGGCTGCAATATATATTCAGGATATAAAGACATTTGATGTGTACATCATTGCAGCAGATGATCATCCTTCTCAAAGGATGATAATTTCAGCAGAGAATTATCAGTCTACCATCAGACAATCGTCTGTTCTATGTACCAAAATGAATTTATAAAGCTGAGCATGGGAATGCCCACCTCAGCTAGATCATGAAAAAGTATGAAAAATAATGTATTGTATTGTATCTTATTACAGGACACTTCTCAGCAGATTGAATGAACTTCGGATCCTCCTAATAAAGCATTTCACCCGATAAACGACCTCATACTTTAGGGGGCATCTGTTATAGACAATTTTGTGCCTTGCAGCATCAGGCATGAATTGTCAATAATCCAAGGGATCCAAAGTCCCTAAACATGATGTTTCTACCCCTAGAGGAACAAGGTCAGCAAACCAACAGCTCTCAGATCAGTTCTCCACCTGAAAACACTCAAAAACAAGCAATCCTGAAATCAAAGCAGGTGCTCCACTAGGCTTCTGCGTTGAAACTCAACTCCTCCATGGTGTACCTGCGTTGCAAAGCAGGTAGAACAAAGGCCACCTACGTTGAGCGAGATGGGACAAGTGGCACACTGAGTCATTGCTCTGGAATCTTCCAAAAATTACACTTGGATCAGGGATTTCGCCTTGTGATGAGTCAGAGGCTCTGTTTCTCCAAGTGGAAGCAAGGTTCTCCAAGTGGACTCAGGAACTGAAGATCAACTGAAGAGAGAGAGGACACAAGGCAGCTACACATCAGTTGCAAGCTAACTCATCCTTTCTCAATTCATCTATATATTGAGCTCTCTCCTATGAGCTCAGGAGGCTGGAATTTTGTGCAAAGTAATGATATGCTGTTGGTTTCACTATAGAACTATTGGGTGATTGCTTGAAGGAGGTGAAGAGGAGAAATTCTTTCTGCTGGGAGGTGTTGCTGGATTGGGGCCTTCAATGGTTGTAACCTTCTCAGAACTTTACTTCTTCCATTAATAAAAGCTATTGAGGTTCTTCTATATGCATTTGTTTCAATGATGTATTGTGATGATTGTATATTTGATTTATGCTAATCCTTGAATCAGTTATGAATGCATGTTTCTTGTAGTTTCCTTCTTTGTTATTTTGCAGGATCTCATTATAGCTGGGCCAGCAAAAGAGCAAAGAGCTAGGAGCAAGCAGCAAAGAGAAGAGATTGGAGAAAATATTAAGCGCAAGGCAACGGTTAGTGCATTTCTTCATTCTCTCTTGCTTTCATAAAGAAGTAAACCTTAAGTAGTTTTGTTTACAGTTGTTGCTGAGGTACTATCACCCTTAGAGTGGGATAGGGTCATCCGAATCAGATACTTTTCCCTACAACACTCATGGTCACCTGCGGTCCTGCACCTTCTGTGTACAAAAGCTGCGTACCTACCCGCTCTGTTCCTAACGGTGTAGGTGCGGACCCTTGTGAAAGTCAAAAGGCGCAATTTTTATCTTAAAAAACTCACTTTGGGTTAATTCTAGAGTTTTCTAGAAGGAGTTTTGACGTGGATTGTTCGCTCTGAGGTGGTTCATGCATCCCAAAAGAGAAGGAGCTAATCCCTTGACTAAAGGAGCTATCCCTTTGAAGGAGGGCTTTATCCCTTTGAAGGAGGACCTAGTAACTTCCCTCCATTGCACTATAAATACAGGCATTGGGGTGAGGACTAGGGAGGTTAGAAGCTGAACATTTTGAGGGTAAATGCTAGTGAAATTGAGACTCTTTGGTTGAGCTTGAGAGGAGAGATCACATACCTCTTGGTTCCATTGGAGAGTGAGTGAAACTTGTCAAAGTAGAGGAGACATCTTGTTGGACCCTGGGAGGACCTTGTACATCGTCAAGGCAAAGGTTGTAAGGTTCTTCTTCTTTTGAATTAATACAATCAAACTCATTTTTCTCAACGAGTATCTTATGTTATTTGTTTCATGGACTCCTTGACTTTCATGTTAAATATGTTTTATGCAATTGGTTTTTCAGGTGCTATTTAATGTGTTTGCCTTGTTTGTGTTTGCATATTTGCGAAAAGGAGCTCATTTGGATCAAAGGAGCGAGGGCATCCACAATCTTGCGTTGGACCAAAGGTAGGCCCTAAAAACCTTTGTTTGCTATTGTTTATTGAAGCATATTTAGAGAAAGATAGTGTCTGGTTGGTTTGCTTGTCGTTAGGTCTTCTTTAGATTCTAGGAAGGTCTATCTTGTCCGCAAGATCGACTCATTCCTCGCGACAAAATGGCGACTCCACTAGGGACTTGATTTTTTTCCTTGTCTATACTTTGACCTGAGAAACTATATTTTATGTTTCTGTTTTTGACTTGATGATTGTGGCATTGGGTGAATTTAGTTAATTTTGAGTCAGTTTTTATTTTTCATAGTTTTGGGAGAGGTACGCATCCTCTGAGTTAAGCACAGTGCGTACCTGTACGCACTTTTCCTTTGTGCACAGAGCGTGGACGCACCTGTGTAAACAGGTTGCCTGCGTACCCTGTCAAAAATTTGAAAAATTTTAAATTTTTCTCTTTTTTATCAGTTTAGAATTTGTTTATAGGTTTTAGCCATTGCCCAGACCTGCTTGTTCCCTGTCAAAAACTTTCCTTGGTAAATTCCATTGGCATTCCTATTTTAAGCTTTTATCAATTGGGTGTTTTGAGTCTCTTTTTTGAGAAATTCTTAATTTTATTTCCTTTGGTCATTACTTGGAGGTTTGTCTCAGTCTTTTCACAATTTTGCATCTTTTTGCTTTTGTTTTGCAAAAAAAAAATTCCCCCTCATTCGCCGGGTGGGGCTAAATTGTGTATGAGTGTTAATCGCCTTTGAGTGTTTTTATTTTTTGATCTTTGGAACTCTCACCCAATTTTCTTGACTTGGACTTGATTGGTTCTTAGATTAGATTAGAATCATCTTGTCTTTGAGAATTCTCTTGCATAGATCACATTTGCATAATTAGAATTCTCATTTTTAGAATATTAATGAAAAATGTGCATAGATTACATTTGCATACTTTTCAAGTGAATTGTGCATAGATTACAATTGCATAGTTTACATTCTGAAAAATCAATCGTAGATTTAGATTAGTTTTGTTTGATTTGAATTTACACAAAAATAAAAATAAAAAAAACTATTTTGGAATTGATTTGCATTAGTTTTTCTTGATGAAATTAGTGCATTAGAGATTTTGTTATATTTTCTCTTAGTGATCAATTTTTTGCATTGTTGGAAGTGAATGGAAACTCTCTCCTTACTTTAGTTAGGATTCATCGAATTGAAAGGATTACATTATCATATTCGATTGCATTCAGTTTTGAGTCGGTTCATAACACCATTGGTTTCGTATCCATTTACCCTTTTGAGTAATAACATCCTAAATAACACAGCGCTTAATTAAAATTCATCTAGTAATTTTTACATTTCTAGGGCTCTGATACACCAATCTAGCTTCGGCTAGTGTCTTGGAGTAGGAGAGTAATTAACTCTCCAAGACAGTAAAAACAAACAAGTAGCTGTATCTTGTGGTAGGAAGAAATCCAATTGTTGCATTTATGCTCTGGGAAAGCTCCTCTTAAAGGAGAAGCACGAGATCGTGTCCGAACCAGTGTGGGAATCAATCCTTCCTCATTGGGAACGACGCCATATATTCACGTATTAAAAATGGTAAACCTCGGATTAACCATTGTCGAGGAGCCTAGGGTCACTTGTTGGTAAACCTTGGATTATGTCAAGGAGCCTTCAAGGGGATTGAGCTTGCTACTATGCCCTTGCGTGCGTATTGGATCGTAGACTGTTCTCCCAGGTATATTTGTTTCGATTGGTAACCTTAGTGACCATATTCTTTAGGATTCTTCCTAAGGTGACAGTGGTGGGAAGATCCCACTGTACCTGGAGCAAAAGTCGGCTAGACTCACTTGGATTTTCTGGGGGGTTCTCTTCACTCGAGACGGTTTAGTGGAGGAACTTGTGCCAGTCTATTCATTAAGTAGGTTGCCGGGGTAACTGTTCCAACCGCCATTTTTGTATTGAACTCTGCGACGTTGGATTTCATCACCAACTAGTGTTTTCGGTACGGAAAGTTACTATTTGTGTGTGGTTTGACTCCTACATTTGATAGCGCGTGTTAATTTGTTTGTTTTTACTTTTAGGGACCATAGGTGTGAATTGTGAATTTTAATTGTCAGGTGTAAATTGTGAATTGTTAATTTTAGTTTTAAATTGTTAATAAAATTCACTGAAATTGAATATAATGGCAACTGTTCTGGAATTTACCAACCTAGGAACCCCTCTTAACGAGGATCCTGGTACTTTTCCTTTCTTTGGAAATGTTGGTCCTCCTTATATGGCTACTTTGTCATTACCTGGATTTACAATAGGATTACCGATATGGATATTTTCAACTTCTTTGGCCCCAAATACTCCAATTGTTCCACCTTAACCGAATGCTTCACCTCAACAGAGTTCACCATCTCAACATCACCAACCTTCTGTTGACCCTTTACCTTCTTCGCCTAATTTTTCTTCCTCCATTTCTTCCTCTTCGCTTGGTAAAAGCCTTGATGCTAGTAACCAGGTGGCTAAGAAGAAGAAGAAAGGGAAGAAGAAGAAGAAGAAGAAGAAGCAAGATAATAAAGAGGTCAACCAACCAACCACGACTGTAAGTGTTAGTTGTATTGAGGAAAAGTCCGACATGCATCGTAAACCCAAATACCCTTGCAGGGTTTGTAAGGGTGACCACTTCCTTATCAATTGTCCTGGTATTCCAAAGGTCTTGGAAGTATGGTTAGAAAAATCTCATCAACTTTCCATTGATCCATCAACCAGTGATAGTCAGGTT
Source organism: Pinus tabuliformis (assembly GCA_031772625.1). NCBI lineage: Eukaryota > Viridiplantae > Streptophyta > Pinopsida > Pinales > Pinaceae > Pinus > Pinus tabuliformis. The sequence goes on along the minus strand of CM062810.1, from coordinate 90,436,236 downwards.
CCTGGGAAAAAGGGTAAAGCTAGGTTTCCTTGTAAGTTATGCAAAGGGAGTCATCAAACTCACATTTGCCCTCACATGGATGAAGCCTCAAAATTGTTGGAAAACCTTACTGTTCCACAGTAAGAATTTCCAACAGGTTACCGTAAAATTTCTCCCAACCTACCGTCAACTGACGGAGTGATTGATCTAATTTCAAGTACAGTCGATCACACTCTTCCATTGGAGAGTGAAACTCATGTCACTCAGGTTGCTGATCCATTAGTTGATCAAGTGGTCGATTCAATTTCACATTTGGTCGATCCCAATTTCCCTTTAGACAGTGAATTTCATACCGCTCAGGTTCTTTTTGTTACATCAGATTCCTCTACGCCGGGGGTCATTTCACCTGTTTCTACAGAACCCCCTCCAAGTACTGAGGTCTTTTCCTTTGATTGGAATAGATTGACAGAACCTCGTCTTCCTTCCTCCATCCATTTCCAAATCATTGTCAAGGTTGGTGGTAGGGACATGCATCGCACACAGGTAGATGAAGGTGCTTCTGTTAGTATTTTATCCTCAATTGCTTGGAAAGCTTTGGGTTCCCCTCAGCTTGGGCCTATTACGCAAAATCTGAAAGCTTTTAACAGAACCATTAGTGAACCTTTAGGGATCCTTCCTAATTTTTCCATTACCTTGGAAGGTAAAACTGTTTGTATTGTTCTTATGGTAGTTCGAGGTCCCTTGGATTTCAATTTACTCCTTGGGTGAGACTATGTTTATGCAATGAAATTTGTCGTATCGACACTTTTTCGCGTGATGTCTTTCCCTCACAATGGAAATATTGTGACTGTAGACCAGCTTTCATTCCCTAGTCTTGTTTCAACTACCAATAATATGGCAGCCCTAAATTTTCCTGATTTTCAAGTGGTATCTACCCCGCCACGGGTTAATTATGTGGCAACTGGTCCCATGTTTTCAGTTACCGATGTAAGTGAGCCTCCCACTGTTTTCTCATCTTCCATTGATTTAGATCCGGTAATTGACATGGAAAACTCTATGGGATTACTTGAACACGATGTTCTTATCCCTTTTGGGTCCCTTCACATGTGTTCCTTCCAGAGAACTATTCTTCCTTCTGATGAAGACCTCTTGGAAGCCATGATCAAGATGTGTCCATTGACATGTCTTTCTTCTAGTTGGACGCCATGATCAGTAGGTACGAGGATAGTTTTTTCCTGTATCAACCTCGTTAAAAAATGAAATAGGTTGTCGTGAGGAAAGTTCTTTTACTGAGTCAACCTTGTTAAAAAAATGAAACAGGCTGCCCTGAGGACGGTTCTTTTCCTGTGTCAACCTCGTTAAAAAATGAATCAGTTGGTCAGCGGAAAGTTCCTGTTACTGAGTCAACCTTGTTAAAAAATGAATCAGGTATGAGGATAGTTCCTTGTCTTGTGTCAAGCTCGTTAAAGAATGAAACAAGGAGTCTTGAGCATAGTTCCTTGTCTTGTGTCAAGCTCTTTAAAAAATGAAACAAGGGTAGGTTATATAGGTAGATTGTAGAGAGTAGTTATGAGCATAGTTCCTTGTCTTGTGTCAAGCTCGTTAAAAAATGAATCAAGGATTTTATGAGCATAATTCCTTGCCTTGTGTCAAGCTCGTTAAAAAATGAATCAAGGATTTTAGAGCATAGTTCCTTGTCTTGTGTCAAGCTCGTTAAAAAATGAATCAAGGTTTTTTAGAGTATAGTTCCTTGTTAGGTAGATTGTAGAGAGTAGTTATGAGCATAGTTCCTTATCTTCTGTCAAGCTCGTTTAAAAAATGAAACAAGGGTTTTGAGGATAATTCTTTCCCTGTGTCAACCTCACTAAAAAATGAAACAACTCCCATGAGTCTTTCCAAGATCTTGAAAGTACACCTTCATTTCATCCACCTGGTTGAATGCAATGAAGCTTGGGGGGCATGTACCTCGTATTGCATCATTATGCTGGGGGCATGCAAACTTATAACAAGCATAGTTTTTCGTTTCAAGCTTGCATAAACATGAAACTGGATCTGAGCATAGTTCTTTTCCTGTGTCAAGCTCATTAAAAAATGAAACAAATCCTCCTCTAATTGAGTCGAGAGTTTGACTAGATCTCATAAATGTTAAGTTGTATATTTAGGTTAGTTATTTCAGTTTTTTGTATAATTTTCTTACAGTTTTAGGTCGAGTCTTTCAAATGGTCTCATAACCAATTGGTTGAATGAAATGAAGCTGGGAGGCATGTGCTCTAGCAGTTATGCTTAGGGGGCATCAAGCACAATTTTCTCTCTGTTTCAAGCTTGTGTAAAAATGAAACTATTTTGAAGCATAGTTTTTCTCTGTTTCAAGCTTTTGTAAAAATGAAACCTATCTCGAGTCAATTTCAGTTATTTTCAAGACTCGTTAAACTCATGAAAATCCCGATATTATTTTGCTATCTTCCATTCTCGTAAAACAAATGAAAATGCCGAGTTCTTTCCGTCTTTTCCTGCTCGTAAATTAAATTGAAAGTCGGCCATATGAGTACATTTTTATCCCTTTTTCGAACTCATTAAAACTTACGAAAAAGTGAAAACCATGAGTACATTTTTATCCCTTTTTTGAACTCGTTAAAACTTACGAAAAGTGAAACTGTAGAGTCATCTTTAAGATCTTTTCTGACTCCTAAAACATGAAAAGATTGCCAAGTGTTTCTTTTAAACTCGTTAAAATGGAATTAAAAGACGGTCCACTTACAGCGCTTTTCCGACCGTAAAAAACATGAAAAGATTGCCGAATTTTTGTCATTTCAAATTCGATATTGGTCATAAAATGACATGTCGTTGATCGCTTTTTTACTTTTTTCGGGTCAAAGGCACTAATAACGAAAAGTACTCCTTGGTCGTAAAAGATCAAGTGGTTCTCTCAAGTATTATTTTATACTTTTTCGGGCTTGGGAGACACAAATTTATGAAAAAGGTCAACCCTGGAGTCTTCTTAAGTTTTTTCAGACTCTCTAAAATTGAAAAACATCAAGTTTCTCCTATACTGGACTCGTTAAAATTTCACAGTAAAGGACCTGTTCAATTACAAATAGGAACGAGACAATCCTTCTTAGGGTTCGAATCTAAACTAAGTTGGACTCATCCGAAGGATGAGCTTATAATCAAGCAAATGTTATCCTCCTCAATCTTGTCAAAAATAAAGAGGTACTTGCCAGAAATGGTGGGCGAAAAGAGAGGAAAATGAGTCTGTTTGTCATACTTTGTAACCACTCTTGAACACGACACTTTTATTCACCTGGGTTGGGAAATCCTTTGCCTAACAGTTGATCAAACCATATTGAAAGTCTTCAACTAGTTTTTGGGTATTAACTTTGGGTCAATTGTCACCAAGCCATCTGTTGTGTCGTTATGTGTTCAAGAGGTCACTGCCAATAAGCCATTCATCTACAAAATATCTGTCATCCATCTTGACCTTCCCTGAGTCAGTCCTTGCAACTAGATTTCTTCAACTTGATCTATAATTTCGTGTTGTGGGCTTGCCTACGACGGATCGCTTTCTATCGACATCAACACATTATCTAGAAAGATGATCTAGGAATCATCAGTACCTTGAAATCTGCATGCCTCAATGGCAGGTTTCTCGCCTTTGACGACAGTTTACATCATTGACTTTCGATCGAAGGATTTCGTGACATGTTCGACATCAACACATCTACTCACATCTCATGGATTGTACTGGGTACTTTGAGAGCCATTGACATCACTGGTGGTTTCTCTCACACTTGTTAACAGTTTACATCATTGACTGGTAATCAAGTGGTTTCTACCATGTTCGACATCAACATATTTATTCGCATGGATAGAATCGTACTATTTCGGGATATAGAAATGAAGACCCTGGATCTAGTTTCCACCATCCAGGCTGCGAGGAATTTTGTATTCATTATGTTGTGGACTATTCATAAACAGATGGTTGCATCCATACTGTGCTCACACGAGTCTATACTTATGATGTTTTACAAGATCATTCCTGTATCAGACAGTAGATAGGTTTTCTAGTTAGTTTTGATCTGAGTATGGGAATGCCTACCTCAGCGATGATATGATCTCATATATATATCTTGCATTGAATGTTTTTACAGGTTCCGACCGGGCTCTCCACAAGATTATCCTCGAAATGATAAATTACTTCACTCTTCCTATATGATAAATGAAATCCTCATCTACTACAGACTTCGCACTTTAGGGGGCAATCTGTTACACAAAAATATCGTCACCATGATTATTTGCAGTCACTATGGGTCTATCATCACTTGTACTGTCCTCCTAAGCAAGTCTAGGACCTCATCTCTTCAAATCAAGCTTTGTGGGAGAAAGACATTAAAATTCAATGTAACTCTGGTTCCGCACTTTCTCTCATGGTCACCTACGGTCCCGCACCTTCTATGTACAAAAGCTGCGTACCTACCCGCTCTGTTCCTAACGGTGTAGGTGCGGACCCCTGTGAAAGTCAAAAGGCACAATTTTTATCTTAAAAAACACACTTTGGGTTAATTCTAGAGTTTTCTAAAAGGAGTTTTGATGTGGATTGTTCGCTCTGAGGTGGTTCATGCATCCCAAAAGAGAAGGATCTAATCCCTTGACTAAAGGAGCTATCCCTTTGAAGGAGGGCTTTATCCCTTTGAAAGAGGACCTAGTAACTTCCCTCCATTGCACTATAAATATAGGCATTGGGGTGAGGACTAGGGAGGTTAGAAGCTGAACATTTTGAGGGTAAATGCTGGTGAAATTCATACTCTTTGGTTGAGCTTGAGAGGAGAGATCACATACCTCTTGGTTCCATTGGAGAGTGAGTGAAACTTGTCAAAGTAGAGGAGACATCTTGTTGGACCCTGGGAGGAGCTTGTACAGCGTCAAGGCAAAGGTTGTAAGGTTCTTCTTCTTTTGAATTAATACAATCAAACTCATTTTTCTCAACGAGTATCTTATGTTATTTGTTTCATGGACTCCTTGACTTTCCTGTTAAATATGTTTTATGTAATTGGTTTTTCAGGTGCTATTTAATGTGTTTGCCTTGTTTGTGTTTGCAGATTCGAGAAAAGGAGCTCATTTGGATCAAAGGAGCTAGGGCATCCACAAGCTTGCGTTGGACCAAAGGTAGGCCCTAAAAACCTTTGTTTGCTATTGTTTATTGAAGCATATTTAGAGAAAGATAGTGTCTGGTTGGTTTGCTTGTCGTTAGGTCTTCTTTAGATTCTAGGAAGGTCTATCTTGTCCGCAAGATCGACTCATTCCGTGCGACACTTATGATACCTTTGAGCACTCTCCTTTAGTGTATCGCAAACCTAAAAATCAAAGTCTTTGTACAACATCCAATGGCTAAGTCATCCCTTGGTCATTGACACCAAGTCTTCCTCCTTTATACCCCATCTTGGTAAGGAGTCTCATGCTAGTTGCTAAAATGGGTACCTCAAGGTTCCAAGAGAAATAGCGTCATGTGAAAATGAAACTGAAGAACAATCAACGATGTTTACCTCAGCTATCAATTTTGAAACAGGTGATGATGGCTTCACTAACCCTTTGGTGTGCTTCAATTTTTCGAAGGCCTCTTCCGCGGCTTGTCACTAAAGCTACAATCTTTGGTTCTCCTCTTTCTCTTCTTGTAGAAGTATCCTCAATTCATGATTCTCTACTTCAAGGCTTTGATTGATCTTCTCATTTGAATGATGAGAAGACGAAGAAGAAGAAGAATGTTCACTTAAGGGGGTAGATGGAGCATCATCCTCTGCTCTTTCTTTCTCCTATTCTTCTCTTGCCATCTTCTCCTCATAATATGCATACATTATGTCTACCATGTGTGCCATCTTGAGGAGGTCCTCATAGAGATCTATGTTTTTCTCCATTTCCCTTCTTGTTTCATGTTCAATCATTTACACCCACAATTCACATCATTGAGAAGACCACTTTGATACCAAACTTGATCTCGATCTCTTCAGCTACCGGAATTAACCAAGATATTTTACTTCTGTGATGTTAGTATAATTTTGTGTAAAATAGTATCAAAATCCACATGTGCATGCTATAAATCACACACACACACACATTGATAACGAAGTTCACCCAGTCTGGTTTACGTCTTCTATCCCTGGCGTCAAGAGTGGGGAGGCCTCTTCATTAAATGTTACAAGATGACGCTGAGTACATAGTAAATTCTTTGTCATCGCAAGGATAAATTCCCTCAACTAGAGTGGCATGTCTCTTCCCGATATGTTCTCCCTATAAGACCTCTCACTCAAATGGGCCTTCCTTCATCCAAGTTGACTCAACTCCTAGATTCAACCAAGGTCTTTTAATTTCGTGATGTGATTAGAATTCCATTTAAAATAGCATAATTGAACAAATGAGCATGTTGTAAACAAGAAGAACACGACAAGAATCAGAAACACAAAATAACAAGATGTTGATAACGGAGTTCGTCTAGGAGGAACTACGTCTTCGGGCCCCGATATCAAGATGGTGTAGGCCGCTGCATTAAGTGCTATTAATAGTGATGATGTACATAGGTGGTGACATTACTATCATACAAGGAAAATACCCTCACACAGGGGTGGCTCCAAGGGAAGTTCGGTTGCAGGAAATCTCATTCGAAAAATGGACTCCTATCAGTATGACCTAAACTCATGCATGATGATAATGAGCATCCCGCCAACATGGCATCAAATGGATCTCAGTGCAAGCATACATGGCAACACATGAGTATCCCATCAACATACAACAAAAAAGGGATCTCAAACAAAAATGACAAATCATGACAATGAGTACATCCGACAGATGATTCTGCGTCACATCAAATAGGAATCATGAAACAAGTAAGAAAACTAGATCCCACATCAAACATCAAACAGGGATCTATGCAACACAATGCATCTCATAGAAAAAGAAGTATATGAACATATTGCATATACCTCACATCCTAGGGCCAATTGAAGAAGAGGATTTCAAACTGTTGAAGCTAGCCGTACCATCAATCTTGTGGCATCGAATCTCATGGAAGTGACTGTTCGTACATTGAATGCTGACATCTACACTCCTCTTTGAAAAGCGATCGAAAAATGAAATGACAAAATGGGAAATCTGAATACACCATCAGATTTGTGGTGTCGAATAGTGCAAAATTGACTGTTAAATTTTGGAATTCTAAGAAAGTGGAAATTTGGGTCTTAAGGAATCTTTTAGATTCCTCCTAGGTTCCTCCAAGATTCCCTCCTCCGGGTCCTCCGAAAATCTGCTGCTCAGACCAAAATTTTGACTGCGCCATTAGGTTCATGTCACTGAGAGGTGTAAGATCGACATAAAGTTTGTCCAATTTGGACACTGCAAAAATTTCACCCTCTTGAGAATTTCACCCAATCATGGTTCTACCTACCTCTTCTCTGGGCTCATGGTTCCAACAACAATAAATTAATTAAAAATTTATCTCAATTTCCATGCACACTCTTGTCTCCTCCATCCCGGGTGCAATGACGAAATGAAAGTTTTATAGTGAATTTTGTGGGCAAACATTACAAGGTAGTGGTTGTAGGCTTATTGGTATGAACTTCGAGTAATAAGGAGGAGGTCAGGTGGTTAAACCCCGATCCCTCCATATTAACACACATTTTGTTTTTAATAAGCCCAAAATATAGTTTTTTTGTTGGGGGTTGAGTCCGCATTGGGTTGCCCACCCCATAGCCTCCGTAGATTCGTTGTATTATCCATTGTATTAATTACGGGGGCAACGATTGGTGTATTAATGTTTGTTGGGCTAGCCATGGTGAGGGCCGGACATGTGGCCAGGCGGGTTCGATTCATGTTGGCCCATTTTTATATGGCATATGGTTGTGTGTTGGGGTGTGGGCTGGGTCCATTGGTCTGGCCTACCCACCCCTTTAGAACATTGATTAATATCTGTGGTTTGGGTGTGGGAGGGTTTGCCGGGGTAATGGTCGCCGACCCAAGTTTAATATTAAACTTTGGTTAGAGGGTGCAAATGGACCAGTGGGGGTTATGGTCCATCAATCTTTTTTTTAATAATTTTGGTTATATAGTTTGGGGGTGGCAGGGGTGGTGGCCACCACCTCATTTATATATATATATTTTATTTTTCATTTTTATTTTAATAAATACATTTTTAAAATTTGTCTGATATACGGTATAGTAGACAATTAATGATCCAACAAATTCCCCAGCTTTCAAGAGCTAGGTTTCATGCCCTGGGGTTAGTCAATTTGTAGGACACTTAAACCTAGCCCACAGGCCAACTTTGACCAAAACTTTGACTGGCTCGTTCTCCCTCATACGAGCTCGAATTGATGAACCATTCACACCATTGCGATTAGGACAACAAGATCTACACTATAGTCTTGGTTGGAAAGAATTTTGATCAATTTGATTTTTGAGCTTTCATAAGCCCTCTTTATCTGTGTGTGTCTCTGAAGCCACCTAGATCAATCCTCCTCACTGAGGAGCTTTTGGTCCTCCAAAATCATGAAAAATAATATGCAACTTTTATGTACCTTGTCTGCATCATAAGCATCCTGAAATGGTCTCACTTCCATCTACTTAACCTTTGTTCTTTGGAGCCTTAATCGATGCACCGACACCTGTAACCTCTACAACATGTAGTACAATGTTTTGAAAATGACATTCTTGAATTTCATGACAAACTAATGACCCAAGCATCCCACACATTCCATGAGTTTGTAACACATACTCGATGGTCAAGTTTACATCAAAATGGAAACAATACCCCAACTACCAAAACAAGGCCAACATATCATTGTTGCTTCAACAAGTGATGGAAAACACATCATCACTGCAACACATGATTTTACAACAATAAGGCCAAACTCTATTTTTTCTTTAACAAGTGATGGAAACACAACATCAATTTCAGAGTGTAAAATGCAACACAAAATAAGATCAAACATCATTGTTGCTTAACAAGTGATGGAAAACACATCATCACTTCTACATTTTAAAATGCATTAAATGATTTACAAAAGCATGACCATGATAAGCTAACATATCTAGAAACCATTTTTCACTTATCGCTATGAATGGGTCATCCCCTTGTTGTGGTTTTGCTTATCGAATAATTCTTTCACCTAGTTCATGCACTGACACTTTGTCTTTAAGGCGCTGATCTGGATGGAGCCTCCAACACGTGGCTCTTTGATGGCCACTTCTATCACAATGATTGCAATAGGTCTTCTTCCTCCATATTTGCTTTACCTATTTCTTTAGTTGTTGTTGAGAGGGTCTTTCATGCCTCCTCCTTTAGTGTACTACTATTCATTTCCAATACTTAGAAAATGTATGGTTATGTAATCCACTAAAGGTACATGTTTTTCAATGCCATGTTTTATGTTCATCATTAAAAACATGATTATAATCAAAATGAACATTCAAATGTCGAGACTGGTTATACCTTTCCTTGCTATCTCTGCTGTAAGTATGGTGATGCGAGCTTGCCTCAGCTCCTTCCCTATAATGGGCACTATCACGGGATGATGGGGATGTGTTCCCATCATTCTCTTTACTCTACAATTTTGACAATGTCTCGGAAGGATATGACACCTTTGAGCATTCTCCTTTGGTGTATCTCAAGCCTATAGATTGAGGTCTCTTCACAACCTCCAATGGTTGAGTTATGCCTTGGTTATTAAAACCAAGTTCTTTTTCCTCCTCATGCCTCATCCTGGTAAGGAGCCTTATGTTTGTCCCTATAATTGGGATCTCCAAATATCCAACAGAAATCATACTACGTGAAGACGAAACCAAAAGGAAATCAACATCTTTTACCTCCTTTGTCAAGTTGGAAAGAACTAATGAGGGCTTCTCATCATCTATTGTTGGTGGTTTGTTGTCTGTTTGGGCACATTCCCCAACTTCCTTCCTGACATACCCAAGTCCTGGCTGATGAGGTAATTCTTCTACTTTGATAGGGTTGAAAATGCCTTGGCCATTAATACCCAAGCCTTTTCCTTCATAACCCATTTTCTTCAATAGTTTGGAGCCAATTCCTGTGGTATGATTTTCAAAAACATCGAAATCATCATCAGGGCACATACATGAATTTAGAGAATTACTTTTTCCCTCACATGGGTCACGCTGCAACTTTTCCAAGGCCTCATCCTTAGCTTGCAGCTATCATAGAAAACTATGTTTCTCCTCTTTCTCTTCATGTAGAAGCATCTTCAATTCAACATTCACTGTTTGAAGGTTTTGGTTATTGTGCTTCAGTTCTTCCAGGGCCTTTTCCGTGGCTCACAACTGAAGCTACAACCACTCCTTTTCCTCTGTCTCCTTTTGTAAAGCCTCATACATTATTTCCACGCTTTGGGAAATTTTAAACATGGTCTCATACATCGCTTTTTCATCCTTTTTCACTGCACGTTCCATTGTTCATGCTTGTAATTCACATCCACGCAAAGACCACTCTCATACCAAACTTGATCCAAGTTGACTCAACTCCCAGATTTAACCAAGATCTTTTACTTTCATGATGTGATTAGAATTCCATTTAAAATAGGATAACTGAACACACGTGCATGATGTAAAGAAGAAGAACATGATAAGAATCATCAACATAAAATAACAAGATGTTGATAACGGAGTTCATCCAAGAGGGACTACGTCTCCGTGTCCCAATGTCAAGATGGTGTAGGCTACTGCATTAAGTGCTATCAATAATGATGATGTACATAGGTGGTGTGTGGTGAAATAAAATTATAAGTGCAGACACGAATGAATTCCTCTAGCTCGACAATGGGTCTAGCCACACAGATACATTCTATGGAAGATTTCCTTAGGTTAGAATCAATCAAGAGGGCCCACCTCTCAGTTGGTTATCCTGTTTGATGAAGTCTTCACTTGCTCACTCTAGCAATCTCTCGCTTCCTTCTTCAAGTTCCTGAAACAAGTAAACAAAAACATCACACAAACATAATAATAGACAAATTGCAATTCAACCTACTCAACAAGCCAAGAAACATTAAGACATGAATATGTATATTAGAAAACATGTAGGAAATCAATCGATAGTTGCATATATTAATTTCAAAGAGAGATCACAACCATTTGTCTTGATGTCGCAGTCTTCCCACACACTTCTGCTAGCATTCCATTATGGCTTCAAAGAACAATAGTTTAAAGGCTCTTCCCTTTAGGCTTCACTCTAAACCAAACACACTTCTCCCTCACACAAGGATCCAAAATGGATCCTAAAACCCTCTAAGTCTGCATAAGATAAAAAATTATCACGAAATAAAAACCTTTAAAAAAGGCAGAAAACACTATCACAAAGGAAAAAAGGAAGAAATGGCCAAAAAGAGAGTTAGAGGAGGCTTGAACAACGATGCATAGGAGCCATCGGATTTGGCCGATCAACGGTTCAGATCCGATCGGCATATTGCAATCGGATATGGCAAGCAGAGGCTATCGGAGGCTACCATATGAAAGTTGCAATAGTAATCAGCGCAAGTCAACGAGGACCATTGATCAAGTGCGTGGATCAGCGGCCCAGGTTTACTCGCAATATCGCATCGGCAAAATACAAGGAGTGCTTACCAAAGGCCCAGGTACGATATGCGATTGTGACATATCGCATCGCAATATTGCATCAGAGTAATACAAAGGAGCGGGGTGGATACAAATGAGACTTGCGATAGCTAGACCCGATGGGGTTATGGATGAAATTTAATAATATTTCAAGTACGGTGAAAGGGTTTTTTCTATGTATTTCTAATTTGCGTTAAATAAACGAAAAGAAAAGGAAATGCGAATGAAGTAATAAAATTGACCCAAAAGGGTTTATACATGCAGTTTTAACATATTTGAGTTTTGTAATGAGCAGGATTTCGAGCATGCCTTTGGTAGTAATTGGTATTGGACAGGCTCTGCCCGATCCCATCCATTGGCCAACATGTGGCTTGAGAAAACCACCTTTTCGGGCGAGTAATCTCCATACGCATAAGCCACCTGAAATGAATAGCAACCATAGGATCAATGATCATATAGATCAACGGTGGACATGCAATATCAATATAAAGGCGAACTCGATGGAGTTATAAGGTGGAATTGATAATATTTCAGGTCTAATAAATGGAAGTTTGGTGGGTTTTCCCATGTTTTTGTGTGTTTCTCTATGTAAGCAGAGAACAACTATTTTGGGGATTTCAAAGGCACCGATGGTCCCTTCCATTGCAAAACAGGTGGCCACCATACCTACAGATGTTACACCATGATTGGTTAATGCTCAGAGGGATTTGAATGGACAGATACTGGGAACCAAAGAGCCTAGAAGAGGAAATGAACAGACAGTGCCAAATGGCTTAAAATCCACTAAATGATAGAGACAAAGGCAAGCAGTGCTGAGACAGAGGGAAGACAGAGATAGAGAGTGAGAGGGAGACTCTGTGTACTTAGAGAGACTTGAGGGATTCAAGTAAACTCATGTTGTTTTGTATCTATTATGTTGAGAGTCAAATTGAGCTCACTTTTGTAAAATCTTGCTCTTGAAGACATAATAGAGAGGTCACCAGTAATGGCTAGACTAGGAGACGTAGCCAAGGAGTTTTGGATGAACTCCTTGATTATTTGTTGTGTTATGTGTGTTTGATTGTTATGTTTCTTTAACTGCTTCATTGTCTATATTATTCGTAATCTTTTCGATCCGTTGCACTAAGTAATATAGGAAAATCCTACACATGAGTCTGTAATACCTTAATAATAGTCTAAGATCACATTTTCAAATCAAGTGATATCAGAGCTTTAGGTTTGCTAAGGTTAGACAAGCTTGTGTTGGATTCTTGAATGCTAACTGGGTCAAAGATCAAACTAGGAGAAGGAGAGCTTGTTGAGACTAATCCAGAGATTGGAAGAGTCTACTCTCAGAGGAGAATGGCCGAAGAAGTCCCATTGGAATCAGAATCTCAGTTCATGGACAGTTTTATGGCCATGCGAGCCATGGTGGAAGAGATGTATCGAGAATTTAAGAAGGGTCGAGGTGAAAGAACCTCAATACCGAAACAAGACAAAGGAGCAGAGGAACCTTCTCTAGATTCCCATCAAAATGGAAAAGGGAAAGGGGAAGAACCTCCTCCATCATCTCCTCCACCATCACCTCCTTCTAGCCCTAAAAAGAAGAAAAAGAAAACATCTTCGATTAAATTAGATGTAAAGTTGATTTTGCAATTTATGGTAGAGAATTAAATGTAGAAAAGCTAGATAATTGGATTAGACAGATTGATGCATATTGTAGGTTGCAGAACATTGATTCAGAAAGGATGAAGATTTAGCTGGCTAGCCTTCGCCTTGGAGGAATTGCACTAGTGTGGTGGGAAGGCAGGACACAAGCTGATTTGAAGAAGCATGGTGGTCTACATAGCTATTTGAAGCACACCATTCTCATGTTTAATCCCACTAGCCTAGATGATGTATCGGTTCATGCTACACATCTAGAAGCTAGAGGCAAGAATGTGAACCCAGAGATTAGGGGATCATCAAAGCACTTTTCAAGCAAGAACAAGGAAAAGAAGAAGCTGAAATGGAATGAGAGGAAGAGAAATGTTGTACAGAAAGACAAACCTTCATGCGCTCACTATAAGAAGGATGGACATGATGATGAACACTACTAGTCTTTGCATCCGGAGCTGAAACCCAAAAAGTGGTAAGAAGAAGAAGACTAATGTTGCTATTTAGAAAGACATGGGGTCAGACTCAGGTGATGAAACAACGGCCACAGCCATAGGTATAAAAGGTTATCTGCTTTAGAGAATGCAGAGATCAAGAAGAAGGTACAGGAGCTGCTCGATAAAGGGTTCATAAGACCAAGCACATCAGCATGTGGATCCCCAATCGTACTGGTGAGAAAGAAAGATGGTTCATGGAGGATATGCATTGATTACAGAGCACTAAATAAAATAACGATGAAGAATCGTTATCCTCTTCCTTGCATTGATGATCTATTAGATCAGCTGAAAGAAGCAGTTTACTTTTCCAAGTTACACTTGCATAGTGGATATCATCAAGTCAGAGTAGCAGAACAAGATGCATGGAAGACTACTTTCAAAACAAAGCAAGGGTTGTATGAATGGCTGGTTATGCCTTTTGGATTAGCTAATGATCTTGCCACTTTCATGAGAGTTATGAAGATGTACTGAGACCTTTTATTGATGATTTTGTAATTTTATATTTAGATGACATTCTTGTTTTTAGTAAAACATGCGAAGAACATTTGGAGCATGTAAAGAAGACTTTAGATGTTTTGAAAAGAGAAAATCTCTATGTGAAGTTATCAAAATGTGAATTCGGCAATACATCTTTAAATTATTTGGGTCATATTATAGGGGGTGATGAATTGAAGATAGATCCCTCTAAGCTTGAAGTCATTGTAAACTTGCCTAAACCCAAATCTGCTACATAAGTTAGGAGTTTCCCCGGAGCACCACAATATTGGAGAAAGTTTATTGCTAACTTTTCCTTGATTGCAGCTCCCTTACATGATTTAACATGATTGAACAAGGTGTTTCAGTGGAGAGGAAAATAGCAGAAAGCCTTCAACACCTTAAAAGAAAAAATTAGTACAGCAACAGTACTAGCACTGCCAAATCTTCAACGACCATTGGAGATTGAAATAGATGCTAGTGACTATGCCATGGGAGCAGTGTTGATGCAATGCAGTAATCCCATATGCTATCATTTTGAGAAATTTAATTCTGCAGTAGTTAATTATCCCACATACGAAAAAGAATTGTATGCATTAGTACAGAGTGTGAAAAACTATAAACATTACCTAATGGGAAAAGAAACAATCATACATATAGATCATCAACCACTTCAATATTTGTACTCACAAACTAAATTGCAGCAATCAAGACATTATAGGTGGATGGGTTTTCTACAACAGTTTCATCTTGTCATCAGATATAAGAAGGGAATACACAATAAGGCTGTAGATATGTTATCTAGACCAATCATAAATGCATTACTATACTTAAGCATAACTCAGTAATGCATGAAAGCTACATTAAACAATATGCTCAAGATGTAGATTATAAAGATGTATATGCAACTTTAAGTCATGGCAAACAAGTAGAAGAATTGGATTATTATGTTAAGGACCAACTCTTGTATCATTTGGGAAAGTTATGCATTCCAAAAACTGAAAGAGTTAATATAATCCAAGAAGCACATACTTCTCTTATATTGGCACAGCTGCAAAGGTTCTGTTATTGGCCAAGGATGCATGAAACAATTTCTAGATATATTAAAGGGTGTACTACATGTGCTAAAATCAAGCCCAGTAATAGAAAATCAGGCTTGTACACTCCACTTCTAGTTCCTTCTCGTCCTTGGGAAAGTGTTTCGATGGACTCTCTTGGGGGATTGCCAAAATATAGAAAAGGTCATGATTATTTATATGTTATTGTCAACAGGTTCAACAAAATGTGTATTTTAAAACCTTGTAACGAGCATATTATATCTGAACAAATAGCGAAGTTGTTCTTTCATAATGTCTGGGTTCATTTTGGGTTACCCACTTCCATTGTATCTAATCGAGATTCCTGATTTGACGGGAATTTTTGGTCAAGTTTGTGCGAGTTGATGGAAACCAGATTGAAGAAGAGCACAACATTTCATCCACAAACAAATGGCCAAACAGAGGTGGTCAAGAAGACAACGATCCAGTTGCTCAGAGGCTATGGTAGCAAGCATCCCAAGCTTTGGGATGAACATTTATGTGATGCACAACATGCTTACAATCGTGCCAAGCACTCTTCTACTCAGAGATCTCCTTTTCAGACTTGTTTTGGTTTTACACCAAAGTATCCCTTGGATTTTGTCTTTGGTACATAGCAGTTGATGGACACAGTGATGTGGACAAAGCAACCAAGTTCACTGAACAGATCCAAGAAATTCACCAGGCAATACAGGAACAACTGGAAAGAAGCCAGGCCAAGTACAAGGCAAGGCATGACAAGCATCGAATTGAAAATAGCTTCCAAGTTGGTGACCAAGTCTCGCTGTACATCAGCAAAGACAAAATGCAAGGTGAAGGTAAGAAGCTGAAGTCAATAAGGTATGGGCCCTTCAAGATACTTGAGAAAATTGGCGAAAACGCTTTTTGCCTTGATTTTCTAGCTTATATGCATATCTATTCAGTCGTTAATGCAGGGAACTTGAGTTTTTATAAACCTTCATTGATTGAAGATCCTGAAGAGAAAAGTTACTTGCATTCTATTGATGATCTGTTGCCTGAATATCTCAATGAGTTATAGGAAGACACAGTTCTGGACAGGAAGGTCAGAACTACACACAGAGGGGATGTTGGGTACTTGAGAATTAGACTCAAAGGTTTAAAACCAAGTAGTGCATGATGGATAGAGATTGGACAAGTGAGGAAGCTGTATCCTCACTTGAATGATGCTTAAAAACCAACTTTTGGTTGTCCAAAAGCTTTTTTAGTGGGAAGGAATCATCCAAAATGGATCCTAAAACCCTCTGAGTCTTCATAAGATCAAAAACTATTGTGAAAGAAAAACCTTGAAAAAAGGAAGAAAACACTATGGCAAAGGAAAAACAATAAGAAATGGCCAAAAACAGAGTTATTGGAGACTTGAACAACGATGCACAGGAGCCATCGGATCTCGCCAATCAACGGTCCAAATCCGATCGGCATATCACAATTAGAGATGGCAAGCGGAGGCTAGCAGAGGCTACCATATGAAAGTTGTGATAGCGATCAGCATGAGTCAACAAGAACCATCGATCAAGCACACAGATCGATGACCCAGGTTAACTCGCAATATCGCATTAGCAAAATACAAGGAGTGCTTACCAAAGGTCCGGGGACTATGCGATATGCAATTGCGACATATCACATCGCAATATCACATCGGAGCAATACAAAGGAGCGGGGCCGATGCAAATATGACTTGCAATAGCTAGACTTGATGAGGTTATGGATGAAATTTAGTAATATTTCAAGTCCAGTAAAAGGGGTTTTTCTATGTATTTCACATTTTCGTTAAATAAACAAAAAACAAAGGAAATGAGAATGAAGTGATAAAATGGACCCGATAGGGTTTATACATGCATTTTTAACGTATTTGATTTTTGTAATGAGCAGGATTTCAGGCAGGCCTTAGGCAGTAAGTGGTATTTGACGGGCTCCACCCGATCCCATCCACTGGTTGACACGTGGCTTGAGAAAACCACCTTTTCGGGTAGGTAATCTCCATATGCATAAGCCACCTGAAATGAATAGCAACCATTGGATCAATGATCATATAGATCAATGGTGGACATGCAATATCGATATAAAGGTAGACCCGATGGAGTTATAAGGCAAAATTGATAATATTTCAGGTCCGATAAATGACAGTTTGGTGGAGTTTCCCGTGTTTTGTTTGTTTCTTTGTGTAAGCAGTGAACGATTATTTTGGGTATTTCAAAGGCGCCGATGGTCCCTTCCGTTGCAAAATAGGTGGCCACCATACTTGAAGATGTTACACCATGATTGGTTAATGCTTAGAGGGGATTTGAACGGACAGAGACCGGGAGCCAGAGAGCCCAGAAGAGGAAACAAACAGACAACGCCAAATGGCTTAAAAGCCACTCAATGATAAAGACAGAGGCAAGGAGTTCTGGGATAGAGGGAAGACAAAGACAAAGAGTGAGAGGGAGAGTCTGTGTACTCAGAGAGGCTTGAGGGATTCAAGTAAACTCTTGTTGTTTTGTATCTGTTGTGTTGAGACTCAAATTGAGCTCACTTTTGTAAAACTCTACTCTTGAAACAATAATAGAGAGGTCACCATTGAAGGCTGGACCAAGAAATGTAGCCTAGGAGTTTTGGGTGAAATCCTTGCTTATTTTTTGTGTTATGTGTGTGTGTCTATTATGTTTCTTTAATTTCTTCATTGTCTATATTATTTGAAATCTTTTCGATCCATTGCACTAAGTAATATAGGAAAATCCTGCACATGAGTCTGTAATACCTTAATAATAGTCTAAGATCACATTTTTGGATCACGCAACTAGATGGCTATGACTAGTAATAGCTTGCTTGTTTAATCAAAATAGTATACTCACACTCAACCAACACTGTAACTAACTTGTGCTTGGGAAGAAGGGAGGTTTATATAGGGAATATGGATGAGAGATGGATCCTCTTCTCATGGGAGAAGGAATTATCCCTTGAGGTAGTTCCATCATTATAGGGAAAGGAGCCCAAACTGTCATCCTCTACCCCATTCAGCCAAACCATTTACCAAAATTCCGTTACCGAGCTTCTAGAACTGGAAGCTTCAGCTCTAACTTAAAAAACTTCCCGTAATAGGACCGATGTGACTGGAACATAGCTCAGTCGCACTGATTGGCACAGGGAATAGTGCTAATCTCTACACATCGTCATGTGGGAGACAAGAGTCATTAGCATCGGTCTTGTAAACTAGGCAAAACAGAAGTTTCAAGGGAAATGGTGCAAAATGGAAATGATTTTCTCATGAAGAGGGACATAATGGGAATTTCTCCATGAAGGCAAAGCATGTAGAGTTCACTGTAGAGGTCCTCCAGGATCAAGGAATGGGGAGTACAGGGACAATGACAAAATTCTATGTAACAGATGCCCCCTAAAGCGTGAATGCCAAGCTGGAATGAGGGATGAAATGCTTTATAAATCAGTGCGGGGAATCGGTCTGCTGTCGAAAAACCTGCAATAAAGTACATATACATATACATAAACTGAGATCTTTGCCAAATGATACATGAATCATGGCATGGACGTAGCCATCCAGAGATTTATCATGTAAATGGATCTAGGTATGGGCGTAACTATCCGTCAAAGAGGATCGTAATGAAACTAAAGGATGGTCGTAGCCATCCAATAATGAGAAGGATCACATATGATAACTAATGGTCTGGTCACAACCAACCATCTAAAAGAGAAATCATAAACCATGTCACACCCATTCACAACCTAGACTTGTGTGATCTAAGTCCAGGGTCTTGTGCTCCAACACAACTTGATCAAAGTATAGATCCTAGCATGTGAATGGATGTGTTGACGTCGAACATTCTAGAAAGTCACTTGATTACCAGTTAATGATGTAAATTGTTAACAAGCATTAGAGAAACCTCCAATAATGACAATGGCCCTCAAGGTACTATCAACACAATTCACGGAATGTGAATAGAAAAATTAAAGTCGAACACCCATGAAATCACTTGATCAAAAGCCAATGATGTGAACTTCTAGTTGAGTGTGAAGAACTTGCCATTAAGGCATGCAAGCTCTAAGGTACTTGAAGGGATTCTCTCAGTCAACTTCCAGAATAATGAGTTGAAGTCGACGGAAAGTGACCGTGTCGAAGGAGGGCCATAATGAATCCCACATCATCAACGCGAGACGAGAGGATGAAAAATGATTTTGGATGATACAGAGAATCATAGGTAAGTGTAACTATAGAAGGACAACTCTTGAACATATCAGTGACACAACTGGAAGTTTGGCAGCGTTTTGATCCATGGGATCAGTGGACATAATGAAGTGGTAGAGATCAAATGGAAGGCAAAAAAAAACTGCCCAAAACCCAGGAAGGTCAATGATACAAAGGAGGATGTCCCAACCCGACACGAAGCAAAGAGTGTCATGTTCAAGAGTAAGCTTCCAACATGACTTGATAGAATTCTAAATTTTCCCCCCACCATTTCTAGCGAGTACCCCAATTATTTTTTAATCACAAGCTTGAAGGGGATAGCATATGCTTGCACTATAAGTTCATCCTTAGGACAAATCTAACCTAGTAAGTTTAACGAGCCCTAGGAAGGATAAGCTCGTGTTCATCATGATGATGAATCCAATGTCGGTTAATAGTTTAACAAGTCTGACAAAGGTGTAACTCGATATATTTTTCATGTTTAAAGAGTTTGAAAAGACATTAAAAGAAAACTCCACATGGTCCCTTTTCATACGTTTCTATCTCTCGAGCCCAAGAAGGTAGAAAACAATACTTGAGAGAACCTCTTGATCATTTCATCCAAGGAGTACCTTTTTTGTAAATAGTGCCTCCCAGCCCGAAAAAGGCATAAACTTATACTGGGTTCACAACGTTTCGCATCCATTAACAAGTTCAAAACAACAAGGGCTTGACCATCTTTTTGCTTTTAAAGGGTCGGAAAAGAGCTGAAATGTGACTCATCACCATCACTGAACATCCATCACCTGTTATTGCACAAGTAAGGATAAGTGTATTATCAAGTCCTAGAGGTAAAATAGGTCAAAAATATTTACCAAACCTAATATTTTCATGAAAAAATGAATAAAAGGGGGAAAAGTAAATATATTTTTACGATTTACCATTTTACCTTTACAGTGAAGACCTTTTACCCACTTTTGCACTAGTTTTTTCAGAGCAAATTATGGGAGATCCGGAAGGTCAATCGACGAGCTACCAATTCTAGAAAATAGTCAAAGCCTTGAGCTCCATTTTCATGCTATTCATTTCTGTTTTTAGCCAGTTTTTAAGATTTTTAGGGAGGTTTTTGAGGAAAAAAACTTCTCTCGGTCGGTGTGATTTCCAGGCACGAGATCACACTGGCTGAGGGTTATTTTCATAACCATCCACACCGATTGGTGTGACTATTTCTAAAATAGCTGCGTTGGTGTCGTGGATAGGGAAAAACCATTTTTTCTCAAGAACTGACCGTTAAAATTTGAATTTTATGTGTCAAAATTGATGATTGACTCAAATAAGTGGCTTTTGCAGGAGAGAAATTCCCAAAAATGGTGGATTGGAAGGAAAGAGAACATGAAGATGTTGACACTCAGGCATTGAACGATCCAAATTTCTTGGAGGCTTTGAGGGCTTTCAGGCTCCTCAAATTTTTCCTTACACTAGGGATGCGGGCCCAACCTGAGCTACTTCGATACTTGATTAGCCTTTGGGACATCAATCACGAGATTTCTGTCATTGGTGACTAGGAGCTAGTGTTGACAACATGAGATATCTACTTCATCACAGGACTATCTCGTAGAGGGGAGTGAGTGAACTTGTATGGGTCACGTTCAATCGGGGCAAGCATCTCTTCCCTACTTGCCGAACACTGTCCCGAGGCCCTGAAATCCAAGAGTGGGAAGATAGAGATTTCTAGTGTGTGGGATTTGACACTGAGGGTGCTTCTGTTGACTATCAACAAAGTCGTGGTGTCCTAGGAGGAACATGAGACTAACAAGAAAATTTACTTTATGCTATTAACTGCATAGCTCCTACGATCTTCAACTGGGCAGAGGCCATGAAGGTGAACATCAAGCGCTAGTTGTCCAAGGCCAAGGTATGGAATCTGAAGCAATTTGGCTTTGGATCAGTACTTGTGACCTTCTTCTTGCAACGAGTGCCACTGTTCCAGTATCAGTTGACTGAGGTCGATCCTCCCACACCACGCAATCAGCAAATGGCCTGTTAGAGTTGTCTGATGCCTAGGATCACTGGGGGTCAGTAGATGTCATACTGATCGACATTCTTCTCATGGATACAATGATAGAAGATCATCATAGAGGACTGGCCATACAATGGCACTGATTTCCATTTAGACCGAGATATTCCCTTACCAGATGGAGAGGCCTTCGATGACGAAGGTAGAAAATCAACCTTTTGATTTTGATTTTTTTTAATTATTTTTTTGATATATGCATGCTCATAACATTTCTTTGTCTATGCAGATGTTGGACCAGAGTGGCTAATCGGGATGTCCCTCATAGCCAGGCGCATGCCCCATCCTATTGATGTTGTTCCTTATCAGGAAGGGAGCGATAACAAGGAGGAGATCGCGAGGAACCTCGAGGGGTTAACTCATGGTATCCCAGAGTATGCTCAGATAGGAGACATTCCTCGATGGTACGAGAGGCACACAGTGAGAGTCCCAGATCATATCCACCGATTGCTGAGTCATATCACATGACCTGTCTCGTGCTATCATGACCACCATGTTGAGTAGTTCCTAGGTCCATCACTTACATATATTTTGAGGTCTTTGTGCCACGAATATATATGAGGCTTGCGTTCCATGGATGTATGAGGCATGCGAGCCGGAGATGTTATTATAGACACACATATTATTTTTTTAGGTTCTGATGTATCAAACATTACCTCTCTCACACACACACACATGCAGATACATACATACATACATACATACGTACATACATAAATACATACATACATACATACATACATACATACATATATATATATATATATATATATATATATATATATATATATATATATATATATATATTGTATTTTCTTGTTTATTATGGTACAAATGGTTTGTCTTATCTTTTACATGTTTCGCAAATGTCTATCCAACACGTAATTAGCTAATGCAACTACCAATGTATTCATGCGTCTAGGAATATGATGATATGTAATATAATCAAAATGTCTTTCCAATAGACTGATACGGAGATACATTCATAATATTTGATTGTTATTGATGGAATATTTCCCATTGAGTTGAAGGACGACAAGTTGTGAATCCAGGTTGACAACCAATTCCCTGATGCCCAAGGTGATGGATTCTGACAACCATTCGATGACCGCACTGTATTCAACAATGTTTTTAGTTGTACGACCTAGGTAGATACCTTGAAGATCAATCAACTCATTGTTTGGGATATAGATAGCCCATGCCGTGGATGATAGGTTCTGGGTACTTTGGCAAGCACCATCGGTGAAACCAACATGAGGAGTTGTGGACATTTACAAAGTAAGAAAAGAATAATAAATAGGAAAGTTGTTTGAAAACCCACACAAGACCATGTTGTACAAAAATGAATCACACACTAATGTACATAAGTAACTATGGAAGATGACCTAGTCATAGTACAGTTTGAGGTAAAGCCCGTTTCGGGGCTTACGTAGAGGATTCCCTTCATAATCAATAAGCTCATAGGCTCCTTTCTGCAAAACACATTTTACAATAAAGGGCCCATGCCACATAGGTTCGAACTTGCCTGCCCCCAGCTTATCGTTAGCTTGGTCATATAGCAGGACCAAATCACCCCTAGAGAAAGTGCGAGGGGAAATCAATTGGTCGAAATGGGATTTGACCCATTTCTTTTGTGCCTTGATGACCAAGGTAGCGAGATGGTGAGTCTCATCCAGTCATTCTAAATATAAGAGGCATTCCTCTTGAGGTGATTTTTCGGGGAGGAGTTCGACAGCTAACTTAAGCGAAGGAATCTCACATTCAATCGTAAATGTTGCTTCCAGATCATAGACTAGCTGGATTGGTGTGAATCCAGTTGCGTCTTCGGTTGAGGTTTGGTAGGCCCACAAAGCTAAAAAAAGTATGAGATGCCAATATGACT
Organism: Pinus tabuliformis; assembly: GCA_031772625.1. Taxonomy (NCBI): domain Eukaryota; kingdom Viridiplantae; phylum Streptophyta; class Pinopsida; order Pinales; family Pinaceae; genus Pinus; species Pinus tabuliformis. The sequence continues at coordinate 90,412,835 of CM062810.1, read as the reverse complement.
TGTGCATCCCAATAGTATGTTGAAGCATGGTGACTGAAACCTTGAGGGTAATATGGGTTCGAGCCATCGTGGCATAAGCCAAATTTATATGTCAGTTTTGCTGTAATGTAATCTCTGAAAGGGGAGCTGTGGTCTATGACAATGGCTTGGGGTACACCGAAACTGGAAATAACATGGTTAAAAAGGAATTGAGTTGCCATCTTACAATCTGCAAAATATGTAGGCATCACTTCGGCCCATTTGTTAAAATAACCACAACGATGATAATATAGCCATGCCCCCCAGTTGAACGAGGGTTACATGTCATATAATTGATGCCCCATTTGGCAAAGGGACCAATGGTAATGACAGGGTGTAGATGAGCGGGTGTGGCACACATCTTGCATTGGTAAATTTGACATTCATGACACTTGCGGATAGCAAGAATGTAGTCTTTGAAGATAGACAACTAGAAATAACTGGTGTGAAGGATTTTCTGAGCTGTAGCGTAACTAGACATATGACCACCACATGCCCTAGAGTGGCAATCATTGAGATCTTTTTAAGCTTCCTCTAACAAAGAAAAATATTGACACCGTCACGGTATAAAGTATCACCAATAATATGGTAGGGTTGGGAATGATGCCAAATCCTTCGACGATCATCCTTGGCCAATGCTAACTGGAATGTGGAGGTTTGGAGATACATGATGATATCGTTGTACCATGGATCAAGGGTGATAATCTGGAAAAGGGTCTCATCTAGAAGATGTTCATCTACCTAGTAGGCAGAGCTTTGGAGGAAGGGAACAAATCAATTCAGCGAAAACAAGTGACCTCTTAGATTTGGTCGTAGTGAAGACCAAATCAAATTCTTGCATGATAACAATCCTTTTAGAATACTTGCCCGAAAGAAACTAACGAGTCAGGATATAGATCATAGGGTTTCATTCAGAAATCACTGTATTCATACATAAAAGCATATAGTGTCGAAAATGTTGAAGATCCTGAACGACAACCAAAGCCAACTTCTCGGCATGTGTATAACGTGTTTCAGTGTCGAGGATATTTCGACTAAGGTAGTAGATCACATGTTCACCACCTTCATCATTGTCTTGAACCAACACCATAGCAATAGTCCTAGGGGCTATGGTTAGGTAAAGGAAGTAATCTCGATAATAGTCTGGTGGACGCAATAGAGGAGAATTTATGAGGACGACCTTAAGATCATCAAAATATTTTTGGGCAACCTCATCCCATGCAAAGGGAATTCCTTGTTGGAGCAACTGAGTAAATCTTGTAGCTAGCCCATCATAGTTCTGTATAAAATGACAAAGAAAATTGGCCTTTCCTTGCAAGCTCTAGAGTTGGTGCAGTGAACATGGAGGGGGTAGATGGTGGTCATATGTCTGGTTATGCTACGACTTAGAAAATCCTTCACACTGGTTATTTCTGGCCATCTATCTTCAAAGACTACATTCTTGCTTTCCGCAAGTGTCACAAACACCAAATTTACCAACACAAGATGCTCATGAAGAGGGAAAGAATGGGAGTTTATCCATGAAGGCAAAGCATGTGAGGTTCACTGTAGAGGTCCTCGAGGATCAAGGAACGGGGAGTAGAGAGACAGTGACAAAATTCTAGGTAACATGGTGACATCGCTATCATACAAAAAATTGCCCTCACACAGGAGTGGCTCCAAGGGATGTTCCGTTGCAAGAACTCTCATTAAAAGAAGGGACTCCTATTAGTATGACATAAAATCATGCATGATGATAATGAGCATCCCGCCAACATGGCATAAAATGGATCTCAATGCAAACATACATGGTGACACATGAGTATCCCATCAACATACAACAACAAAGGGATCTCAAACAAAACATGACGAATCATGACAACAAGTACATCCCATAGATAATTCCACATCACATCAAGCAGGAATCATGAAACAAGTATGAAAACAAGATCCCACATCAAACATCAAATAGGGATCTATGCAACACAATGCATATCATACCAAAATAATTACATGAACATAGTACATATACCTCACATCCTGGGGCCATCTAAAGAAGAGGATGTCAAACTGTTGAAGTTTTTCGTACCATCAATCTTGCGATGTCGAATCTCATGGAAGTGACGTCTCGTACATTGAATGTTGACACCTGCACTCCACTTTGAAAAGTGCCCAAAAAATGAAATGATAAATTGGAAATTTGAATACACCATCAGATTTGTGGCGTCGAATAGTGAAAAATTGACTGTCAAATTTCTGAATTTTGAGAAAGTGGAAATCTATGGCTTAAGGAATCTTTTAGATTCCCCCTAGATACCTCAAATATTTCCTCCTCCAATTCCTCTGACAATCTGCTACTCAAATCAAAATTCTGACTGTGCCATTAGGTTCATGTCACTGAGAGGTGTAAGATTGACATAAAGTTCATCCAATTTGGACACTGCAAAAATTTCACCCTCCTGAGAATTTCACCCAATCATGGTTCTACCTGCGTCTTCTTTGGGCTCATGGTTCCACTTGAAATATATTAATTAAAAATTTGTCTCAATTTTTGTTCACACTCTTGCCTCCTCCATCCTAGGTGCACTGACAAAATCAAGGTTTTATAGTGAAGTTTGTGGGCGAACATTACAAGGTGGTAGTTGTAGGCGAATTGGTATGAACTTCAAGTAATAAGGAGGAGGTCGGGTGGTCAAACCGCAACCCCACCATATTAATACACCTTTTATTTTTAATAAACCACAAATATAGTTTTTTTTGTTAGGGTTCAAGTCCACATTGGGTGGCCCGCCCCATAACCTCCGCAGATTCATTGTATTATCCATTGTATTAACTAGAGGGGCGGATGGTTAGCATATTAATGTTTGTTGGGCCACCCGTGGTGTGGGCTGGCCATGTGGCCAGGCGGGTTCGATTCCTGCTAGGCCATTGTTATATGGCATATGGTTTTGTGTTGGGGTGTGGGCCTGGTCCACTGGAGGTGGCCCGCCCACCCCTTTGGAACATTGATTAATATGTGCGATTGGGGTGTGGGAGGGTTCAATGGGGTAATGGCCACTGACCCAAGTTTAATAGTAAACTTTGGTTGGAGGGTGTGGTTGGACAAGTAGGGGTCATGGCCAGTCGGTATTTTTTTAATAATTTTTGTTATATAGTTTGGGGGTGGTGGGGGTGGCGAGGGTGGTGGCCCACCATCTCATTTATATATTTTTTAATTTTTATTTTATTTATTTCAATCAACACATTTTTAAAATTTGTCTAATATAGGGGATATTAGACAAATTAATGATCCAACAAATTCGCTCACTGTTGGGAGCCAGGTTTAATGCCCGGGGTCAGTCAATTTGTAGGACACTTAAACCTGGCCCACAACCTAACTTTGACCAAAACTTTGACTGGTTTGTTCTCCCTCATACGAGCTCAGATTGAAGAATTGTTCACATCGTTGTGATCAGGATGACAAGATCTACGCTCTGGTCCTAGTTCGATGTAATTCTGATCACTTTGATTTCTGAGCTTTCATAAGCCCTCTTTATCCTGTGTGTGTATTTGGAGCCCCCTAGATCATTCCTTCAGCAGAAAAGCTAATCAATTCTCACATGACATGTGATACAAGTATCCCTCAGCATAATGGCAATCAGGGATGTCATCAACAAAAACATAATCTCAGTAAATCAGAAGAAAAGCATGACATAATTGCATCATGTACCTCCACTTTCGGGGATGGCTAAAAAATGAAAAGCTCAACTATTGAAATAAACATCATCGTCGAATTCGAGGCATGAAATTGTGTGAAACGACTATAAAATTTGACCCTTTCTGACATTGTCAAATTCTAGACCCCTTGGAATCTTGAAGATTCCCCCAAAGATTCCTTAATGAAGATGGTCAAAAAATACCCTACTCATATGAATATTCTAAGCGAACCAATGCACTCCCTGCAAAATTTTGTGAAAAATGACTATAAAGTTGACATCATTCTGCTTATGTCAAAAATTACCCTCCAGGGAATCTTTTAGATTCCACAAGATTCTACAAATATTCCTTGTTGTTGAACATCTAAATTTATGATTCTAAAATGGGGAAATGGACCACACAATTTGAATCCTACTGAGAATATGTGAAAAAAATGACTATAAACTTATTAAATTCTGACACTCACAGCCCTAACCCTATAAGAGAATCTTTTCAGCATCTTGTGGATTCCCTTGCTCATGGTTCCACAACCTTTGTCGCTCAAGGTTCTGCATTTCCTCAGCCGCTCCTCCTCAGATGAAAGATAATTTGGGCTATTGGTGCAGACATAGATTATGCGAGCGGAGGTCCCAAGGATGAAACCCCCCTGCCAGTTAACACAGTTTTAGTTTTATATTTTGTCGATGGTTAAGTCTTTTGAAATGATGCATTGATTGAATCATTGGCGGTCTCAATGGTTAGAACAAGGGTTACATTAAAATGTAGTTTCTTTGGTTTGGATTTTGTTTCGTTGGTGGAAGGACCGGTTGTTAAGCCGAGTGGGATCGATACCCCCTAGAACATATCACCGTGTTATATCGACACCTGTCAAAATCGTGTTATAACATGTGTTGGCAGTTATATAATGTGTTGAATGCGGGGTTGGGTGGGTCCACCAGGGGTGGCCTACACACCCACTAACTATATATATTATATATAATAACAATGTTGGTGGCGGTGGCAAGGGTGGCAGCTTGGCTCCCCTATATATATATATATAGATATATATATATATTTATACATATATATATATATATATATATATATATATATATATATATATATATATATATATATATATCTATATATATATATATATATATATATATATATATATATATATATATATATATATATATATATCTCCCCTATATATATATATATATATATATATATATATATATATATATATATATATATATATATATTTATAAAACAATGACTTATTTTTAATCCGCTAGAAAATATGGGTCACTAGGAAAAGTAGGTAGGCGATAAATTCACCCGTTCTAGTGGTCGGATTCCATGCTCTGGGTTGTTTCCAAATTGTTGCCTCATTAATACTGCCACTTGGCCAAGTTTGACCAAAACTTTGACCATCTATAACTTGGGAATAAGAACTCAGGCTTGATTGTCATTTTCACTATTGGAATTAGGGAAACGAGCACTCTAATATGGTCATAGTTTCACTTCAATCTAAGGACTCTCATTTTTGAGTTTTTTCTGAACCCACTTCTGAATCTGAGCATGTTTGGAGTGACCTGGATCAGTGAAAATGCATGAAACTTTGGGAATGAGTATAATACAAGTCTATATGATAAATGGATGCATTAGTACCAAATATTCATCTTGTAATGAACTACAAATTTCCTTTGTCAAAGTGTGACATTTCCCATACTAAAAAGATGACACTTAATCTTTCACCACAAAGTGATTATAAAATATTTAAGGATATACATGGAATTCCTATTACTACTAGATAAAACAACTTGCAAGGTCAAAATAGGTTCTAAGATTTGGTTATAGTAAAACAAATTGGTGGGTGTCGTAGTAATGACAATAGGTTGTAAAATACATGGAGTTTTAATTGTCTTGACTTTATTTATTTGGAAAACAAAACATTCAGCCTCAAACTTCTGAACATCGTATTTAAGGCCATCCCCAAAAAAAATCTTATTCACCCTATGGTAACTTTTTAAAAATCTCGAGTCCCCTCCTATAGGAGAGGTATGCAATTCAAAATGAACCTTTTCTTTGAGTTTGGAATTCTTACATAGATATACATGATCCTTGTACCCTAGTGAATCATTTTCCTGATAAAAGTATCACATTCATTGGGACCTTGTTGCAACGTTTGATGAGTATCCACACCTCTTCATCATTATTCTATTCATCCCGTCTTTCATTTATCCAATCAAGTCGGATAATATAAATAGAAGAAAATAATGCCTCCACATCCTTATCCTTTCTTGCGAATGCATCTGCAACAACATTTTGCTTCCCTTTATTGTAGATGATTTCAAAGACATAACTCAACATCTTTGTGACCCAATTTTTTTCTCTTCTGAAGGTACTATTTGTTCAAAGAAGTATTTAATACTTTCGTAATATATTTTTATGTTGAAGTGTCTTCCAATTAGCTTGGTGCCAATGTTTTATGGCATGCAAGATTTCCAATACTTCCTTCTCGTAAATGGGTTTGTGTAAAATATTTCCTTTGATTGAATGAATTTCAAAGGAAACGAGTGTTCCTTCTTTCATTCAAACAACACCAATTCCATCTCTTGAGGCATCACATTCCACAATAAAGGTTTTTGCAAAGACTAGTGTAGCTAAGACTGAAGCTCAATGCATTTCCTCTTTAAGACGTTCAAAGGCCCTAGTTTCTTATGGAGTCCAAGAAAATGCATCTTTCTTCAATAATGCTATTAGAGGTGTTGCTATTTTCACATAATTCTTAACAAACTTTCAAAGATGCCTTAAAGTTGTGGAGATTTTCCATTCCTTGATGGCTATAATTTTATTAACATCTACCTCAAGACCCTTGGGAGATACAATATGACACAAATATTTCACCTCCTATACCCCAAAGAAACATTTAGAGGTTTTTATATGCAATTGTTTCTCCTGCCATAGTTTGAGCACCCTGTCAACATGTTGAACATGATCCTTCCAAGAATTGATGTAGATTAGTATATCATAAAAAATACGAAGACAAATTTTTTAAGCAAGGGTATGTAAATGGAACTCATCAAACCTTGAAATGTGGAAGGTGCATTAGTAAGGCCAAAACTCATGACCAAGAGTTTGTAATGACCTTCATGAGTTCTAAATGTTGATTATAGGATGTCTTCAATCTTCATTCTAATTTGATGATATCCAGAATGAAGATCTAGCTTAATGAAGTAAATTGCTCCGTGTAATTCATCCAAGAATTCATTAATGATAGGAATCGGAAATTTATCTTTAATAGTGAGCTTGTTGAGATCCCTATAATTTGGACACATACACCATGATCCATCCTTCTTTTGTACCAATACTACTAGAGTGAAGAAAAAACTTTGGTTATCTTGAATTATACCAACCTCTCGGATTTTTACAATTGTATAATAAATTTCACTCTTTTTGAAATTGGGATATCTATGAGGTCTCATGTTTAGAGGTACACTTCCTGGAATCAAGTGAATAGCATGATCACGATCATGAATAGGTGGTAGACCTTTGGAGTCTCAAATACCTTGGAATGATTGTCAAGGACATTTTGGAGATCTAGGGAAATGGGAGAGTTAGATGTTTGAACATATATTGACCATAATTGTGTAATTACACCTCATTTTTCTTATTTAAAATATTTGTCATGCCATTAGAGATTATTATCTTACTAGGTTTCAGAAAACACCCCTTAATTCAATTCCTCTTCCTCCATTAAAAAAAAGTTAAAAGAAAAAATCTTGAAATTAAATTCTTAGTCTAGAGGCTTAGATTTACCACAGTCATTTTGTATGAATGTCTATGTTTCAGATCCATGAGTGGATCCGTTGTCAAGAAAAAAATTCCTAAGGAAATAGTGATGAGAGAATAGCATATTTATATAATAAATTATAAGAAAAAATAAAAGTGAATAAATGTCGTCTCTGTTAAGAATAAAACCTAATTATAGAGTAATAAACTAATATATTTTTCTAATAATATGTAAAGGGATTAATTAATAAATTATATAGTAAATATAGTGTAATGAATAGATAAATAATACTAGTAATGATATAATGATGTACTAAAACCATCTCTAATATGAATAATATTAATTAATTAAACTATTATTAATTTAAAGGATAAAATATTATAACTATTATAATATAAATATATAATTATCATAATATTATAATGAAGTTATTATTCTAATATATTTTAGTTTAGATAAATCTTAGTCATTGTCCTAAAAGATTGTAATCATTGGACTCCTAATACAACTTCCACACCACCCACCAAAATGACAGTCATTGGAATATTCAATGCATATTCCACCATGGTTTGATTGATATTATAGAATTTCCCTGAGAAATTTATAGTTTCTCCATCTGCAACCATCACTTGTCACATTGTTGTTAGGTATAGAAAGCAATTCAAATCCTTGGCTATCTTACAATGAATAAAGTTATGGGTACTACTTAAATCAATAAATACTATTACCTTTTTCTTCTTGATATATCCTTTTATCTTGAGAGTTTGAGGAGTGGTAATTCCTGCCAATGCATTACATGATATTGTCAAATTCATTTCTTCTTTTTCAACCCTTGGTGTTCGTTCTTGGTGTATATCTTCTTCTTTTGATGTTTCTTGTTCCTTTTCTTCCTCATATTCACAATCTATGTAAAATAATTTATTCTCAATACACTTATAACCTTCTGTGTATTTTTTATGCAGGAGCATCCAGCTCAGGGAGGTCATGGCTAGGAGTTTGTCTCTTCTAACGGATTGAGTTTTCTCTAGTTTTCATTTTCATTTAAATTTCTAGGAACGGTTGTCTCAACCCACTCTTAATGTTTGCTTACGTTCTTTTTATTTTTAGCTTTATTTAAAGTTTACTTTTAGTTTACAAATCAAGAAAAGACAGTTATTCAGAAATAACCTAATGTAACTACTGGCAGTTTGGTAACTGTCCAGTGTTCTTTACAAAAGGAAACAATGATTGTAATCTTTTGACCATCATAGAATTGAATGAAGAAAAAGCATAGAAGCATTCTAAAGAACAAACACATCTGAATCCATACATATTACAACTTTAGCATTTTTCTACGAAATACAATTAAATTCATTTTCCTTTCCATAAGCATAATGATGACAAACAGTGAACAGTAAGCACCGAAGCAAGGAGAGCACCCAAACAAGTCAGCAACATAACATAGCAAGCTTACGGGAGAAACAAGAGAGCCACTGTTGGAGGAACACCCAAGAAAACAAAGCTACAGGTACATAATCGAACTCATAAAAATTTTCCTTTGCAAAATTTTATCAACCGAATCACTGTATCTATATATATATATCTATCTATCTATCTATCTATCTATCTATCTATATATATATATATATATCAAAGTTGAACATCCATAGTCTAATATTCAGAGCCCAACAATAAAACAGAGTTGATAGTGCCAAAACAAAACCACTGCGAGGTCACCATAGGACCATCTCATTATATACATAATTAAAATAGCGAAGCCATAAATATACAGTGAACCTATAGGCACATTGAGGCCAAGAAACCGCAAGGCCGAAGCCAAACCATGACAAAACCCCCATAAACCCTACAAACAACAAAACCCTCAAGCTGACAAACATAGAACTTTCAAGGAGCGACCCTAACCAGTTTGAGCGTAGGAGTCAGGGTGCGAGGTCCAAAAACAAATCCCAGTTGCACACCTGCATGGCCAACAAGTAGGCCATTAGAAACAATAAAATGAAGCCATAAACACAAGGTTGAAAATAGAGGAAAAGACCAATAGAGCTTACTTGAGAAAGCTGAGCTCATGCGAACCAGAGGAGAGATACCATGAATAGAGGTTATGGTCGTAGAGTGCTCATTGCCCACAAGGAGCAAGATTTGTCAGCGCTGGAAGGAAACAATGAGAAAAAGACCAACATGGAGAGCAAACATACCTTTGGTTAATTGCCGAATGAGAGCTGAGAGCCGAGCCACTCCGCAACCACAACCTGTGGCAAGAACCAAGCAAAAAATCAAATGGAGGATCAAGTGCATTGAAACTAACAACATATAGAAAAATTCTACAGCCGACCACGTAACCAAAGCCAAGCCAAATAGAAACTAGAGACCAAGACCGAGGGTTCTGTTAGTGTTAGTGCCTTCACACTCCCATCAGTGATCAAATTGCTCTTTTTGCATGCATATTAGGTGTCTCATTCAAGTAGTTGCATTCCATTAGGTAATGGATCAACTGATGGTAGTGGTTTCCTTTAAGTTTCCCTCATGTCATATACCTACTGACTTGTCCAAATGTCTTTCAGTCCTTCATAATCAAGTCAATTTCATTTTTTTTAAACTAGTCCTAGGGTTTAGTTTCATTAGGTATTAGGGTTTGTCATCATGGTCATTTAGAATTGAATAAAAAGGTCAACAGACACATGAGGCGGATAAAAAAAAAAGGTTCATTTAGTCATGATTTTACTTCTGATATGTTGAATAAAGCTCTTTCACCTCAAAATTCTGTTTTGAGGTAAAACAGAGCATTTGTATTTAATGAGTTCATTTGATGTAATTTTATGTAATTTTATTGTTCCTATATGTAATAAGTATGCTCCTGGTGACCTGGAAACAATGCCAGTTCCTGCCACTGCAAAAAGTCCATGAAGTAAGTGTAAGTCCACCTGCAAAAATTCAGAAAGTCAAAAAGCCCAAATTTAGAAAAAACATAGTATTTTAAAAAAGTGACAAAACATTAGGAAAGTGGGTTTGGTTTAGTGAAAAATCAAAAGCAAAAAAGGTATAAAACCCCATTCATTCAAGTCATTTCTCATTCTTGCAAGTTTGAAAACCAAGGAGAGCTCCTAAATCGTGTTTTTCTAACCCTCATGAGCAAACAAGGAAAAACAGGGAAAATTTTGCTGAAGTTCACCAGTGCTGCGCATTATTTCCCCGGCACTGCACATTAAAAGTGCGTTGCGCACCTATTGAAGTTTGGCAGTGCAATTTTGGTCTGGTGCTGTGCATTAAAAGTGTGCTGCACACCTGTTGACCAGCACTGTGCACCTGTTGGGGAAGACCAAATTGCTGCAAATCGCCTTCAAACTTCTCAAAAATCACTTTGATGCTTGTGCCAAGTAAGTTTACCATTCCTCCTTGCTAAGAAAGAAGTGTGCTTGATTTCTTGAGTGTGTTTGGCATCATTTTATAGCAAACCCTATTGGCATTGAAAATTTCTCTCATAAACCCTAAATAAGCTAAAACTACCTCTCATAAGCCACCAAGGGTCATTTGCTACTCTTCTCCTTCATTTACACTTAGTTTACCAAGTCTTTTTCACTATCCATCAGTCATCAAGCTTCATTCCACTAAAACCTACTTTCTACATCAAACCCTAGCCCTAATACACTATTCACTAACCCTAATTCCCAATTCTTACATTCCCACTACCCCCCATTCCCTTATCAAACTCTATACCCTAACTCCCTCAAGCATTCACACCCTCATCTTACACCTCACTTACCTTATATTTTTAAAATCTCTTCATACTCATCTTGTTATCACTACAAACCTTCATTTCACATCACCTATCACATCACCAAAAAACCCATGGAGAGAGACACAGACTATGAGAGGGAGGAGGAAACTTTTAGTGATACTTACAGAGAAGCACATGTGCCAAGAAAGTCACACAAAGGGGGAAGATCATTCGGGAGGAACCTATCAGTCTCACAGAGTTGCTTGCTTGTCCTCTTGTTATATCATGTTTTAGACATCATTCTTGCTATGAGTTTTGTGAAATGGTGGTGAGGGTAAAGTTTCATCATGAGCTTGCCCAGTTGTTTGTCACCCATCTACATAATGACCAAGTGAACCTTGCTAGTGTTTCCTTCACCTTGTCACCTACCACAGTTTCAAAAGCAACAGGCATCCCTAATCTAGGTGAGCAATGGAATAAATGGTAGTATGTGGACAGAGAGTATTATGAGCATTATATTAAAGCTAGATATCATAGCAAGATCAATAGGGTGTTCCCTTTCAAGTACTTGGAGGACAGGTTTGCCCCTCTTATGAAGATCATTATTAAATATTTCACATGTGAGGGAATATTTTCCTGCTTGTATGCATATCATGTCAGGTTGTTGATGCACTTTACTAGGGTGAGGATGATGAACCTCCCCTACTTTATATACAGGAACATTGAGAAGATGGCCCACTATGTTCAAAGAAAACCTTTTCCTCAGCAGCTCAACAACATTTACCACTTCTCATTGATTAATATTGTTGTCTTGCACCAGTTAAACTTGCTGAACATGCCATGGGAGACCTTTATTGCCCATGAAATGTTCAAAGACCCTCAAGTGTTTTCATCAATGCCTTAGGAGGAAGGAGGACCATCAGGATAGCCAGGTGTCCATGAGACCGAGACTACAGGTGTGCTAGTATTTGTCACTTATGAGAGAGGCACATGGAGTCTTTTTGTTGTTTCCAGGTGAATATTATCTCCACCAGGGGTGGAAGGGGTCTCGCCTTCTTCATTAGATCACAGGAAAATGCTATCTCCACTAGGGGTGAAAGGGGCTTTGCCTTCTTCTCCAGCTATATATATTAGCCAGTAATCAAAGAGTAGAGACAAAGGGAAACAGAAGATGCATGAGGAGGGCCCTACTAAAGGGCAAGACAGGGATTTTATTTTGATTGAGGAGGATGTCATTGACTTGGGCTCTCAAGGCTCAAGAATCAAGGACATGATTATCAAAGAGAAGGAGGCTGAAATACAAGCCTTATCAGTTAACCTTGAGAGAGATAAATGGGTCATTAGCTACCTTGAGCAAGAAAACAAGTAGCTTACTGACAAACAAGACCTCATGGAGTTACAAATGATCAAAGAAAACTAGCAAAGAGCAAAGAAGGAAAAGGGAAAGATGACCTCCATTGAGTAAGAAGTCGAGAATGACCAAGAGACTTGGTTAGAAAGGGTGAACATTCACTTAGAGAAGCTGCTTGAGAAGGCCAATAAAATTTGCAACTCAGGGGTAAAGAGGCTAAAAGCTAAGTTAAGGAGAGCCTTGAGGAGCAAGAAAGAACATGATAAACTAAAAATCATGGCTAAAGCATCATTGGCCCAAAAAATCACTTAACAAAGTTGAATCATGCCAAATTTTAAGGAATTTTGAGCATTTTTTATCATTTTTTAATTTTGGAATTTGAAAAATAGGTTTTTCCAATAGGGCATTGCGCTTTTGATGGGGACATCAATTTGCAAAATGGTCTGCATTTTTGGATTCAACATGAAAAAACAAGAAAATCCAAAAAGTTTCATCAAGTTTGGAGCAGATCTTGATCACCTAAGGGCCCAAAAACCATCAAAAAATGACCTCTCTGCCACTTTTTTGACACATAGGAAGTAGTCTTGTGAGATTCCATCTTTTAGGGAGTACATGACATCCAAATCCTAAAATTCAAGTTGTTCCATAAATTATACTTGAGAATATTTCCAACGAGCTATCCTGCACCCAATTTGGACTCCGGGAAGGTGCCCAAAATTGGCTTGGAAAAAGCACTGTGCATTGGATGAGGGGCACTACGCAATGGAGGAAAATTGCTAGTTTGGCTCCAAATTCAAAATTTCGCCTAGATTTCTTGTAATTTGAATTTTAGGCTCTTTTTAGGTAAATCTATGAATCTTATTGATGCTATGGGATGTAAATATAATTACAAAATGACTCTCAGGGGTAAATTCATCATTTTGAAGTGGTTGGGGGTTGAACGAGTCAGTTTCCATGGTTTTAGAGGCAAGTTGTTCCACTGCCTATATTCTTGTTCTTAGTATAGATATGGTTGAAACTGCCCCTCTTTTCATGGATTCGACACCTGATCACTAGCATAGGTGGTTTGATGCCTATATTATGTACTTTCTTAGTTATTTGTAAAGGTTGAACTCTTGTGGAAGCTCTGAACTCTATTGTATATCTCTACAGCAATTTGGGAAGGAATAAAACTAGGTTTTACAACTATTTTTGTGTGTTTCTTGTGATATTGAGTTTATGTTTTGTTTCTTCTTTGTAATGAGTTTTCTCTGATGTTTTATATGTATCCACATCTCTCTCTCTTCTAAACTAAATGAATCAAGGTGAATAGACGAAATACACTAATTTAGAGTGGTTTGTCTTGGGAATGCATTTGGTTTTCTGTGTTTTCAATAGTTTGAAAAGGATTCATGCTCCTCATGCCCTCCTCAACCCCTCAATGTTCTAAATCCACCATCTCAAACAATTTCTAGTACATAAATTCTTTGTCTACCTCACCCCACAGAACATGTCTGTATCCTTGATTTGATTTCTCAGACCCAAGCTGCCTCTTCCATTTGATCTAGAAACCAATCATCAACATCAACCAAAAAACCTTGAGCTACTATATTGAGCCTAAAATCTAATTTCAATTCCGTCCTATCAAGCTATAATTGAAGTCATTTTAACCGAGATTGACAAGGAGAGAGCCCTCTCCCAACCTGGTAGGGCTAGCTACCAAGTTAAGCATGGTTTGTGGTTATCCTAAGATTGCCTCTCTTCAGCCTGAGGTCAATCTAGGCTCTAATAGATTCTAGTCCCAAAGTTGAGAGAACGAGCACAAAACATGCAACATTGACAGCATACACAGGAGGAGACCCTCAAATAAATGCATGTCCAGGCATGGTGAGACTAAACCCTGTAAAAAAACTAAAGCTAGAACCCTTGTTTCATAGAGCAGTAGAGCAAATGGACCAGAGACCTTCCTCACAAGCAGCAGAGTGAAACAGTAGTGAAATGACCCGACTTAGGGTTTCAAGGGTTTGGTAAGAGGCAAGAAGGAACAAGCCCCAAGGCTAGGACACCTATCCTTAAATCATTAACAACAAGGTACAATGACAAAAAGTCAACCAGCTACGCAAATAACACCCAAACAATCAACGCTTAATTATTCATACGGAAGTGTAAAGGGCTAGTCCCATTAAATTTTGGTATTAGTGCAGGTACAATTAACTGTTTTTCTTTATAAAATGGAAGTCGAAAGAAGAGGTCAAGGCAGGGCTATTTGAAGAGTAGTAGATGAAGGATTGAGGGAAGAGATTAGGATCCTGAATGCCCGTTTGGCAACAGTAGAAGTAGGTATGAATAATTAAGCGTTGATTGTTTGGGTGTTATTTGCGTAGCTGGTTGACTTTTTGTCATTGTACCTTGTTGTTAATGATTTAAGGATAGGTGTCCTAGCCTTGGGGCTTGTTCCTTCTTGCCTCTTACCAAACCCTTGAAACCCTAAGTCGGGTCATTTCACTACTGTTTCACTCTGCTGCTTGTGAGGAAGGTCTCTGGTCCATTTGCTCTACTGCTCTATGAAACAAGGGTTCTAGCTTTAGTTTTTTTACAGGGGTTTAGTCTCACCATGCCTGGACATGCATTTATTTGAGGGTGTCCCCAGCGGAGTCGCCAATTTGTCACACGGAATCTGTCAAGGGTGCGGACACGACTGACCTTCCTAGAAGTCTAAGACATTCTAATGACAAACAAGACAAAATGGAGTGATCTTTCTCTAAATACACCTTTTACAACATGAAAACTACAAGTGTTTAGGCTTACCTTATTCCAAAACGCTGTTGTTGAAGTCCGTTCTTGACGATCCGGATGAGCTCCTCCTTCAAGTCAATTCCTGCAACCACAAACAATCAAACAATTACCAAGCACTTGCATTTCATATAATAAAACATATATTCAACATGCAGACCAAGGAACACATGAAATAACTCATTAACACAAGCTATTGAGAAAAATAAACCAGTTTGTATTAATAACGAAACAAAGAAACTCTTACAACCTGGCCTTGGTGTTGTGCAAGTTCCTCCCAGGGTCCATCAAGGGTTTTCCTCTACTTTGACAAAGCTCACCCTCTCCCAAGTAGAATCAAGTGAAGACAATCTCTCCTCACAAGGGCTCTAATGGAAGACCTAAATCCTGCAGCATTTACCCAAAGAAAATGTATAGCTCCAACCTCCTCTCCTTCTGGCTCAATGCCTTTATTTATAGTGCTGTAAAGAGGTTATTCAGGTCCACTATCAATGGGATCATCCCCCTCTTTGGGTGGGATAGCTCCCTTATTGATGGGATAAGTTCCCCCTTAATAGAGATACATGAACCAACTGGAGGCGCATCCATTTCATCAAACCGACCTCTAGAATGTTCTAGAAGTAACCACAAGTAACTTTTTCAAGATAAAACTCGCGCATTTTGCCTTTTACAGAGGGACGCACCTGTCCCTTAACATACAGAGCGTCCATGGACGCAGATTTTGTGAACATGGTCAGCGTCCCCGCAGGTAAGGCTAGAGAGAACCTGCGACCCCAGAGATAAACATAGTTTTTACAAGACTTTCTCTCTTCTTTGAGTTTGAGATGGATAACAGAGGCATGAGACTTGCCTAAGAGGGTAGCATGACTGTTGATTTGAGCCATACTAACTGTAAGTAGTCAAGGTGACATTTTTTAGTGTAACAGATTGCCCCCTAAAGTGCGAAGCCTGGAATAGAATAGGGTTTTGTAATTCTAGGAAGGGTGAAGCGCTTTATCATTTCAAGGATTGTCTCGTGGATGGCCTGGTTGGAACCTGCAATTTTCAACACAAAATACATGGATAAGATTATATCATCACTGAGGTAGGCATTCCCATACTCAGATTCAAAACTTTAACTAATGGACTAACTATTCTAATACAGGAATGATCTTGCAGTACATCATTTTAATAGACTTTTGTAGACACAGTATGGACGCAGCCATCTGTTTATGATTAGTCTACATAGATAACGAATACAAAACTCCTCGCAACCTGGATGGTAGAAACTAGATCCAGGGTCTTCACTTCTACTTCCCGAATTGGTACGATTCTAGCCATGTGATTAAATGATTCGATGTCGAACATGATAGAAACCACTTGATTACCAGTCAATGATGTAAACTGTTAACAAGCGTGAGAGAAACCACCAGTAATGTCAATGGTTCTCAAAGTACCAAGCACAACCCGTGAAATGTGAATAGATGTTTTGATGTCGAACACTTCACGGAATCCTCTGATCGAAAGTCAATGATGTAAACTGACGTCAAAGGCGAGAAACCTGCCATTGATGCATGCAGACTTCAAGGTACTGTCGATTCCTAAGTCATCTTTCTAGATAATGTGTCGATGTCGATAGAAAGCGACCCGTTGTAGGCAAGCCCACAACACGAAATCATTGTTCAAGTTGAAGAAATGTTGCTGTGAGGACTGACTCAGGGATGGTCAAATGGATGACAAGTATTTTGCAGATGAAAGTTTTGCTTGCAGACCTCTTGAACACATAACGACACAACAGATGGCTTGGTGACGAATAACTCAAAGTTAATCCCCGAAACCCGGTTAAAGACTTTCAAAGTGATTTGGTCAACTGTGAGGTAAAAGATTTCCAAACCCAGGTGAATGAAAAGTGTCGTGTTCAAGAGTGGTAATAAAGTTTCTTCTGAGACAAAAGGTGACAAACAGGTTCATTCTTCTCTCTTTTCCCCCACCATTTCTGGCAAGTACCTCTTTATTTTTAACAAGCTTGAGGAGGATAACATATGCTTGATTATAAGCTCATCCTTCGGACGAGTCCAACCTAGTTTAAATTCGAACCCTAGGAAGGAGTGGTTCGTTCCTGTTTGTAATTGAACAGGTCCTCTACTGTAAAAGTTTAACGAGCCCAGTATAGGAGAAACTCGGCGTTTTTCAATTTTAGAGAGTCTGAAAAAACTAAAGGAGACTCCACGTTGAACTTTTTCGTATATTTGTGTCCCTCAAGCCCGAAAAAGTATAAAATAATACCTGGGGGAACCGCTTGATCTTGCGACCAAGGAGTACTTTCATAATAGTGTCGTTGACCTGAAAAGTAAAAAGTGATCAAGGACACGTCGTTTTATTTCCTTATCGAGTTTGAAACGACAAAAACCCGGCAATCTTTTCCTGATTTTGTGGTCAGAAAAGAGCTAAAAGGGGACCGTCTTTTAGTTCCATTTTAACGAGTGTAAAAGAAACGCTCGGCGATCTTTTCATGTTTTAGGAGTCAGAAAAGGGCTTAAAAGATGACTCTAAGGTTTCACTTTTTCGTAAGTTTTAACGAGTCCGAAAAAAGGGATAAAAATGTACTCATGTGGCCGACTTTCAATTTAATTTACGAGCAGGAAAAGACGGAAAGAACTCGGCATTTTCATTTGTTTTACGAGAATGAAAGATAGCAAAATAATCTCGGTATTTTCATGAGTTTAACGAGTCTTGAAAATAACTGAAATTGACTCGAGATAGGTTTCATTTTTACAAAAGCTTAAAACAGAGGAAAACTATGCTTCCCAGTAGTTTCATTTTTTAACAAGCTTGAAACAGAGAGAAAACTGTGCTTGATGCCCCCTAAGCATAACTGCTAGAGCGCATGCCCCCCAGCTTCATTTCATTCAACCAGTTGGATGAAATGAAGGTTTGAGTTACGAGATTATTTGAAAGACTCGACCTAAAACTGTAAGAAAATTACGCTAAACACTGAAATAACTAACCTAAATATACAACTTAACATTTACGAGATCTAGTCAATCTCTCGACTCAAGTAGGGGAGGATTTGTTTCATTTTTTAACGAGCTTGACACAGGAAAAAAAACTATGCTCGGAGTCGGTTTCATGTTTACGCAAGCTTGAAACGAAAAACTATGCTTGTTATAAGTTCACATGCCCCCGGCATAATGATGCAAATCAAGGTACATGCCCCCCAAGCTTCATTGCATTCAATGAGGTGGATGGAATGAATCTTTACTTTCAAAATCTGGGAAAGACTCGTGGGAGTTGTTTCATTTTTTAGTGAGCTTGACACAAGACGAGGAACTATGCTCATAACTACTTTCTACAATCTTCCTAACAAAAAACTATACTCTAAAAAACCTTGATTCATTTTTTAACGAGCTTGACACAAGACAAGGAACTGTGCTCTAAAAACCTTGATTCATTTTTTAATGAGCTTGACACAAGACAAGGAACTATGCTCTAAAATCCTTGTTTCATTTTTTAACGAGCTTGACACAAGACAAAGAACTATGCTCATGACTACTCTCTACAATCTACCTACTTAACCTACCCTTGTTTCATTTTTTAACGAGCTTGACACAAGACAAGGAACTATGCTCAAAAAGTTCGCATGCCCCCAGCATAATGACGCAAAGAGAGGTACATGCCCCCCAGGCTTCATTGCATTCAACCGGCTGGATGAAATGAACGTTTACTTTCAATATTTAACTTGAAAAGGGAGTTGTTTCATTTTTACGGAGGTTGACATAAGAAAAG
The DNA here is from genome assembly GCA_031772625.1 of Pinus tabuliformis. Lineage (NCBI taxonomy): Eukaryota > Viridiplantae > Streptophyta > Pinopsida > Pinales > Pinaceae > Pinus > Pinus tabuliformis. Next base: position 90,393,758 of record CM062810.1, on the reverse strand, counting down.
AACTATCCTCATACCTGATTCATTTTTTAACGAGGTTGACTCAGTAACAGGAACTTGCCTCGTACACACAGATTCATTTTTTAATGAGGTTGACACAGTAAAAGGAACTTTCCTCACAATCCTACTTTCTACAATCTACCTACATATCCTAAAATCTACCTGATTCATTTTTTAATGAGGTTGACTCAGTAAAAGAACTATCCTCATACACTGATTCATTTTTTAACGAGGTTGACACAGTAAAAGGAACTTTCCTCGCTACATCCAGTTCCATTTTTTAATGAGGTTGAGACGGGAACAAACTATCCTCGTAACTCCTTGTTTCATTTTTTAATGAGCTTGACACAAGACAAGGAACTATGCTCATGACTTCCAGTTTCATTTTTTAACGAGGTTGAGACTAGAAGAAACTATCCTCACACTCACACTGATCATGGCTTCCAACTAGAAGAAAGACATGTCAATGGACACACCTTGATCATGGCCTCCAAGAGGTCTTCATCAGAAGGAAGAATACTCCTCTGGAAGGAACACATGTCAAGGGACTCAAGAGGGATAAGAACATCGTGTTCAAATAATCCCATAGAGTTTTCCATGTCAATTACCGGATCTAAATCAACAGTGAGAGGCTCACTTACATCGGTAACTGAAAACATGGGACCAGTTTCCACATAATTAACCCGTGGCAGGGTAGATACCACTTTAGTATCAGGAACATTTAGGGGTGTCATATTATTGGTAGTTGAGACAAGACTAGGGAACGAAAGCTGGTCTACAGTCACAATACTGCCATTGTGAGGGAAAGACATCACGCGAAAGAGTGTCGATACGACGGCTTTCATTGCATAAACATAGTCTCGCCCAAGGAGTAAATTGAAATCCAAGGGACCTCGAACTACCATAAGATCAACACAAACAGTTTTACCTTCCAAGGTAATAGAAAACTTAGGAAGGATCCCTAAAGGTTCACTAATTGTTCTGTTAAAAGCTTTCAGATTCTGCGTAATAGGCGCAAGCTGAGGGGAACCCAAAGCTTTCCAAACAGCTGAGGATAAAATACTAACAGAAGCACCTTCATCTACCTGAGTACGATGTATGTCCCTACCACCAGCCTTGACAATGATTTGGAAAGGGATGGAGGAAGGAAGACGAGGTTCTGTCAGTCTATTCCAATCAAAGGAAAAGACCTCAGTACTTGGAGGGGGTTCTGTAGAAACAGGTGAAATGCCCCCCGGCATAGAAGAATCCGATGTAACAAGAAGAACATCAGCGGTATGAAATTTACTCTCGAAAAGGAGAGTGTGATCGACCGAATGTGAAATTGAATCGACCACTTGATCAACTAATGGATCATCAACCTGAGTGACATGAGTTTCACTCTCCAATGGGAGAGTGTGATCGACTATACTTGAATTTAGATCAATCACTCCGTCAATTGACGGTAGGTTGGGAGAAAGTTTACGGTAACCAGTTGGAAATTCTTGCTGTGGAACAGTAAGGTTTTCCAACAATGTTGAGGCTTCATCCATGTGAGGGCAAATGTGAGTTTGATGACTCCCTTTGCATAACTTACAAGGAAACCTAACTTTACCCTTTTTCCCAGGAACCTGACTATCACTGGTTGATGGATCAATGGAAAGTTGATGAGATTTTTCTGACCATACTTCCAAGACCTTTGGAATACCAGGACAATTGACAAGGAAGTGGTCACCCTTACAAAGCCTGCAAGGGTATTTGGGTTTACGATGCATGTCGGAATTTTCCTCAACACAACTAACACTTACAGCCATGGTTGGTTGGTTGACTTCTTTCTTATCTTGCTTCTTCTTCTTCTTCTTCTTCTTCCCTTTCTTCTTCTTCTTAGCCTCCTGGTTACTAACATCAAGGCTTTTACCAGGCGAAGAGGAAGAAATGGAGGAAGAAAGATTAGGCGAAGAAGGTAAAGGGTCAACAGAAGGTTGGTGATGTTGAGATGGTGAACTCTGTTGAGGTGAAGCATCCGGTTGAGATGGAACAATTGGAGTATTTTGGGCCAACGAAGTTGAAAATAACCATATCGGTAAACCTATTGTAAATCCAGGTAATGACAAAGTAGCCATATAAGGAGGACCAACATTTCCAAAGTAAGGAAAAGTACTAGGATTCTCATTAGGAGGGGTTCCTAGGTTGATAAATTCCGGAACATTTGCCATTATATTCAACTTCAGTGAATTTTATTAACAATTTAAAACTAAAATTAACAATTCACAATTCACACTTAACAACTAAAATTCACAATTCACACCTATGGTCTCTAAAAGTAAAAACAAACAAATTAACACACGCTATCAAATCTAGGAGTCAAACCATACACAAACAGTAGCCTTCCGGACCGAAAACACTAGTTGGTGATGAAGCCCAACATCGCCGAATTCAGTATAGAAGTGGTGGGTGGAACAGTTACCCCGGCAACCTGCTTAATGAATAGACCGGCACAAGTTCCTCCACTTTAACCGTCTCGAAGTGAAGTGAACCCCCCGGAAAATCCAAGTGAGTATAACCGACGTCTGCTCCAGGTACAGTGGGACCTTCCCTCCACCGTCACCTCGGTAGAACCCTAAAGATTATGGTCACTAAGGTCACCAATCACAACAATTACACCTGGGGGAACAGTCTAAACTCCGACAGCACGCAAGGGCAGAGTAGCAAGCTCCAATCCCCTTACCGGCTCCTTGACAACAATCCAAGGTTTACCGATAAGTGACCCCTGGCTCCTCGACAATGGTTAATCCGAGGTTTACCGTTTGTAATACGTACTGTCTGGCGTCGTTCCCAACGAGGGAGGAATGATCCCCTCACTGGTTCGGACACGAGCTCGTGCTTCTCCTTTAAGAGGAGCTTTCCCAGAGTGCAATTGAAACAATTGGATTTATTCTACTCAAGATAAACTATCTGTTTGGTTTTGTAGTCTTGGAGAGTTAAGTACTCACCTACTCCAAGACCCTAGCCTAAGCTATGTTGGTGTTTCAGAGCCCTAGAAATGTAAAAATTACTAGATGAATTTTAATTAAGCGCTGTGTTATTAAGGCTGTTATTACTCAAATGGGTAAATGGAGATGAAGCCAATGGTGTTATGACCCGACTCAACTGAATGCAATCGAATATGATAATGCAATCCTTTCAATTCGATGAATCCTAACTAGAGTAAGGAGAGAGTTTCCATTCACTTCCAACAATGCAAAAAATTGATCATTAAGAGAAAATTTAACAAATTTTCTAATGCACTAATTTCATCAAGAAAAACTAATGCAAATCAATTCCAAAGCAATTTTTATTTTTATTTTAGTGTAAATTCAAATCAAAGAAAGCTGATCTAAATCTACGATTGATTTTTCAGAATGTAAACTATGCAATTGTAATCTAAGCACAATTCACTCGAAAAGTATGCAAATGTAATCTATGCACATTTTTCAATAATATTCTGAAAATGAGAATTCTAATTGTGCAAATGTGATCTATGCAAAAGAATTCTCAAACACAAGATGATTCTAATGTGATCTAAGAACCAATCAAGTGCAAATTGAGAAAATTGGGTGAGAGTTCCAAAGATCAAAAATAAAAACACTCAAAGGCGATTAACACTCATACACAATTTAGCCCCCCCTCCAAGTAATGATCAAAGGAAATCAAATCAAGAATTTCTCAAGAAAAAGACTCAAAACACCCAATTGATGAAAGCTAAGAGCAGGAACAAGCTTAGGTGAAAATTTTTGACAGGGTACTAAAGGATCTGGGCAGAAAACACTAAGAAAAACCAAAATCTAAAAGCAATTAAAGCAAAAATGGAGTTTTCCTAAATTTTTACAGGAAGACGCAGGCAACCCGTTAGAACAGGCGTGGGCCCGCTCTGTGCAAACGGCAACAGCGCGTCCAAAGACGCACTGTGCAATACTCAGAGGGTGCGTCCTTCTCGAAAAGTTAAGAAAAACCAAATCTAACTAAATCTAAAGCTAAGCCACCCAAATACTAATTCTCACAGTCAAAAACCAGAAAATAAAAATGATTTTCTCAGAGCAAAGTTCACACAAAGGAAAAGACTTTCTCATTAATGGATTCCCCAGCGGAGTCGCCAATTTGTCACACGGAATCTGTCAAGGGTGCGGACACGACTGACCTTCCTAGAAGTCTAAGACATTCTAATGACAAACAAGACAAAATGGAGTGATCTTTCTCTAAATACACCTTTTACAACATGAAAACTACAAGTGTTTAGGCTTACCTTATTCCAAAACGCTGTTGTTGAAGTCCGTTCCTGACGATCTGGATGAGCTCCTCCTTCAAGTCAATTCCTGCAACCACAAACAATCAAACAATTACCAAGCACTTGCATTTCATATAATAAAACATATATTCAACATGCAGACCAAGGAACACATGAAATAACTCATTAACACAAGCTATTGAGAAAAATAAACCAGTTTGTATTAATAACGAAACAAAGAAACTCTTACAACCTGGCCTTGGTGTTGTGCAAGTTCCTCCCAGGGTCCATCAAGGGTTTTCCTCTACTTTGACAAAGCTCACCCTCTCCCAAGTAGAATCAAGTGAAGACAATCTCTCCTCACAAGGGCTCTAATGGAAGACCTAAATCCTGCAGCATTTACCCAAAGAAAATGTATAGCTCCAACCTCCTCTCCTTCTGGCTCAATGCCTTTATTTATAGTGCTGTAAAGAGGTTATTCAAGTCCACTATCAATGGGATCATCCCCCTCTTTGGGTGGGATAGATCCCTTATTGATGGGATAAGTTCCCCCTTAATAGAGATACATGAACCAACTGGAGGCGCATCCATTTCATCAAACCGACCTCTAGAATGTTCTAGAAGTAACCACAAGTAACTTTTTCAAGATAAAACTCGCGCATTTTGCCTTTTACAGAGGGACGCACCTGTCCCTTAACATACAGAGCGTCCATGGACGCAGATTTTGTGAACATGGTCAGCGTCCCCGCAGGTAAGGCTAGAGAGAACCTGCGACCCCAGAGATAAACATAGTTTTTACAAGACTTTCTCTCTTCTTTGAGTTTGAGATGGATAACAGAGGCATGAGACTTGCCTAAGAGGGTAGCATGACTGTTGATTTGAGCCATACTAACTGTAAGTAGTCAAGGTGACATTTTTTAGTGTAACAATGCGCTCTAGCAGTTATGCTTAGGGGGCATCAAGCACAGTTTTCTCTCTGTTTCATACTTGTTAAAAAATGAAACTACTGGGAAGCATAGTTTTCCTCTGTTTCAAGCTTTTGTAAAAATGAAACCTATCTCGAGTCAATTTCAGTTATTTTCAAGACTCGTTAAACTCATGAAAATACCGAGATTATTTTGCTATCTTTCATTCTCGTAAAACAAATGAAAATGCCGAGTTCTTTCCGTCTTTTCCTGCTCGTAAATTAAATTGAAAGTCGGCCACATGAGTACATTTTTATCCCTTTTTTCGGACTCGTTAAAACTTACGAAAAAGTGAAACCTTAGAGTCATCTTTTAAGCCCTTTTCTGACTCCTAAAACATGAAAAGATCGCCGAGCGTTTCTTTTACACTCGTTAAAATGGAACTAAAAGACGATCCCCTTTTAGCTCTTTTCTGACCACAAAATCAGGAAAAGATTGCCGGGTTTTTGTCGTTTCAAACTCGATAAGGAAATAAAACGACGTGTCCTTGATCACTTTTTACTTTTCAGGTCAACGACACTATTATGAAAGTACTCCTTGGTCGCAAGATCAAGCGGTTCCCCCAGGTATTATTTTATACTTTTTCGGGCTTGAGGGACACAAATATACGAAAAAGTTCAACGTGGAGTCTCCTTTAGTTTTTTCAGACTCTCTAAAATTGAAAAACGCCGAGTTTCTCCTATACTGGGCTCGTTAAACTTTTACAGTAGAGGACCTGTTCAATTACAAACAGGAACGAACCACTCCTTCCTAGGGTTCGAATTTAAACTAGGTTGGACTCGTCCGAAGGATGAGCTTATAATCAAGCATATGTTATCCTCCTCAAGCTTGTTAAAAATAAAGAGGTACTTGCCAGAAATGGTGGGGGAAAAGAGAGAAGAATGAACCTGTTTGTCACCTTTTGTCTCAGAAGAAACTTTATTACCACTCTTGAACACGACACTTTTCATTCACCTGGGTTTGGAAATCTTTTACCTCACAGTTGACCAAATCACTTTGAAAGTCTTTAACCGAGTTTCGGGGATTAACTTTGAGTTATTCGTCACCAAGCCATCTGTTGTGTCGTTATGTGTTCAAGAGGTCTGCAAGCAAAAATTTCATCTGCAAAATACTTGTCATCCATTTGACCATCCCTGAGTCAGTCCTCACAACAACATTTCTTCAACTTGAACAATGATTTCGTGTTGTGGGCTTGCCTGCAACGGGTCGCTTTCTATCGACATCGACACATTATCTAGAAAGATGACTTAGGAATCGACAGTACCTTGAAGTCTGCATGCATCAATGGCAGGTTTCTCGCCTTTGACGTCAGTTTACATCATTGACTTTCGATCAGAGGATTCCGTGAAGTGTTCGACATCAAAACATCTATTCACATTTCACGGGTTGTGCTTGGTACTTTGAGAACCATTGACATTACTGGTGGTTTCTCTCACGCTTGTTAACAGTTTACATCATTGACTGGTAATCAAGTGGTTTCTATCATGTTCGACATCGAATCATTTAATCACATGGCTAGAATCGTACCAATTCGGGAAGTAGAAGTGAAGACCCTGGATCTAGTTTCTACCATCCAGGTTGCGAGGAGTTTTGTATTCATTATCTATGTAGACTAATCATAAACAGATGGCTGCGTCCATACTGTGTCTACAAAAGTCTATTAAAATGATGTACTGCAAGATCATTCCTGTATTAGAATAGTTAGTCCATTAGTTAAAGTTTTGAATCTGAGTATGGGAATGCCTACCTCAGTGATGATATAATCTTATCCATGTATTTTGTGTTGAAAATTGCAGGTTCCAACCAGGCCATCCACGAGACAATCCTTGAAATGATAAAGCGCTTCACCCTTCCTAGAATTACAAAACCCTATTCTATTCCAGGCTTCGCACTTTAGGGGGCAATCTGTTACACTAAAAAATGTCACCTTGACTACTTACAGTTAGTATGGCTCAAATCAACAGTCATGCTACCCTCTTAGGCAAGTCTCATGCCTCTGTTATCCATCTCAAACTCAAAGAAGAGAGAAAGTCTTGTAAAAACTATGTTTATCTTTGGGGTCGCAGGTTCTCTCTAGCCTTACCTGCGGGGACGCTGACCATGTTCACAAAATCTGCGTCCATGGACGCTCTGTATGTTAAGGGACAGGTGCGTCCCTCTGTAAAAGGAAAAATGCGCGAGTTTTATCTTGAAAAAGTTACTTGTGGTTACTTCTAGAACATTCTAGAGGTCGGTTTGATGAAATGGATGCGCCTCCAGTTGGTTCATGTATCTCTATTAGGGGGGAACTTATCCCATCAATAAGGGAGCTATCCCACCCAAAGAGGGGGATGATCCCATTGATAGTGTACCTGAATAACCTCTTTATAGCACTATAAATAAAGGCATTGAGCCAGAAGGAGAGGAGGTTGGAGCTATACATTTTCTTTGGGTAAATGCTGCAGGATTTAGGTCTTCCATTAGAGCCCTTGTGAGGAGAGATTGTCTTCACTTGATTCTACTTGGGAGAGGGTGAGCTTTGTCAAAGTAGAGGAAAACCCTTGATGGACCCTGGGAGGAACTTGCACAACACCAAGGCCAGGTTGTAAGAGTTTCTTTGTTTCGTTATTAATACAAACTGGTTTATTTTTCTCAATAGCTTGTGTTAATGAGTTATTTCATGTGTTCCTTGGTCTGCATGTTGAATATATGTTTTATTATATGAAATGCAAGTGCTTGGTAATTGTTTGATTGTTTGTGGTTGCAGGAATTGACTTGAAGGAGGAGCTCATCCGGATCGTCAAGAACGGACTTCAACAACAGCGTTTTGGAATAAGGTAAGCCTAAACACTTGTAGTTTTCATGTTGTAAAAGGTGTATTTAGAGAAAGATCACTCCATTTTGTCTTGTTTGTCATTAGAATGTCTTAGACTTCTAGGAAGGTCAGTCGTGTCCGCACCCTTGACAGATTCCGTGTGACAGTCCCATTAAATTTTGGTATTAGTGCAGGTACAATTAACTGTTTTTCTTTATAAAATGGAAGTCGAAAGAAGAGGTTAAGGCAGGGCTATTTGAAGAGTAGTAGATGAAGGATTGAGGGAAGAGATTAGGATCCTGAATGCCCGTTTGGCAACAGTAGAAGCAGGAAGGAGAAGTGATCTGGAAGTAGGGGATGACAGTGATGAAGAAGCTGTAGTCACGACAAATGGATTAGATGAAGGAGGACCTGAAATCAAATTGTTAAGGTTAGTTTTGTTGGCTAGCAGTAAGCCAAAGCCTGAAATTTCGAACTATGATGGTAGTTTGTCCACACAAGTGCTATTGGACTGGATTAGTGAGTTAGACAAATACTTTGAATGTGACGAGATCAGTGAAGATAAGAGAGTTAAATTCACTGCCACCAAGTTGAAAGGACACGTGGCCTTATGGTGGGACAATGTCCAAGCGGAGAGGAGGAGATTGAATAAGTTACCCATTAAAAAGTGGAATAGAATTGTCGCCAAGATGAAGGGTAAGTTTTTGCACAAAGATTACTAGATTGCTTTGTATCGACAGGTATATAATTTGAAGCAGAGAGGAATGACGGTGAAAGAATATACCGAAGAATTTTATTGGGTGAATTTGAGAGCTAGTTATACTGAAGACACCCCAGAAAAGACAACAAGGTTTGTGAATGGCCTAAGGCTAGAGATATTGGATGAGATAAGTATTCTTTCTCCAAAAAACGTAGAATAAGCATATCGGAGTGCCTTAAAGGCATAAGAAAAGATCACAAGGAAGTAGAATGGCAGGAGAGGACGAGGAACTAGTAGAGGAAAAGGAAAATCCTTTGGTAGAGGAAAGACTGCCTACAACAATGAAGAGGGCAGTAGTTCAAAGACCTCAGGGACAACAAAAAAGGAAGGTAGCACTATGGGAGGAAGGACGTACCAGAGAGGAAGGGGAAATGGTAGGGGCAGAGGAGCTACCTACCAGTGTTACAAGTGCCACAAGTGGGGGCACAGGTCCTTTGAGTGTCTTGAAGGAGAACAGGCTGATCAAAGAGGATCATATGTTGCTCAGACAGAGGAAGCAGAGGCACCACCTCAAGAGGTAGAGAGTGCACTGAAGATAGGAGAGGCCTTAGTCTTGAACAAGGTACTACTAAAATCGGCAATGGAGACAGCTGAACAAACCCAAAGAAAGGCATTATTCCAGATTGTGTGTAAATCACCTGGAAACAGCTGCAAGCTAATTATAGATAGTGGAAGCATTGATAATCTGGTTGCAACAGAGATGGTGGAGAAATTGGGTTTGAAAAGGTTGAAGCACCCAACTCCCTATAAGGTGTTGTGGTTATAGAAGGGTAACCAACTGCTAGTTGATGAGCAGTGTGAGGTGGAGTTCCATGTTGGCAAGTATAGGGACAAAGATTTGTGATATAATGCCATGGACGTGTGTCATATTCCACTAGTAAACCATGGTAGTATGACTGAAAAGTTGATCATGATTGGAAAACAAACTGTTACAAGTTTGTCAAGGATGGAATTAAGCATACGCTAGTACCCATCAATGAAGAAGAGACAACAGAAACTAGTGGGACAAAAGTACTACTGGTGGGTGGAAATGAATTTCTAAAATGGATTGAAGACGATGAGGTAAAGTATGTTGTTGTAAGGAGCCTGAGAGCAGTGCTATTGAACACTGAAATTTCTGACTTACTTGAAGAAATCCAGGAAATGTTGCAAGAATTCAGTGACATTGTGGTGGATGATTTACTGGATAAGTTACCACCAAAGCAGAGTATCAGTCATCATATAGATTTCATCCCTAGAGCTAGTTTACTGAATAATACTACTTACCAGATGAGTCCCAAAGACAAGGAAGAGATCAGGAAGTAGGTACAAGAATTGTTGGACAAAGGCTTGATACAGGAAAGTTTAAGTCCTTGTGCAGTTCTGATAGTTTTAGCTCCCAAGAAAGGAGGCGAGTGGTGGATGTGTACAGATTCACGAGCAATAAATAAAATTAATATCAGATACAGGTTTCCATTGCCACGAATGGATGACATGATGGACTGCTTGAGTGGGGCAGCATATTTTTCGAAGATAGATCTGAAGAGCAGATATCATTAGATAAGAATCAGAGAAGGGGATGAATGGAAAACAACTTTCAAAACCAATGAGGGGCTGTATCAATGGCTGGTGATGCCATTTGTCTTAAGTAACGCCCCTAGTACTTTCATGCGCCTAATGAATGAGATGTTGAAGGAGTTCATTGGGAAATTTTTGATTGTGTATCTTGACAATATACTGATTTCCAGCAAGACCAAGGAAGAACATTTTTGACACGTTCGATATGTTCTAGAGAAGTTGCAGCAAAACAAGTTGCTAATAAATCTGAAAAATAGTACTTTCTTTAAGGAGTTAGTCTATTTGGGTTTCGTGATTGCAAAAAATGAGCTGAAAATGGACCCATAAAAAGTTGTAGCTATACTCAGCTGGCCATCCCCTAAGAGTCTATTTGAAGTTCGATTTTTTCATGGGTTGGAAAGTTTCTAATGCAAGTTTATAAAGAATTTTAGTGGAATCTGCGCACCTATGTTGGATACAATCAAAAAGGAAAGTCAACCTTTTCAGTGGACTGAAGCTGCAGAGAAGAGCTTCCAGACATTGAAGAAGAAGATCACTGAGAGGCCAATTTTCAGGTTGCCTGATTTCAACAAACTTTTCCAAGTTCATTGTGATGCTACTGGTACAACCATTGGAGCCATACTCAGCCAGGAAGACAAACTAGTAGCCTATTTCAGTGAAAAAATAAATGAAAGAAGGCAACAGTATATGTATTATGACAAGGAGTTTTATGCCATCATCCAAGCCTTGAAGCATTGGAGACATTATCTGTTGGGTAATGAGTTTGTCTTGTTTTCTGATAATTCTACATTACAGTATGTTATGCAACAACATAAGCTGAATCACAAACATCCAAAATGGGTGGAGTACTTGTAGAGTTTTACATTCGTATTGAAGCATATCGGTGGTCAAGCGAACAAGGTAGCAGATGCACTAAGCAGAAGAGTTCTACTCTTGCAGGAGAGCACGATACAAGTGTTGGGATTTGAACACCTGAGGGACTTGTATCAAACAAATGCAGATTTCAAGGAGGCTTCTGAAGCCTGCCAAAATCCTTTGTTGAGGAACAATAGTGCATGGCTGGACTATAACTTGCAGGAGGAGCTATTATTCAAGGGAGGAAAGCTGTGTGTTCCATAATGTTTGATGAGGGAGAAAATCATTCGGGAAAAACATAGTGGAGGTCTAGCTAGACATTTCGGCATTGATAAGACCTTGGATCAGCTCAATCATTTCTATTACTATCCGAAGATGTGAAGAAATGTGCAGTGATATGTGACTAGGTGTAAGATATGTTAGTTGCAAAAGGGCACAGTCAGAACACGGGGTTTGTATACACCCTTTCCTATTCCAAACAAACCATGTGATTCAGTCATTCTAGACTTTGTCCTGGGTCTTGTTACACTAAAAAATGTCACCATGGCTATTTACAGTTGGTATGGCTCTATCAACAGTCATACTACCCTCTTAAGCAAGTCTTATGACTCTGCTATCCATGTCAAACTCCAAGAAAGAGAGAAAGTCTTTATAAATGTGTTTATCTCTGGGTACGCAGGTTCTCTCAAACCTTGCCTGTGGGTATGCACCTATTGTTCATGAGGTCTGCGTCCAAGGATGCTTTGTATCTAAAGGGGCAGGTGCGTCCCTCTGAAAAGGTTAAAATGCGCAAGGTTTATCTTCAAAAACTTACTTGTGGTCATTTCTAGAGCATTCTAGAAGGTTGTTCGACGTGTATTGAGCGCCTCCAGATGGTTCATGCACCCCTACCAAAGAGGAACTTATCCCATCAATAAGGGAGTGATCCCATCCAAAGAGGGGACTATCCCATTGATGGTGGACCTGATTAACTTCCTCTTGAGCACTATAAATACAGGCATTGGGCCAGAAGGAGGGAGGTTGAAAGCTATACATTTCTAAGGGTAAATGCTGCAGGAATTAGGACTCCCATTTAGAAGCTTGTGAGGAGAGATTGCCATCTTTGCTTGTTCTATTTGGAAGTGGGTGAGCTTTGTCAAAGTAGAGGAAGACTCTTGTGGACCCTGGAAGGAGCTTGCACAACACCAAGGCTCAGGTTGTAATGGTTCCTTTTGATTACCTTTAGTGCAAATTGGTCCATTCTTCTCAATAACTTGTTGTTTATGGGTTATTTCATGTATTCCTTGGTTTATATGTTGAATATGCTTTGTTTTATGTTATAATCAGGTGCTATTTAATTGTTTGACTGTTGGTGATTGCAGGTTTTGGAGAAAAGGAGGAGCTCATCCAGATCAACAAAGCTTGGACTTCTACAACAGCGTTTGGACAAAGGTAAGAACGAAACACTTGATTTCTCATATCATAATGCATGTTTAGAGAAGGATAGCTCTAGTTTGTTTTGTTTGTCATTAGAATGTCTTAGACTTCTAGAAAGGTCGGTTGTGTCTGCACTCTTGACTGATTCTGTGTGACAAATTGGCGACTCCACTGGGGATTCCATTGATGAGAAAAGTCTTTTCCTTTGTGTGAACTTTGCTTTGAGAAAATTGGTTTATTTTTCTGGTTTTGGCTCTGTGATTCTGTCTCTGGGTGGGTTAGCTTAAGATTAGTTTTATTTTGGTTTTTCTTGAGTTTTTCAGTAGGACGCACCCTCTGAGTGCTGCACAGTGCGTCCCTGGACGCACTTTTGCTGTGTGCACAGAGCGGGCCCGCACCTGTGCTAACGGGTTGCCTGCGTCCCCTGCCAAAATTTGAGAAAATTCCATTTTTTACACTTTTCGCTCTTAGATTTTGTTTTTTCTTAGTTTTTTCTGCCCAGATTCATTAGCCCCTTGCCAAGAATCTTCACCTGAACTTGTTTCGATAGCATTGAGTGTTTTAGTGGATTTCATCGAAGTATAAGCCCTAGGGTTTGATTTTGAGTAGGTCTTGTAGTGACTTTGGCGGTAGGAGTTGTCAAGCCTTAGATCTCTCTGGTTTTGTCAACATTCTAAGAAGTCAGACCTGTCATAAAGTCTACCTATGAGAGCAACTTACCATTGAGTTGTCTCTTGGGCCAATTTCGAAGTGCTTGTTGTTTAAGTCTTGAATTCCATTTTACAAAAAGAACAAAAAGATTTGAGTTTTGTTTTGACTAGTCTTTTGATTCTGCATTAGCTGGTCCTTGATTTGATTTTGATCAAGTAAAACAACCTAGAGTCATCTTTGTGAGCTTTTGCCTTGTTAGGTTTGTTTAGAGTAATTTCTCTTTTGATTTGCTTGTGAGTCAAGTTTTCATAGTTTTTGTAGCTTTTGAGATTGTTTTGTGTTAAGATAGGTTTATATGCTTTATTAAAAAGAGAAAATACAAAAACATCTCCTTTGAAAAGTTTTGTTTCAAGTAGCTTTGAAAGTTTTGAAAGAAAAAGATTTTTTCGTGCAAGTAAAGAGTAGTCATGTTTGTGTGCTTGAAAAGAAAAAGAGAATTGTTTCTTTGATTGTATTTTCTAAGAAAGTTGTTTTCTCTAAAATTTGCATTCTCTCAACTCTCTTAGTTAAGAATTTCATTGAAAAAGCAAAGCAGTGTAAATCATCTTAGGTGCATCTTTGTAGTGGTTGGAGTCGAGTCTACACACCATTGGTTTCACTTCCACTACCTTGTGACTTTAAAGAACAACCATAAAAGTAACACTTAAAGTAAAATCGAAATAGTAACTTTTATTTACTAGGGCTCTGAAGCACCAATTTAGATCAGGCTAGTGTCTTGGAGTAGGTGAGTAATTAACTCTCCAAGACAACAAAACCAAACAAGTAGCTTATCTTGTGATAGAATAAATCCAATTGTCTCACTTGTACTCTGGGAAAGCTCCTCTTAAAGGAGAAGCACGAGCTCGTGTCCGAACCAGTGAGGGGATCATTCCCCCCTCGTTGGGAACGACGCCAGACACGCACGTATTACAAATGGTAAACCTCGGATTAACCATTGTCGAGGAGCCAGGGGTCACTTGTCGGTAAACCTTGGATTATTGTCAAGGAGCCGACAAGGGGATTGAGCTTGCTACTCTGCCCTTGCGTGCTGTCGGAGTTTAGACTGTTCCCCAAGGTGCATTTGTTGCGGTTGGTAACCTTAGTGGCCATTATCTTTAGGATTATACCGAGGTGACGGTGGAGGGAAGGTCCCACTGTACCTGGAGCAGACGTCGGCTATACTCACTTGGATTTTCTGGGGGGTTCACTTCACTCGAGACGGTTAAAGTGGAGGAACTTGGTCCAGTCTATTCATTAAGCAGGTTGTCGGGGTAACTGTTCCACCCGCCATTTCTGTACTGAATCCAGCGAGGTTGGGCTTCATCACCAACTAGTGCTTTTGGTCCGGAAGACTACTGTTTGTGTTTGGTTTGACGCCCTAGATTCTTTAGGCGTGTGATTCAAATTTGTTTGGTTATTTAGAGACTTTAGGTGGTTTGATTTGAAATTTTTACTTTGTTTTCGTGTGTAGTAGTTAAAAGTTTTAGCTGTGGCGGAATTACCGAGACAGTCCCGTAGACTTCAGGGCCAGTCTCCTGAAGTTGTTTCTGTGGCCGAATTGTTGAGAAGATCCCGTAGACTTAGGGGTGAACCTCCTCAAGACGAGTCCAGTCATCTAGAAGGTTTAAAGGTCCTTGTAACTCCTCCTAGTGGCAGTAGAGTAGGTTCACCTGAAGAAGGAGAATCTTCCTTGGTGGTCCATCCAGATTACCAAAGTTTAGAGACAAGTTATAATCCCGAAGCTGTTACAGTTTTTGAGCTTGTTGGTAGTTTTTCGTCTGCTAGTGATACAGGCGAAGAACCAGAAATATCCGAACCTGTTACTCCGACTTCTAGTGTTCCTGATTCACCGAGAATAGAAAGAATTATCACCGAAAATCTTCCTGTTGGTTTGATTGCTATTGAAGAGCTAGTTCCAGAGGAAGAAATAGGCGTCTCTGATCCTGAAGATCAAATTACCCTTGATCTAAGGGAGCGTGAATCTATCTTTTACAGTCCTCCTAGAAGTACTACTTGGTACCTTTCGTTAACCAATTATTTAGACAACTTTGGGCTAGGTTTTTCTACCCCTCGTACTCCTTTTCCACCTGGAGGTATTCATACTCCTGTAAATATGTCTAGTCAGTCGTCCGTGTTTACACAAAGTCCTGAATCTTTTTTACATGGCGGTCCTTCTGTTCCTACTGGGTATCAATCTCTTTCTGGTACCTTTGCAGGAGCATCTCCTCAACCCGTTGATCATGGGTTATTAGTTGGAAACAGTGGTAATGTACCATTGGGTGTAGGAGACATTTACATGATGTCAGGTTCAGTTCTCGTTTCCCAACCTCAAGGTGGCCAATTACCGCCTGGGGGGCAGCCTCCATTCGTGTCTGGGGGGCAACCTCAAGGTCAGTATGCTCCTATAGGGCAATACATACCTCAAGTTCAACCCCAGCCTCAATATGTACCCCAAGGTCAAACTCAGTATCAATATCAACCTCAAGGATGGCAACCCCAAGGGTATCAACCCCAAGGGTATCAACCTCAAGGATACCAACCTCAAGGTCAAGGTCAACCCCAGTATCCGTATTTACCTCAGGGTTATCAAACTCAAGGTCAATACTCAAGTCAAGGTTATCCACCACCTCAAGGTCAATCATACGGTCAAGGTATGGGAACTGCACCTTACAATTATCAATCCTATCCTCAATCCGGCTATGGATCTCAGTATCCTCAACCTGTTATGGGTCAATACCCTGGAATGTTAGTGTGGGATCCTTCACAGGGTCAACAGATGTTGCAGCCAAGTATGCAGTCGGTACCTCAAGCTGGACAACCTGTAGTTTCTGGTCCACCCCAGCAACCGCAACCTGTCCAGTCAAGTGTTCAAACCTCTGTAACTTCGGTAGTTACTCAGCCGCCAATTGCACCTAGTACTCCATCTCAAACGGCTTCTGCAACTACCGCCACATCTACCATACTTACTTCTGGAGTATCGACGGCTCCGGTTTCTACTGTCTCTGTAACCACTCCTCAGACATCTGTACCGTTGTCCGGATCTACGATTCAAACCACGGTCCAGATGCCTGTAGGCCAGCCTGGTATAAGTACGGTTGTCACTACTCAACCTCAATTTGTTCAACCTCCGTACCAGGGACAGTACCAACCTGGGCAAGCTGTCCAACAACCGGTTTACCAGTATCAACCGTATCCTGGGTACACTTATCAACAACCTCAGCAACCCCAGTACGGTCCGGTTAATCCTGGTTTTCCAGGAGGATATAATATCCCAAATGCAACTCCTGTTCCTAGTTATCCTGGATATCCTCCTCCTGGGGCCGGTATTGTGACCCAGAGTTTTAGAGATCCTAACCGGCAGTTACCGTTTATCGCAACTTTGGATTTACCAGACTTGACGCGCCTAATGAACGATCCAATTCAATATCTTCCGTTCTGGCCGCCAATGCCAAATAAGTTGCCCAGCGATATACCCAAGTTCGAAGGTAAGTCTGGAGAGGATCCGTCCAATCACGTGATGACTTACCACCTCTGGTGTGCTTCAAATTCTATCTCGGATGATTCGATCCGCTTACTTCTTTTCCAGCGTACACTCATTGGTCTCGCGGCCAAGTGGTACATTGAGTTACCACGGGCCTCTTTTTAAAATTTTAGCCAGTTAGCTACCTCGTTCTTAACTCACTTTCAGTTACCGGTCAGATACGATAACGGTACGGAGTTATTAACTTCACTAAAACAATCAACCTCCACGTATATTTCCGATCACATTCATGAGTGGAGACGTCGAAGAAGGCTAGTGAAAGTTTTTATCCCGGACCAAATCTTAGCTGAATGGTTTGTTAAATCATTATTACCAAGGATTACTGAAGATGTAGCTAAGGCCGGAGTAGTTACTGAGGAGCAAGTCATTGCTCAGGCGCAATACCTTGACTTAGTTTACACTCAGTCAGGTACATTACACGAGAAGATTCCGGATCTTCCAAAGTCGAATCAAATCGCTGCTGCTCCTTCGGGATCTCATGCCACTGATGGTATGATTGGTATCGTGAATACAAAGAGCAAGAAGAAGTCTTCCAAGGCTTCAACTACTCCTATTATCACTTTGCCCGATTCCCCGACAGGAGAGTCTTCTCCTGAACTTACCGCCGATATTCACGCTGTAGAGTCATCTACGGCCAAATCAAAAAACGGCAGAAAGAAGAAAGGAAAGAAGAAGGCTAAAGCAGACAAGGCTCCGAAGGAGAAAACTGAAAAGTCGGAAACCAATGACGAAAAACGCAAACCTCGATATCCTTGTCTTATTTGTGAAGAGGATCATTTTACGAGAGATTTCCCTCATCGGGCCGAGGTAGTCAAAATAGTCAAAGGTTCTCCCACTCCTGCTGTGTTAAAAAATCCATTTCCGGAGCAGGAGAATAAGATGATAGGTTCTTCCTCGAATGCCAGTGAAGAACCCATTTTGATGATGTCTCATGTGAGGATTGCGACTCGATCGCAAGATTATGGTAGTAAGAATCCTGTTGATGGTAAGGAAGCAGAATCTTCTCACTCTAACCCATCAACCTCAGCTCCTGGTTCCGATCCACTACAGATCGAGAAACCTAACCCAGACTTAGTAATTAAACCGCCCACCAAGGGTGTACTTCGAAGGTCTGCTTTCAATCCACATGCGAGAGCGGCCCAGAATTACAACATTGTTGAGGACTTAGCTGTTTCACCCTCAGCAATGTCGGCGTTAGAAGTGCTGCAATCATGCCCAGCACAACGAAAATTGCTTTTTTCGGCTATAGGAGCTGTTGATGTTCAGGATCCGAATCTAATGATCTTTGATCTAGAAAATAGTACGCCGCGTCTCCCCTATCAAATGGCTTTCCAAATTCCAGTGATAGTCAAAAACAGGCCTATTCATAGGACTGTGATTGATGAGGGAGCTTCTACGTGTATTATGTCGATTCAATGTTGGAGATCCCTTGGTTCTCCTTCGTTGAACCAATCCCCCACCATCCTTAAGGCCTTTGATGGCCGTGGGTTCCGTCCGTTTGGTATTCTACAGGAATTGCCTATAGGGGTAGAAGGTAAAACCGTTAGTCTGGATGTGGAAGTGGTTGATGCCCCTCTAGACTACAACCTTCTTTTGGGTCGAAGTTGGTCATATGCTATGACAGCGGTCGTTTCATCGGTCTTCAGAGTAATTAAGTTTCCACATAACGGTAAGATCGTGACTATTGATCAGCTGACATACTTTTCATCCGACCCAGCCTCTTCAGAGAGTATCCAGCATGTCGGTAAAACGACAATCCCTTACAAGGACGTTGGTGTAGGTTTAGTTAAGGATTCCGGTTTACTGGGAACTTTTCCTCTCCCTCCACTCAGCGTAGAACCTTCATTTGCAACAATTCATATGATTACATCAGAAAACATTATTTATGATGATCCTTGGTTTGTCCCATCTGACTCTGAGATAGACTCAATCGGTAATACTATGCCCTTGAGTCCATATGAAATTGCTTATGAAGCTCTCATGTCTTTTACCGACTTTCATTCGACCGAGGTCGACCAAATGAATGTGGTCAGTGAAGAGTCACTTTTCACCTCACCCTTAGAACGGAAAGCGTTTCCCGAAGTCGTGTCATCTGACGAACAACTTCGCGAAATCCTAAGTGTAGACGATCTACCATGGGAGGATCTCCATCACAGATCTTCGTTTTTACCTAAGGATGATGCATTTGAAAATGATTTTTCATCTATCTTTACCGCTGAATATGTCAAAGACGCTCAGGATCCAACGAAACATTCTGATTCAGAGTTGAATTTAGGGAATATTTCTCGTACTATTCCCATTGATATTTCAGTGAAGCCCGGAATTGAGGAGAACATTCATATAGGTGCCGCATGTACAAAAGAAGAAATCCAAACTTACAAGGCCCTATTCCAAGAATTCCGCGATGTGTTTGCCTGGTCTTACGAGGAAATGCCGGGAATCGATCCTGCCATTGTTGTTCATGAAATAAAGACCTACCCGGATGCTAAACCCGTCCGGCAACGGTTGCGTCAAATTCACCCTCGAAAAGCGGCTGCGATTAAAGCAGAAGTCGAAAAGCTGTTGAAAGCAGGTTTCATTTATCCGATCCCATTAACGGATTGGGTATCGAATATTGTTCCAGTCAATAAGAAACAAGGAACAATAAGAATCTGTATCGACTATAGGGATATTAATCGAGCTTGTCCAAAAGACAACTATCCTACGCCTTATATCGATCAAATTATTGATGATTGTGCCGGAAGTGAAATGTTTTCCTTCATGGATGGTTTTTCGGGCTATAATCAAATCAATATTCTACCTGCCGATCAACCAAAAACGGCATTCATTTGTCCATGGGGGACATTTGCTTATTGCAAATTACCTTTTGGGCTTAAGAATGCCGGGGCCACTTTTCAACGGGCGATGTCTTACGCATTTCATGACATCAAGCACATTGTGCAACCGTATCTCGATGATTTGCCTGCTCATTCTTTACGTCGAGCTGATCACCTTGTCCACCTACGAGCAATCTTTATGAGGTGTAGGCATTATCGAATTCGTTTGAATCCCCACAAGTGTGTTTTCTGTATAGAAACAGGTCGATTGCTGGGATTTGTTGTTTCAAAAGCCGGCATTCGCGTCGATCCCTCGAAAGTCGAGGCTATCATCAAATTGCCTCCTCCTTCGAGTTTGCGCCAACTCCAAAGTTTGCAAGGGAAAGCGAACTTTTTACGCCGATTCATCCCAAACTACGCCGAGGTCACTAAAGGTTTTACACGGTTGTTGAAACAGAACGCTCAATTCTTTTGGGACGAGATTGCCCAACAATCTTTTGATGCACTTAAACACGCGTTGACCCATGCACCGTTGTTGCATCCTCCCAACTACAACCAAGACTACTTCTTATACCTCGCAGCTTCGCATTCCACCATTGGAATGGTGTTAGTTCAAGAAGATGAATTCGGAGCGGAACATGTGATATATTATCTCAGTAGGACCTTAAATCCCACTGAGCTAAAATATTCGCATGTGGAGAAATTGGCCCTGGCAGCCGTTCAAGCTGTCCAGCGTTTTCGTCACTACATTCTTCTCCGTAAAACTACAGTTATTTCGGATTGCAACCCTATGATTTACATTTTGACAAAACAACTGCTAGGGGGCAAGTACTCTAAATGGATAGTTATCCTGCAAGAGTTCGACTTGGAGTTCGAGAAGTCCAAGTCTAAGAAATCTTAGTTTTTGCGGAATTGATGTGTGATTTCCCGCGTCCTGACACAGAGACTGTGGCAGAGGAGTCTATTGCGGACGAATCTTTGTTTCTTATCAGTACTTTAGATCCGTGGTACGGGGATATAATCATCTATCTCCAAACCCAAACCTTTCGGCCTGAAGCTTCAAAGGCGGAACGTCGAAAAATTCGGTTTCAATCCCAGCAATACAAAATTATTGGAGATACACTTTATCGCCGGGGGCCAGACTTAGTTTTTCGACGTTGTCTAACTCACGAAGAGGCTGAGAGAGTTTTAAATGATTGTCACTCTGGAGCATGTGGCGGTCATATGTCTGGGTATGCCACAGCTCAGAAGGTGTTGCGCGCTGGTTACTTCTGGCCATCTATGTTTAAAGATTGTATCATTGCAGTCCGGAAGTGCCACAACTGCCAAGTGTTTGATCGAAAGATGCGCGCACCACCTGCTCCTCTCCACCCTATAATTGCCGTTGGTCCATTCGCCAAATGGGGTATCGACTTTATTACTTGTAACCCTCACTCGGCCGGGGGGCATGCGTATATCATCCTCGCGGTTGATTATTTCACTAAATGGGCCGAGGCGATGCCTACATTCGACGCAAGCGGCAAAACAGCTGCAGTTTTCATATTCAATCATATTATAACTAGGTTTGGTGTCCCACAAGCAATCATTACTGACCATGGGAGCCATTTTCGAAACACCATGATGACTGAACTTACAAGCCAGCTTGGTTTGCGCCATGACAGCTCTACTCCTTATTATCCGCAAGCCAACGGTTTGGTTGAGTCTATCAACAAAGTTCTGGTTATCATGATCCGACGAACCATTGGTATTCATCGGTCGAATTGGCACAACATGTTATTTTCGGCGCTATGGGCATACCGAACCTCAGTGAAAACCTCAACAGGGTTCACTCCTTTCCAGCTAGTTTATGGCTTGGAAGCGGTGTTACCCATTGAATGTGAAATCCCATCACTTCAAATGGCTGTCGAATTACTCCCAGCTACTTCCGAAGAGGAGAAACGTTTATTGTACTTAGCTAAATTAGATGAGACTCGACGTGACGCTACATTGGCAATCGAGACTCACGCGAAGCGAATGAAAGCTCAGTATGATAGAAATGTGACCCCTCGAAGTTTTTCGGAGGGAGACCTAGTGCTTTTATATGATCAAGCTAACGATAAGCTAGGTGCTGGAAAATTCGTTCCCATGTGGCATGGACCCTATATTGTAAAGCGAAAGCTAGCAAAAGGGGCTTATGAGCTGGTAGATTTTGATGGGGACTCTTTGGGTAAACCCAGAAATGGACTTTACCTAAAGAGGTATTATGCTTAAATGGTGGGTATGGAAAATTTTTAGTTAGGTTAGGTTTTCCTTCTAGCTAGTATGATTGTTAGTTAGTTAGTGTGCTTAGCTTAGTGAGTGTGTTTTTCGTCGTTATTCTGGCTTATCTTGGTTTTACTCTTGATATTACAGATGTCGACGCCTCTCCAAACATACATTGGATTTGCTGATGGTGCTTGTCGTAGTACACGGAATATCTCTTCCGCAGCTTGGGTTATCTATTCACCCTCTGACGAGTTAGTTTCTATGCATGGGGTAAGCCTCGGTCAAACAACGAACAACATTGCAGAATACAGTGCAGTGGTTGAATTATTATCTGAATCTATTTCATTTGGAATTCGACGTTTGATAGTGAGGTTAGATTCTGAACTTGTTGTATTACAGCTTAATAGAGTTTATGCCATTAGAAATCCTGTGTTATTAAGGTTGTTTTTGAGAGTGCGTCTCTTGGAACGTGAATTTGATTACATTGAATATCAGCATATTCCAAGGTCCTTAAATACATTAGCAGATGCAATTGCCTCTCGAGTGTTGGACAGACATTTACGATAATCATGCAAGTAAATTTAAAAACATTTCATCATACATGTTAAACAAGATGAGCCGGTAATAGTGATATATATATAGATAGGAGTGTGTCAAAAAATATACATCGTCTTCGATCATAGGTTGAAAAACACCTTATGATCGGCAAAAATGATAGAGTACAAAAAGTCAAAAATGTCAAATGTGTCTACAAAGTGACTAGTCAATCACTGGTGGTGCTCCCTGTATGACACCACTGCACGGGCTACCTTGCGCTGAAGTATGATAGGAATATCATCCATAGTAGTCTCAGGTATATCCGCCGTCAGACGCTGTAGATCATGCTCCAACTCAGCTAGTACCTCTGCAGCCGCCGTGTCCTGTGGGGCCGGTACCGGTGCAGCTGGATGTCTCCTCTCAAAAGGCCGGAGGTTGGCTGGACGCTGTGGACCAACATCTGCATTTTGAAAATTTTACTGTCAGTTTTGAGACGATATATATAAAAAACAAAAAAAAAATACATAATTTGAAAACTCGTGAAAAATAAAGTACCTCTGTCATCCCATTGTTCTCCCTGTGGAAGAACCATGTCCGGATCACCTCGAAAATCTACTCCGGCATACGGAAAGTCCTGAATCGCAAACACCTGGTCCTCTAACCAGTGAAAATAACTATCAGTGAATCGAACAACTGCCGCACCCTCGTCCGGATGCCGGGCCATCACCGCAACCCATCGTACCAGCTTTGGCTCCTGAGGACCCAAAATATCAACAGTGAGATGCTGAGGGATCAGCATCGAAATTCTCTCTAGGGCAAAGCTCACGACTATAGGCCCATATCCAAAGGTCTTTAGTCTCCCGGTCTTTTCCCTGGTCAGTTGAGCTTTTAAGTTAGCCGACACCGCATCACACCAGTTGAAGATGGTGCCTTGGAGACAGTCAATTGCCATCCGCATTTGGGACCCAGTGGCAATATGTAAAGTGGCTGAGCCACAAATCCTGGTCACAGTGAAAGCTAAGACCATGAGTTCACGCCGAGAGATGTATTTGATCTCTATGCCTTTCGCATGGTGTTGATCAGGTAGGCACCAATCTGCTCGGAGACTATCAAGGGATTGGCCACCCGGCCTAGTCCCGGATAGATTGAGTTGCTCGCCTCTATTCAGCAAGCCAGTAAGAAAGTAGATATCAGAGGGCTCTATCTCGAGTTGTTGCCCCCCGATATAAAAGCATTGCTCTTGAACGTTCCATCTCTCGACCAGCCACTCCAAGAATCTTACCTGAGCCCTCATGCCAGGTATGGCCCAATATTTGTATAATCCACATCCTCTTAGGGCATCGAGGGAAGGTTGATGATTGATTGCAGCTTCATCAACCTCCTCATGCTCTCTTTCTCTCCAATCCAGCATGATAAGTGCCCTACACATGAACAAACAGGCATTAAAATCAATTTTGGGTAAATTCAATGGTTAATTTGGGAGCTTGGGGTTTCAAAATCCGCGTTTTGCGGAGGACGCACCCCGCGTTTGGCACACAGTGCGTCGGGACGCAGGTGGCCTGAAGGTAGCCTGCGTCCCCTGACCTTTTCCCTGTGTAGGAAAAAGTCGAGGGATGCAAGCCAGCCTTTAGGGAACCTGCGTCCCCCGCGGAGCAGTTTTCAAAACCCAAAACCCCCCAAAAATAAAAAATGAAACCTAAAATAAATTTCTAAATGGATTAAATTGACAAGGAGGATGTTGTGAAATACCTGGAAGAGACGGCGGTCGATTCTAACGGTCGGATTTTCCGCAGTGACCACGGGAAGTTTCTTGTCAAAAGCTCCTTTTTCAACCTCAACAGTTAAACGGTAAGAATGACATGGTAAAAAGTCTTTTTATAGGTTTTTTGGATGAATTTGTTCATTTTTCACCATGGAAAGATGTTTTTCGATGTATTTTTTCCTATCTTAAACAGGTATGAGTAATGTGTCGCTTTTGTGCAGGACAAAGGGACTTAGAAGGAAAATTGTCATTTTTTCACGAACAAAATATCAGAGTCATCTTTTAAGCCCTTTTCTGACTCCTAAAACATGAAAAGATTGCCGAGCGTTTCTTTTACACTCGTTAAAATGGAATTAAAAGACGGTCCCCTTATAGCTCTTTTTTGACCGTAAAATCAGGAAAAGATTGCTGGGTTTTTGTCGTTTCAAACTCGATACGGAAATAAAACGACGTGTCCTTGATCGCTTTTTACTTTTCAGGTCAGTGGCACTAATTATGAAAGTACTCCTTGGTCGCAAGATCAAGCGGTTCCCCCAGGTATTATTTTATACTTTTTCAGGCTTGAGGGACACAAATCTACGAAAAAGTTCAACTTGGAGTCTTCTTAAGTTTTTCAGACTCTCTAAAATTGAAAAACGCCGAGTTTCTCCTATACTGGGCTCGTTAAACATTTCACAGTAAAGGACCTGTTCAATTACAAACAGGAACGAACCACTCCTTCCTAGGGTTCGAATCAAAACTAGGTTGGACTCATCCGAAGGATGAGCTTATAATCAAGCACATGTTATCCTCCTCAAGCTTGTTAAAAATAAAGAGGTACTTGCCAGAAATGGTGGGGGAAAAGAGAGAAGAATGAGCCTATTTGTTACCTTTTGTCTCAGAAGAAGCTTTACTACCACTCTTGAACACGACACTTTTCATTCACCTGGGTTGGGAAATTCTTTACCTCACAGTTGATCAAACCACTTTGAAAGTCTTCAACCGGGTTCTGGGGATTAACTTTGAGTTATTTAGCACCAAACCATCTGTCGTGTCGTTATGTGTTCAAGAGGTCTGCAAACAAAACTTTCATCTGCAAAATACTTGTCATCCATTTGACCATCCCTGAGTCAGTCCTTACAGCAACATTTCTTCAACTTATGATTTCGTGTTGTGGGCTTGCCTGCAATGGGTCACTTTCTATCGACATCAGCACATTATCTAGAGAGATGACTTAGAAATCGTCAGTGCCTTGAAGTCTGCATGCATCAATGGCAGATTTCTCGCCTTTGACGTCAGTTTACATCATTGACTTTCGATCGAAGGATTCCGTGAAATGTTCGACATCAACTCATTCATTCACATCTCATGGATTGTACTGGGTACTTTGAGAACCATTGACATTACTGGTGGTCTCTCTCACGCTTGTTAACAGTTCACATCATCGACTGGTAATCAAGTGGTTTCTACCATGTTCGACATCGACTCATTTATTCGCATGGCTAGAATCGTACCAATTCGAGAAGTAGGAATGAAGACCCTGGATCAAATCTTTACCATCCAGGCTGCAAGGAGTTTTGTATTCATTATCTAAGTAGACTAATCATAAACAGATGGCTGCGTCCATACTGTGTCTACAAAAGTCTATGATTATGATGTACTGCAAAATCATTCATGTATCAGAGTAGTTAGTCTGTTAGTTAAAGTTTTAATCTAAGTATGGGAATGCCTACCTCAGTGATGATATAATCTTATACATGTATTTTGTGTTGAAAATTGCAGGTTCTGACCGGGCTCTCCACGGGATAATCCTTGAAATGATAAAGCGCTTCACCCTTCCTAGATAATACAAAACCCTAATCTATTCCAGGCTTCGCACTTTAGGGGGCAATCTGTTACACTAAAAAATGTCACCATGGCTATTTACAGTTGGTATGGCTCTATCAACATTCATACTACCCTCTTAAGCAAGTCTTATGCCTCTGCTATCCATGTCAAACTCCAATAAAGAGAGAAAGTCTTTATAAATGTGTTTATCTCTGGGTACGCAGGTTCTCTCAAACCTTGCCTGCGGGTACGCACCTATTGTTCATGAGGTCTGCGTCCAAGGACGCTCTGTATCTAAAGGGGCAGGTGCGTCCCTCTGAAAAGGTTAAAATGCGCAAGTTTTATCTTCAAAAACTTACTTGTGGTCATTTCTAGAGCATTCTAGAAGGTTGTTCGACGTGTATTGAGCGCCTCCAGATGGTTCATGCACCCCTACCAAAGAGGAACTTATCCCATCAATAAGGGAGTGATCCCATCCAAAGAGGGGACTATCCCATTGATGGTGGACCTGATTAACTTCCTCTTGAGCACTATAAATACAGGCATTGGGCCAGAAGGAGGGAGGTTAAAAGCTATACATTTCTAAGGGTAAATGCTGCAGGAATTAGGACTCCCATTTAGAAGCTTGTGAGGAGAGATTGCCATCTTTGCTTGTTCTATTTGGAAGTGGGTGAGCTTTGTCAAAGTAGAGGAAGACTCTTGTGGACCCTGGAAGGAGCTTGCACAACACCAAGGCTTAGGTTGTAATGGTTCCTTTTGATTACCTTTAGTGCAAATTGGTCCATTCTTCTCAATAACTTGTTGTTTATGGGTTATTTCATGTATTCCTTGGTCTATATGTTGAATATGCTTTGTTTTATGTTATAATCAGGTGCTATTTAATTGTTTGACTGTTGGTGATTGCAGGTTTTGGAGAAAAGGAGGAGCTCATCCAGATCAACAAAGCTTGGACTTCTACAACAGCGTTTGGACAAAGGTAAGAACGAAACACTTGATTTCTCATATCATAATGCATGTTTAGAGAAGGATAGCTCCAGTTTGTTTTGTTTGTCATTAGAATGTCTTAGACTTCTAGGAAGGTCGGTTGTGTCCTCACTCTTGACTGATTCTATGTGACAGGTCTACCCAAAACATAGCAGGGTTTTGATTCCATCATGGTGGTGGTGGACCGATTCTTGAAAATGGCACACTTCATCCCTTGCAGAAAAACTAATGATGCTACCCATGTAGCACACTTGCTTTTCACTGAAGTCGTCAAACTACATGGCTTACCCAACTCCATTATTTCCGATAGGGATGTGAAATTCACAGGACATTTCTGGCGCACCTTGTGGAAAAAGTTGGACACGAAGTTAAATTTCATCTCTGCTTATCACCCACAGACTAATGGGCAGATGGAGGTAGTGAATAGAAGCTTAGGAAACTTGTTATAGAGTCTAGTTGGAGAAAATTCATAAATGTGGGATCATGCACTTGCTCAAGCGGAATTTTCTTACAACGATTCACCGAATCGAAGCATAGGAAATAATCCCTGTCAGATCTTGTATGGAATGCATCCTCGAGGAGTGCATGAGTTATGAGATTTGGGGAAGTTAGAAAGAAGAAGTGCTGACGGGGAAGACTTTGCAAGAGAAATTAACGACCTACATGAGTAGGTGAAGACGAAATTATAGGACAACAGTCAAAGGTACAAACCGAAAGCAGATTTGAAATGACAGGAGGTACAATTTAATGTAGGGGATCAATTTTTAGCACATATACTTAAAGAAAGATTCCCTAAGGGTGAATACAATAAGCTAAAATTCAAAAAAAATGGACCTTGTAAATTTCTGTGTAAGTTTTCTGCAAATTCCTATGAGCTGCAATTGCCTCCAGGTATAGGAATATCGCCCATCTTTAATATGGAGGATTTATTCCCATACACTGCCAACCCAGAAGAGGATAGTTGGCGCAGCCAAAGAGGGATACGTAGGGAGAGATTAGTTCATGGATGAGACAAGTGCCTTCAACTCAACCACTTGAAATTGAAGGAATCCTCAATACACAGGTGGCCAGGCAGACTCAGAGAAAGGAGTACCTGCAGTACCTCATCAAGTGGAAGAACTGCACTATTGAGGACAGTTCATGGCTTGATGTAAGACAGATACAACATGCAGGGTATTCTATCGAGGAGCTCATGGACTGGAGCCATGAATTTTCACCTACCTCAAGAGCCTGATGCAGGAGCATCCAGCTCAGGGAGGTCATGGCCAGGAGTTTATCTCTTCTAACAGATTGAGTTTTCGTTAGTTTTCATTTTCATTTAAATTTATAGGAATGGATATCTCAACCCACTGTTAGTGTTTGCTTACATTCTTTTTATTCTTAGTTTTATTTAAAGTTTAATTTTAGTTTACAAATCAAGAAATGATGGTTATTCATAAATAACCTAATGTAACTATTATCAGTTTGGTAATTGTCGTGTTCTTTATGAAAGGAAAAAAGGAAACAACGATTGTAATATTTTGACCATCATAGAATTGAATGAAGAAAAAGAATAGAAGCATTCTAAAGAACAAACACATTTGAATCCACACATATTATAGCTTTCGCATTTTTCTACGAAATACAATTAAATTCATTTTCTTTTCCATAAGCATAATGATGACAGATAATGAATAGTAAGCACCAAAGCGAGAAGAGAACCCAAACAAGTCAGCAGCATAATAGAGAAGGCTTACGGGAGAAACAAGAGAGCCATTGTCGGAGGAACACCCAAGAAAAAAAAGCTACAGGTAAAGAATTGAACTCATAAAAATTTTCCTTTGCAAAATTTTATCAATTGAATCATTGTATCTATCTATATATATATATATATATATATATATATATATATATATATATATATATATATATATATATTTATATATATCAAAGCCGAACATCCATAGTCCAATATTCAGAGCCCGACAATAAAACGGAGTTGACAGTGCCAAAACAAAACCACCGCGAGGTCACCACCTGCATGGCCAAAAAGCAAGCCATAAAAAAAAATAGAATGAAGCCATAAACACAGGGTTGGAAATAGAGGAAAAGACCAACAGAAATTACCTTAGAAAGCCAAGCTCGTGTGAACTAGAGGAGAGAAAACACGAATAGAGGTTACGGTCGTAGGGTGCTCACTTCCCATAGGGAGCAAGGGCTATCAGCACAGGAAGGAAATGAGGAGAAAAATACCAGCATGGAGAGAAAACTTACCTCTGGTTAATTTCCAAATGAGAGCCGAGAGTTGAGCCACTCCGCAACCATAACCTGTGGCAAGAACCAAGCAAACAATCAAATGGAGGAGCAAGTGCATTGAAACCAATAGCATATAACAAAATTCTACAGCCAAAAATGTAACTAGAGCTGAGCCAAATAGAAACCAGAGACCGAGACCGAGGGTTCTAGACCTAGGGATAAGAAAACGATCACAAAACAGGAAACATTGGCAGCATACATAGGAGGAGACCCTTAGAGAAATGCATGTCTAGGCATGGTGAGACTAAACCCCTATAAAACAACCAAAGCCAGAACCCTTGTTTCATAGAGCAGCAGAGCAAATGGACCAGAGACCTCCCTCACAAGCAGCAGAGTGAAACAGTAGTGAAATGACCTGACTTAGGGTTTCGGGGGTTTGGTAAGAGGTGGGAAGGAATGAGCCCCAAGGCCAGGACACCTGTCCTCAAATCATTAACACCAAGGTACAGTGCCATAAAGTCAACCAGCTACGCAAATAACACCCAAACAATCAATGGTTAATTATTTATATGGAAGTGTAAAGGGATGGTCACATCAATTTTCTATCACAACTGTAACAAATCCCTTTTATTTTTTCTTCATGTAATTCTTCTTGTGTCAAACTTGTAGGTGGTGGAAGGCTAGGAGCGAAAACACTTCCATATTTATATCTGTGAGTGGTATTCCTCTTTATTGTCATAAATTTATTTTCAAATTTTCTTGCCACCCTAAATGCATTCTCTAATGAATTAGGTTCTCAAGGGTGAGCCTCATGTTGGATATTATCCTTTAAAGTCCCTATAAAAACATCAATCATATGCTCCTTAGGAATATCAGTTACATTGATATGAAAACTTTGGAAGTCCTCAATGTGCTTAGACATTAAGCCCTTTTATTTGAGATTTATCAATTGGGTAAAGAAGGTGTTGCTCTTTGTATCCTCATAGTGTGTTATCATTTCCTCTGTAAAAATTGACCAAGTTACAAGACATTTATGAGATAAAATCCATCAATATCTGACAAACTAATTTGGTTCTAAATATAAATATGAAATGCATACCTTTTATGTGTGTTGCATGTCATGTAGATCAAAGAATCACTCCATCTGTAGTATCCATGTTATTGGATCCTTGTAATTAAACTTCCTCATATCAATCTATGGAATGTGGTTGGTCTTCAACCCAGAGTTAGAGTCTCTAAAATCATGATTCACATTCTTTTTGTTCTCATCATTAGTTTCATGGAATACCTTGTTCCCATTATGAACAATTTCTTGTAGCAACTTTGTCAAACCATCCTTCAAACCTTCCATTTGTGTTTCTAAACCATCTTTCAAACCTTCTATGTCCCTTTTTATTTTTGATTCTAAGCCATCCATGTTCCCTTTTAAATCATCCATATTAATAATGAGCATATCTTCCAATTCATTTTTTGTTGCTCTTTGCGTGAGTGAAATTTATTGCACTTGGTCTCATAATTTGATATATCATGTTGCATTTCTTCCTCTTCTTCTTACATCATAGTAGAGATTTCTAGTTTCTTACTAGGACTATCCATTTTCTTGTTGTGGGGAATATTGGAACCAAATAATGATATATATGCTTTACTATTCCCTTTGAATTACTTCAAGATAATCTTTCAAACCAAAGTTATACAAATTTAAAAGCAGAATCACATTTTTTTTTCCTTTTGGAATGTCATCATGAAACTATTTTATCTTTGTAATTTTAGCTTCCCAAGGACTAAAATTCCATCCTCTAGTATCCCCCCCAAGTATTCTTTCTAATGCCATAAGTTAGATCAAGATTGGATTCTTCAAGATAAAGTTATACCAAATCTCCCACAATGACCTCATTATGGACTGGTTTGGTACACCAAACTTGTATGGGATTCCACGTGTCAATATTTCACCCTTTGGATCTAAAATTGACACACAATAAACAACAGTCCATGAAATTTCAGTCAAATTTTATGAAATTCAAATCTGATGCTCAAAGTGAATTCATGATGATTTTCTTTAGGTCACCTTTTTGAGACAAAATTCTCGAGCATGCAGAAACCCTATCTTCTTCAAACCATATCTCAGAAACTATATAAAACCAAGATATGAAATTTTTACAAAACATTCACCAATATTTTGGTTCCCTGTGGTCAAAATTTCTTCATTTGAAACCTTTTGTAAAAATATTTATAGCAAAAATGCCAAGATGTCCTGTTTGAAGCAGCGAAACCCTAGAATCCAAAGCTCTAATACCAAGTGGTATGTAACCAGATCACAAAACAAAAGAAGATATAAATCAGTGACTTCAAAATAAGCCTATTTGAGGGGGAAACCTCCTTTCACATCACATAAATGAACAATTATTAGATGATACAAATGACAAGACCTCCTTTGTATATATAGGAGTCTAACCAGTCATAATATAATTAGGCCTACATAACAATAATAATGTAAGGGAACAATAATAATAATAGTTGGAGTCTATGGGGAACAACAATAATAACATGGGGGATACACTAGCATTATAGGGACCTAACACATTATATGTAAATAAAAGTAACGTTGTAGAGTTTTCTTCTAATACTTTAGCTACAAATTTCCACTTTGTAGAGCATCTTCTTGTGAATACCATGGACATATGGAAGAAAATAAATGATTACCACCAAATGTTACAACCAAGATACAATGAAACGAATGATAGGGTTACTCCTAAAATAGTTGTAATCGTTCAGAACCTTAACCAATTCTTGATGGCCACTTTTCGTTGAACATATTAATTTAATAATATTTTCATATTTATGTGAGTTCTATGGATATGGATATTACATGATCATTTTTTAAGTCCTCAAATGTTTCCTTAAGACACATTGTCAAAATCTCTTCTCTTTTATCTGCTTCTTCTGTGTCAGTTTGTAAGTGCTTAATTTCTTCTAGAGAAAATAAAAGCTTCCATTAGAATAAACTATGGCTTTCCCTTCGTAGGCTTCTTCATATGGATCACTTGATGAGATTTTGTCAAACAAGAGATCTATATGAGATAAACAGACTAGGTCAACTTGAACTACTTCATCTTTATTCTATTAGAATGTTATGGAATCATAACAACATATAAGACTTTCTTTTCCCTGGAGTGTTTGAAGGCTAGCCTTTTTTCCTTTCCCATCTTGTTCCTAGATCTTCCTTTCATTTGTTAGACTATTGTCAAGCAGTAAAAAGGGTATTTTTCACCTTTATTTACCCTACATTAATTTTCAATCCAGGCACAATTTTTTATCTCAAAGAGTGTACTCAGTCTAAGGCTGTCATTTGTCAGAGTAATGCTAGTAGTATAGTGCTTCTAAATAAAAGAGTAAATAGATGCTTGAAATAAAATCTACTCTCAAAATGAAACTTTAGCACTCTGAGATTTAAATCACTCACTTAGAAAACTACAGAAACTTATCAGTCAAGGGTGCAGTAATAATAACTCATCCCTTTGTAAACTGATGTAATTGAGAAGCAATTTAAGGAAAAGATCATCAACCTGGGAACTGGACACCAACTGTGAATGTTCACTACAGTTTCAGACTGTTTTGTGCACATCAAAGCAGTGATAAATCAAATGACAGGAAACAGAACAACGACTGACCTATTTAGCTCAATTGAACAACAAAGCTTTAACCTACAAAAATGAAGTAGTAATTGCAATATTCACTCAGAAATGAATTGAACAGTAAACGAAAATAGGACAACAAACTTAAAGGAAGCTATGAAATATTGAACAACAACTTAAACCAAATGTAAATGCACAACAAACCAAATAAAATGTTACATGCAACACTGTTCTATTAAAGGAACAATAATTTTCATTTTGGCATAACGATGGTTAATCTTGGTTGTGGAGAAATAGCAATTGTGACCACGGTGGAACAACAGTCCCAATGAATAGCAATCACACACTTTGAAGTAAACTGTAGACAAATAAAAAGTAATACCGATTTATAAATACACAGCATCGTTACCCTGTAATCGAACAGTAATGGTAATCTGTTAAGGAACAACAATGTTATATAATAATATCAGTTTGTAAAGGAACAACAATGCAATATAACTTTAGAACGAGTACCATAACATTCATGTGCAGAGAATAACCTTACTATTCAAATGGGAATTGAAATATAACAGGACTAATACATGAAATAAGGGATGACATATTACTGAACAAAGTAGATAAGAGAAATCAAACCACACACGACTTGAAATCGAGAATTAATGGTATAAGAAGCAAGTTATCCACCAGGGCCAGGCCCTTAGCCTCCAGGGATACACTGCTTATAATTACTCCAGAATCAAAGATGGAACGGAAACAGAATTTATATATTAAGCATCAAAATAGAGTTACAATAAATCGCTCTTTTAGTGAGAGTCGATGATCAAAGTTTCAAGTATAATAGTGAATTTCATAAAAACAACAATAGTTTGTTTGGTCTAGCAATGTTTCCCCTTCACATAGCAGCCGAGCAGAGATGTCAATGATACAAAGAATCGTTAAGGTAGCGATCCCTCAGGATCAAAGGATCTTGAGGGATTCGCCATACTGTTAGCTCTTAGTTATCTTCTCGTTCTCTTGTGCCGATTTCGTATCTCCTCTTCCTTTTCCTGGTTTGTATGCTCCAATCTGGATCGCCTTGTTTGGATGTGGTTCCCTGTCAAAGGGACAACATTTGATTGCGTCTTGTCATTTCGTTTAGAATGGTGATTTTCTATTTTCCTCTTTTTTTGCATAAAAAAGGGTAATTATTAGTCATCTTTCATTGCACACAAATCTTCTATATTTTATCATAATCTCTCATCATATACCTATTTCATAATGTAAAGAAGTTATGAATTTAAAGAAAGGATTACAAAATAAGTGGTAATTACATACCTTCTCTAGTGCTCAACACACCCCCTTGCTTACCCTTTTTCATGCCCTCATGAAAACATTATAATTGACATGCAAGGCAGTGAGGGAATAGGCTGGAGAAGGGACCTCATGAGGTGGTCTACAGCTATGATGCCTAGCTAGGTGTTCAAAAAGATGCCATGTCTGATCTTCAAGCATTTAATATAAGGCTTGGTATCTTGGTGCAAGGTGCCAAATGACTGGACTTCAGAACCTACAGCCTAACGAAGACGGGCCTTCTCTCAAAATAAGGTCACCATAGATACCCAAGCGGTCAGCAGCTAGCTTAAAGTTCTCATAATTAAATGGTTCCATGTTTTGGATGTTTGGATTGGAATTCTGATATCGGAATTTGGAAAATGCAATCGCAAGGTCTTTGATAGCAAAGAAGTATTCTATCCCTTTCCCATTGATTTCTGTGTGAATAGGTCCCAATGCCTCAATCACGCCTAGAGTTCTCATTAGGTTCCTATGTTTATTCCATAACTGCAGTGGGTCTCTAGGTTCAGCTCTCACCCATAAGTCTAATCCATTCTCTTGTCTTTGAAAGACATTGTAGGCTTTAAGCCACTTTATTTGATTAACACCAAAAGAAATAAATGCCTGCAGTTGGACATCACCCACGAAAGGGCTAGGATTCTGCTCTGTTTCTCCATCTAATACAAGATTGTGCAAATAAAATTCACATAATAATCTCTGAACCTTCACCCCATAATGCTTACAACAGTTTATGAAGTCATCAATGGTTTTTATTTCTATAGGCACTCCTACTTTAACAGCTTTAATTTTCAATTGTAAATATCTTCCCATTAAAAACAAAGCATAGTTCCTAGCAAGTGCTCTACATGCTAGCACGCCAGTATATAGAGAGCATAAGGTATCCATTTGTTTGATGACTACATCTAGTCTATGAGTTACCTTTGTGACACTTTTTTCTGCTTTTTTCCATCCTTCAAAGTCCTCAGTTTCTGATGCATTAGTGTCTTTCAGCTGTTGTTGCAATTTTTCATATTTTTCTTGAGGGATAGTATGCTCTGTAAGTCTCTCTATTGTTTGTTGGGCTTGTGCCAAATCTTTTCACAGAGTTGCTATCCTTAGGTCATTTTCCAACATAATAGTTTTAGGTGGGAGATCTACTTGGGTTTTCTTATCACAACATCTCATCTTTATGGTCTGAGTTTCCTTAGAGGACAATGCCTCTGTCTAGATTTCCTTATCACAGGCCAATACATTCTCTGTTTGTACTTCGACATGGGAAATAGCCGAATGTTGTTCCTTTCAGTTTTGAATGGTAGGCTGGACTCGAGTCCTCTTGACCTTTTTCTTAAGGGGTTTCGCCTAGGCGCTTTCTTTTGATTTCTTCCCCATTTTCAAAACCCTTATCAGTTGTTGAAGTTGCTTGATTACGTTAAGCAGTCTCTGCTGTTCCTTTCATAACCTTTTAATTTACTCTTTTTTCTTGGTAGGAACAACCATTTGTTTACTCGGGCCTGAGCTTTGTACCTCTAGTATTGTATCTTTGCCTTAACCAATTTCCTAATTTTCTTCTTCATATGCTTCTTCAATGTTCTGCTGATTGGGTTGTTCAGGCGTAGAAACCCTAGCTTGTTCTGCTGTCTCCTAAGTAACTTCTTCTTCTACCCCTTCTTCATCGTGGAATTCCTTTGGTGTATTCTGACTAGGAACAGATTATTCCTCTTCTTCATCTTCATCACTCTTCTCTCCAGATACACTCTCATCATGGGCAGGGTGATCCTCTTCTTCCTCTTCTTCGTCACACAGTTCTTTGGATGCACTTTTATCATGAACAGAGTGCTCCTACGGTCCTTCTTCCTCATCACACAGTTCCTCGGATGCACTTTTGTCATGAACAGAGTGCTCCTGCGATCCTTCTTCGCTGTCGAGGTTAAGTGGGCTAAGAGGTTGAGCATATTCACCCATATTGGCCAGAATCTGGGCCAATTCATTTTCTTGCAGCGGGTTTTGCAGTGGACTTCCACTGCATTGCTCTATTTCCTCTTCCTCCTGACCAGATTGCTCCATCTATTCCTCTGATTCTCCTTCATCGTTTTCCTCCAATTCTCTTTCGTTCTCCCCTCCTTCAAATTGTGGGGGTTGCTCGTCTCTTGAATCATCTATTTCCACCGATTGAATGATGTTCCCCTGGGAATTTCCTAACCTTCCTCTGATCCATGCCAATCTAATAGATTTTCTTCATTTCAGTGGTCTGTTCGATGTATTGGCAACATGTTTTCATTTTGGGGCTGGCAAAGCTAGTCCCCTGTCTATAGTAAAAATCAGTTCTTCCCAACTGCTTTGCTGTTGAGAAAGACTGTAGCTAACTATCAGTCGTATTAACCCATGGTGGCTTACTACTGACTCTACATGGCGAGATTTCTTCACGCTTCGGGCAACATCATGTAATAAAAAATTTAAAAACGCAGACAAATTCACAGCACATTTTTGCTTTAACACAGCTAAAAGTTTAAGGTGGTGTGGTCTTACCACGTCTTTCCTATCATCACAAGTGATGTATCTTTGGATAATTCTCACCAACTCTGCCCACGGCTCTCCCAAGGTTGTCGGTAAAAATCCCTTTCCTTTTACAGTCAGGTTCTGCCCTTCATCTTGGAATATTTTCATGGCGTCTCGCAGTCTCACCTTTTTCAGAGTCCACATAGGTCCAGTGGCTGGCAGTCCCGAAACCTCTGCAATTATGTCGTTAGTGACTGCTATCTGTCTCCCTCTTACCATGGAGTGATGTTCTTGCAGGTTTTGTAAAAATTCAATTGCCACCATCTCGTTGGATTGTTGTAGATGGTTGAGATAAACTATCCATCCTGCCTTTGCTAGGATGTCTTGTGCAGCATCAGAGACCATCAAAACCTATGGCTCTCTGTGAATTGATCTTCCTCCCATGCTTAGCGAACTATAGAAAACACAAAAATGGCAATGGAACAGTAGGCTATTCAAACTATTAACAAACACAGAGAAGATGATGGAACAACAAGCTGTTCAAATTTCGAATTTACTGCTAATTGTTGCATAGAAAAACACAGAAATAGCTTCGGAATAGAAAGCCATGCAAATTGGGAAACAAAATACCATTAAGCTTTGCTATTCCTGAGTCATAATTCTCCGAATTCTAAGTTGACACATATGCCAGCAAATTATGAGGTCACTTGCACTCCCCTGCAATCTGATAGGCCGTCCTCGACCGTGAAATGAAGGAGCAGCATGCTGAACTGCCATAGTACAGAGTCATATTGGAACAACGTATATAGAAATTTCATGTTTACAACGATGATCAAATTTCCAAAATCGAGGTGTATAATAAAATCGATTAATAAATAAGAAAATGCCATGATATGATGCGAGAATTGGAGGATGGGACAACTGACGTGCATAAAAGGTCCTATGTGATCATTATCAACTTTTACCGTCATAATTGATTGTAATTGATTTTCATGTATCAAAGGTTCGGAAGGGTTATGTACATAATCTCATTTGAACCATTTATAATGATGTAAGAAGAAGGGTTTTATAATTGCTATTGGTGTATAAGGAATATGACTTCAATAGCATCAACAGAGCTTTGTTGCCCACAGGTGTCCATAACCTTGATAGAATTGTTTATTTCACCCTTGGAACCATAATCCTTTGTGTATGCCTAGGAAAGTGTTGTGTAATGTCAGAATGGAGGCCATTATGCTAGCTTGGTAACCAGATAAATCATAATGCCATTCACCAGGAAGGACTGAAAGGTGGGTAGGTCGGCTCGTGATGAGACCTCCTGTTCCAAGGACTTTTTATTTTTTCTGATGTGCTTCTTTGATCATATCCCTGGTGTGGTGGCCATAGTGGGAATGCCACTTCACTTTCTTCCTTATGATCATGGTAGGTTGGCTCTTGATGAGACCCCTTATCCTTCATTTGACAAACCATGTTAGCAATCATATAAACATTTTCTTTCTTTTTTCTTTTATATAGCACTTTTCCTATTTAGATACAGAGGGTGGTTCAACAATCCTTAAGAGTAGGGATGGTGCAAGAAGTCTTAACATCTCAATAGAAATATGCCCTTTATTCTTATTCATTAATAATGGTTAGATAGAATTATGGGGATTTAGGAAGAACCATCATGATAAAAATAATCAATAATATCGGTATTAGTAGAATAATGATAGCAAGGTGATCAATAGTTGTGTCCTTTCCTCTTTTCTCTTATCAATTCAAAGCAATTTCTTGTAAAGATAATGATTTTTATGTAATTTACTGATTTTATTATCCTCTAGTTTTTTTATTCATTGCATAAATGTATAGCTGTGCTTTAAATGAGCATGACTAAAAAAATGATCTAAATGGTAAAACACTCAAAGAAGAAAATGAACTCTAAAAATGTTGTTTTGAAGATAGAAAAACTACTGTACAAAAAAACTTAAGAAAAAGGACAAAATATGCTCGAAATTTTTGTTCATTGAAAGGAACAACAATTGTCCCTTAATTTGAACAGTAAAGAAAACAAGCGCAAACAAAAAATGTGAAAATTTTGTTCCTTCGGAAAGGAATAGCGAAAAAATGAAAGTGTTGTTCCTTCAGAAAGGAACAACAAAAAATGAAAGTGTTGTTCCTGTAGAAAGGAACAATAGAAAATGAAAGTGTTGTTCCTTTAGAAAGGAAAAATAGAAAACACAAGTGTTGTTCCTTCGGAAAGGAACAACAAGAAACAAAAGTGTTGTTCCTTCGGAAAGGAAAGGCAGAAAATGAAAGTGTTGTTCCTTCATAAAGGAACAACAAAAATGCAGAAGTGTTGTTCCTTCGGAAAGGAATAGAAAAAAAGCAAAAGTGTTGTTCCTTCGAAAAGGAACAACAAAACGTAAAAGTGTTGTTCCTTCGGAAAGGAATAGAAAAAAGGCAGAAGTGTTGTTCCTTTAGAAAGGAACAACAATATGCAAAAAATGTTGTTCCTTCGGAAAGGAACAACAAATGGTGAAAATGTTGTTCCTTCAAAAAGGAACAACAAAATGCAAAAGTGTTGTTCCTTCAAAAAGGAACAGCAAAACGATGGAACTGTTGTTCCTTTGAAAAGGAACAACAGAATGCAAAAAAAATTGTTTCTTCAAAAAGGAACAACAAAGCGGTGAGAATGTTGTGCCTTCGGAAAGGAACAATGAAATGCAGAAGTGTTGTTCCTTCGAAAAGGAACAGTAGAACAAGGAAAATGTTATTTCATCTGAAAGGAACAACAAAATGAAAAAATTGTAGAAACGCAGAAATCTGTACAGAAAACAAAACAAAAGAATTATGTACAAAATTTAAAAGTTATCAAATTACTTAATGAACCAAAGGTGAGGAAGAGTTGACTTCCTCAGCTAGAATTTGCATGTCGAAGTCTTCCCGGAGTTGCTGGTAGAAGGATTCCTGAGTGAGTGGTTTGCGGTACAATCGAACTCA
The DNA here is from genome assembly GCA_031772625.1 of Pinus tabuliformis. NCBI lineage: Eukaryota > Viridiplantae > Streptophyta > Pinopsida > Pinales > Pinaceae > Pinus > Pinus tabuliformis. The sequence continues at coordinate 90,354,138 of CM062810.1, read as the reverse complement.
GTGGCTGTTTTCCTTAAAGGTATGTCCAGACCCATCGATGGTGGCTAAATTAATGGTGCCATTATCATGTACCTTCTGGATTTCATATGGTCCTAGCCAGCGCGTCTAAAGTTTCCCTAGAAAATCTTGAAACTTGTAATCATATAGGAGTGCCCAATCTCCTTTGCAAAAGACTTTCTTTTTTATGAGGGCATCGTGCCATTTGGCTCTCTGTTGTTGGATTAATGCAGTATGTTGAAGAGCAAAGAGCCTAATTTCATCCAGCTCATTGATCTGCTTTAGTCGATTAATCCAGGCCTTGTTTAAATCTAGACCAAATTCTTGTGCTGTTCTCAAGGTCTGTGTTTCGAATTCTATTGGATAGATGGGTTCCTTTCCAAATACTAGCTGATATGGTGAATAACCAATAGTGCTTCTCCATGTTGTTCTGTATGCCCACAAGGCTTTCGACAATCTTGTAGCCCAATCGCGTCTATCTGACACAATTGTTTTTGTAAGTATTGCTTCTATTACCTTATTCATGCTTTCTACTTGGCCATTTGCCTATGGGTGGTATGGAGTAGAAATTTTATGTTGAATATGATAGTTTTTTAGTGTTGCAGCAATTTTATTACCAGCAAATTGTGGTCCTTCATCTGTGATTATGTCTCTTGGGAGGCCATATCGCATAAATATGTGGAACAAGAACTAAATGACGGAATCCTCTATAGCTCTTGGCAATGCCTCTACTTCAACCCATTTGGTGAAATATTCTACTGCTACCAAAATATATGTTTTCTGGTTTGATGATGGATTGATCGGACCAATAAAATAAAGTGCCCATCGTTCGAATTGTTCAATGACTAGCTGTGGGTTCATGGGCATTTCGTCAGACTGTCCAGGGCATCCTGCTCTTTGGCAGCTGTCACAAGCTTGAACAAACTATTTTTCATATTTGAAGATTGTGGGCCAAGAATACCCTGTTCGCAGAACTTTGTGACCAGTGCTTCGATCTACGAAATGTCCACCACACGGTCCGTCATGGCAGGCTTTCAAAATGTCAAAAATTTCATCTTCACAGATGCATCTTCTGATGTGCATATCTGCCCCTGTATGGAATAGGTAGCCCCCAATCCAATAAAATTGAGTGCTACACTAGAAAATCTGCTTTCATTCATTGGGCTCAGATGTTTTGGTAATTTTCCTACTGCTAAATAATTCGCAACATTAGCATACCAAGGTGTTTTGATAGTAACCGCGAACAAATGTTCATCTGGAAATTGATCCTCGACCACTGCTGCATCTGCTAGTTTTGGCATTCGTGAGAGAAAGTCAGCTACAAGATTTTCTTTTCCAGGTTGGTCTTTTATTGTGATGTCAAATTCCTGCAATAAATCAGCCATCTGGTTACTCTACCATTTGTGATTGGTTTATTTGCTAAATATTTTATGTTAGAGTGATCTATATATAAAACAATAGGATATCTAATAATATAATGCCTAAATTTATTTATAGCATGAATCACAACTAAAAATTCTTTTTCAGTGATGGTATAGTTCAACTCAGCAGGAGACAAATTCTTGCTAATGTAATAAATTGCATATGGTTTTTTGTCTTCTTCTTGCCAAAGGACTACTCCAATAGTTGTGTCTAAAGCATCTGATGAAATTTGGAATGGCAGGTCCCAATTTGGACCTCTGAGTATTGGGGTTGTTGACACAAGCTTTTTCAGATCCTCAAAAGCACAGTCACATTTATCTTTCCAAACAAAGTCAAAATTTCCTATCAGTGCGTATAGAGGTGCAGCAATGTGAGAAAAATGTTCTACAAATATTCTATAAGAACCAGAAAATCCAAGAAAACTGCGTACCTCTGTCTGTGTGGTAGGAGTAGGTATTAACAAAATTATTTGAATTTCGGCCGAATCTACCTATATTCTAGCTACTGAGATATAATGACCTAGGATGAGTCCTTCAGTCATCATCATATAGCATTTTTCATGGCTAAAGCAGAGCCTAGTGGCAATGCATCGTTGCAGCACCCTTTCCAATGTGTCTAATGCTGGGTCGAAATCATCTCTCTATGGTGCAAAATAATCCATATATACTTCGAGCCCTTCATTTATTAAATCTGAAAAGATGCTGAGGATAGTCCTTTGAAATGTGGCAGGGGCATTGCATAGGCCAAAGGGTTAAACTCTGTAGGAAAATGTGCCCCAAGGACAAGTAAAAGTAGTTTTGTCTTGGTCTTCAGGGGTAATCTAAATATGATTGTATCCACTGAAGCCATCCAAGAAAGAAAATAATTTCTTTCTTGCTAATGTATCTAATACCTGGTCAATGAATGGAAGGGGAAAGTAGTCTTTTTGTGTTGCTTTATTTAGTTCTTTGTAATCTACACAAATCATCCACTTTCCATTCTTCTTTGGCACCACTACAAGCGGAGACACCCATTTGCTATCGAAGATAGGATAAATAAAATTTACATCTAAAAGTCTTCGTAGTTCAGCTTTCAGAATGTATTTTAGATGAGGGTTAAGTCTCCTTTGGGCTTGGCAAATAGGTCTTGCATCCTTTTCTGTGTAAATGTGGTGTGTACATAATTGGGGATCGATTCCTTTCATGTCCGGATAATCCTATGCAAATTCTTCCTTATATTTTCTCATTAGCTGGATTAGATTCTCTTCTTGTTCGAGAGTCAGGTTGCTATTAATGTTTAATGTTTTTCCTCGCTCAATCTCTACAGTTTTCCTATTTGACACAAAAGTAGTAGGTATTGTTTGATCATTAGTGTCTTTGAGAGGATCTTCTTCTAATTCATTATCAAATGCTACCTCTATCATGTGACATTGTATGTGGGATCTGGATTTAGCTTGGTTAATAAAGTTGTTAATAACATCATCCTCTGTTTGATCTTTGAAATCAAGGGAATATTCTATGGTTAATGGGGATCCAATGTTTTTGGTGAGGTATGATATAGGATGTTTGTTAGTTTTTATCATTGTGACACTTGGCTGGGTGGGAGGGTATAGGGCTAGATTCTTGATGTTACTCCCTCTAGTTATGGTCATGTTGCCTTGTCGGCAACTAATGTAAGCATCAACAGTTGCAAGCCAAGGTCTACCTAAAATCAATGGATGTCCATCAAGTCAGTTTTTGGGGTTTATTATCAGAATGTCGACAGGATATTGCCAAGAATCAATGGATACCATGACATCACGTAGTGTCTCTTCTAGCCTAACCACTGATCGGTCAGCCAGTTCTAATAAAGTGGGAGTCAGTTCTACTGATGTAATGCCTAGTTTTTAACAAGTGGTGATTGTTAAAATATTAATTGCAACCCCTAAATCAACTAAGGAATTTGAAAAGGTTTGTCCATTGATTTGTACTGTCATTATTGGATTTCCCGGGTCTTCGTACTTGACAGGTGTTTCTCTTCCTGATAACAATTCAGATAAGGTGCCAACTCCTTGGACTATTGGGTTATTTTTTATTCTCCTCCTTGGTTTTTCTATACATAGATCTTTAATGGTCTTTGCATATATTGGGATGTCTTGGATGGCTTGGAGGAATTGGATTTTTATGTAAAAATTCTTAAGTTCTCCCAGAATATCAAAATCAGGATGTTCTATAGGACGTGGTACAATTAATCATTCTAGGAATGGGGAAGAAGATGTGGTTTTTTGATTATGAGTCTACTGTTTGATCACATCTTCTTCTTGTGATGGTTGTTCTACAGGTAACTAATTTTCAACTTGAATAGTTTTATCTCCCTCTGTTTCTATAATGCGCCCAGACCTTAATTGAAGGCCATTGCACTCCCTTAGATCGGTTTCTAGTTCTTGTGTTTCAATTATTTGAATAGATTGAACCGGTCTGTTATTTGGGTTTGGGTTGGGTTGGGTTGGGAGTTGCGGTCTTAAATTGGATTGGGGGTTTGGTTGTAGTGCTAGTAGTGTAGGTTGAGGGATTGGAATGGTCCGTACTAGCTGATTCATCGATCTTTGCCAGTTTGTCTGCTAGGCTTCAATCTGTGAAGTAGGAGGGGACCATTGTGTTGGATACGCATTATTTTGCCAATATGGTGGAGCATAGGGAAAATTTGGCCAATTAGATTGGTTTGTTTGATTCGGCCATGGAGAGGATGAAGGAAATGGTCGTTGTGACCAATTTGGGAAGGGGGGTTGATTTTTCCACATTGTATTATACTACTGAGCCTGATATTGCGGAGGCTAAAAATAAGAAGCTAGATCAGGGAACATACCTGATTGTCACGGTTGCCATTGATGGCACTGATTAAGTAGGTACACCGGTTCTAGTTCTTCTTCTGCTTCTTTGTATACTGCTTTCAAACAAGGAAGTGAGGGATAGCTCTCTCTAGAGTGGTCTTCTATACAAATGGCGCAAACTTGAACTACATCTAATGGGCACTCTTTGTGGCTGTGTTTCTTTCTCCATCTAGGATAGAAGATTTCCAGATTTTTCTCTGCCTCTACTTGTTTCTGCTTTACTTATATAATATCGAGCTATGTTGTGAGAGTCCCCAATATATCAGTTTTGAGATTCTCCAATATATTTCCAATTTCTGTGTGAGTTACTCCTTCTGCATAGATCTTGTTGTCCCTTGTAAACCTGTCATGTTCTGCTAGTTTTAGTTTTGTGCTGCCTCTCGAACTCTTGATACATAAGTCAATAATGTCACCAAAATTCTCTTGATAAATATCTCCTTTCGCCATAATATTTAGTGTTTCAATCCATTGTTCCTTCATTCCTTTAATTAATGTCGTTTTTAATACATTATCAGGTAAGGGTAATGATGCATAAGGAGATCTTTGAAGATTACACTGAAAACGTTCAACATACTCCTCTAATGTTTCATTAGGTCTAGCTACCATCTGAAATATTTCATCTTTTAACTCTCTAGACCTATAATAATCTTGATATTTTTTCAGAAAAACACTTTTCATTTGATCCTAGTTATTTATAACACCTCCACCCAACCACATAAACCATCTTAAAGCAACCCTTTTTAGTGTAGAGGGAAATAATTTTAGCTTTTGGGGATCAGTGGTATAGAAATATCCTTTGCACAATCCATCAAATTGAAATAAAAATGCATCTGGATCTTCTGACGTAAGGACATGGAATGTAGGGATGTGCTGGAGTGGAATGGCCTTCATGGGTGCATTAGCTGTAGTATCTGCAATGGCATATTATAGTGCGAAGGTTTGGGTGTTTGGTTGGTTCTGGGCCGTTTGGTCAAACATGTGTTGATAACTTTCTGGGATGTCTAGGAGGGTATTCCTAGGCTAACTAGAAGGAGCAAGAATGGCCTTAACAACACTTCCTTGATCTGGGATAATGAGAGTTCCTTGCTGAATTAATGTTTGAGGGGATTCTTTGTTTTGGATGATCTTTATAGCACTTCCCTTATCTGGGCTGCTTAATGGCTAAATTATCCCAAGAGGAGATCTTGGTTCTTTGGTTTCCCTTGTTTCTCCTCTTCCTTCACAGAGGTTGCTAAGGTTCCCTTCGTGTAATGATTTTGGGTTAGAATTCTCAATTTCTTGAAAATCTCGCTCCTCAGTTTGGCTATGCACCTCAACCAAGGCTACAGATGGTGATCGTATGGCTTGAACAAAACTAGTAGGTTGTCTAGAAGCAACTTTTCTAGGTCCTACTAAAGGCTGAGATTCTTCTTTCTTAAGGATTTCGTCTATAAAGGTTGATCAGATAAGGGTCACCGACCCCTTAGCTTTTTCAGGTTTGGGTAGTGGTTTAGGATTCTTTTCAAGCTTTTTCTGCTTCGTCATGCACATAAATCAAATGCTAATGTCTATCCAAAACAATAATAAATATGCAGGAAAGCAGACAGGGGAGCAGGGCTGTTACATGCTCCCTACGCAGATTCTTACCTTCCATTTTTAAAACCCAATTCTCTCCTAGCAAGTAATTACATTACTTTTAAAAGAAACAAATGGCTACACTCTTCCCCGCCAACAAAACCAAAATGTCAAGCACTAAAAAGGGTCTTTTTCACCTTTTTTTACCCTACATTAATTGTTAATCCAGGCACAATTCGTTATCTCAAAGAGTGTACTCAGTCTAAGGCTGTCATTTGTCAGAGTAATGCTAGTAGTATAGTGCTTTTAAATACAAGAGTAAACGGATGCTTGAAATAAAATCTACTCTCAAAAAGAAACTTTAGCACTCTTAGATTTAAATCATTCACTTAGAAAACTACAACAACTGATCAGTCAAGGGTGCAGTAATAATAAGTCATCCCTTTGTAAACTGATGTAATTGAGAAGAAATTTAAGGAAAATATCATCAACCTGGGAACTGGACACCAACTGTCAATGTTCACTAGAGTTTCAAACCGTTTTGTGCACATCAAAGCAATGATAATTCAAATGACAGGAAATGGAACAGCGATTGACCTATTTAACTCAATTGAACAACAAAGCTTTAACCTACGAAAATGAAGCAGTAATTGCAATCTTCACTCAGAAATGAATTGAACAGCAAATGGAAATGGGACAACAAACTTAAAGGAAGATATGAAATTTTGAACAAAAACTTAAACCAAATGTAAATGCATAGCAAACCAAATCAAATGTTACACGCAACATTGTTCTGTTAAAGGAATAGTAATCTGCATTTTGGCATAACGATGGTTAATCCTGGTTGTGGAGAAACAACAATTGTGACCATGGTGGAACAACAGTCCCAATGAATAGCAATCACACACTTGGAAGTAAACCATAGATAAATAAACAGTAATACCGATTTATAAATACACAACACTGTTACCCTGTAATCGAACAGTAACGGTAATTTGTTAAGGAACAACAATGTTATATAATAATATCAGTTTGGCAAAGGAACAACAATACGATATAACTTCAGAACGAGTGGCATAACATTCTTGTGCAGAGAATAACCTTACTATTCAAATGAGAATCGAAATATAACAGAACTAATACATGAAATAAGGGACGAAAGATTACTAAACAAAGTAGATAAGAGAAATCAAACCACACACAACTTGAAATCGAGAATTCATGGTACAGGAAGCAAGTGATCCACCAGGGCTGGGCCCTTAGCCTCCAGGGACGCACTGCTTATAATTACTCTAGAATCAAATATTGAATTACAACATAATTTATATATTAAGCATCAAAACAAAGTTACAGTAAATCGCTCTTTTAGCGAGAGTCGATGATCAAAGTTTCAAGTACAATAGTCAATTTCATAAAAATAACAATAGTATATTTGGGCTAGCAATGTTGCCCCTTCATATAGCGGCCGAGCGGAGATGTCAATGATAGAGAGAATCATTAAGGTAACAATCCCTCAGGATTAAAGGATCCTGAGGGATTTTCCATACTTTTAGCTCTTAGTTATCTTCTCATTCTCTTACACTAATTTGGTATCTCCTCTTCCTCTTCCTGGTTTGTATGCTCCAATCTGGATCGCCTTGTGGTTCCCTGGCAAAGGGACAACAATTGATTGTGTCTTGTTGTTTCCTTTAGAATGGTGATTTTCTGTTTTCCTCTTTTTCTGCATAAAAATTGGTAATTATTAGTCATCTTTCGTTGCACACAAATCTTCTAGATCTTATCATAATCTCTTATCATATACCTATTTCATAATGTAAAGAAGTTATGAATTTAAAGAAAGGATGACAAAATAAGTGGTAATTACATGCCTTCTCTAGTGCTCAACAACTGTGATGAAGCAACCCACTCTGATGCCAATTGTTAGAAATAATGACAGGTGGTGTTTGTTAGTATTTCATTTTTATTTGCAATTCAGAATCAAATTGATTAACCAATAACATGACATCAAGAAATACACAAGAACTATATAAACAATTTATTTATATTACAAGGGAAGCTATAACTTCTAGTTTACTGGCTACAACTAGAAGGACTACAATCCCAAGATATTTACAACCAACTAACGGATAAGATGCAATCCTCAGTTTACCATCATCCACTAGAAGGAGGAAACAACGTTATGAAGGATGATACAACTTAATTACCTAGCACCACCCTGCCACCCTTAACAATAAAAGATAAAAAGACACATGGGTTTTGATACCAAGGACAATGACCTAATTACAACAACACTCAACAACTTCAATATTTGAACAATCTAGTCATTGTCTTATTACTCAGTTGTTGTTGCTCATTAAATGTTGTTTCATTGTATCATTGCCAATGAGCTTGTACCCATGAAAATTCACATCCTCGGGATGTTTTTTCAAATACAACTCTATGTTAATTTGGTCTCCTCTTTGACTAGCTTCTAACTTCCTCAAACTTAACCTTTTTCCAACCCAATGACTTGTCATATATGATCATGAATTTTCTAAAAATTAAATGTTATCCTGTAAGTCATCAACAACTTTAAGTTTACCCATTGTGATGACCAACTTTCTTGTTACTAGAGAGCTCTTCCAAAGTATGCAATCCAACAACAAAAGGAAATCTAATGCATACCTCTAATTAGTTTCTCCACTTGAGCCTTATAATAATCTTTGGATGGCTCAAATCTCCATCAGAAATTTTACCTCAAAAGTGACTGTTGATCTACCTAAAAAGGTGACTTAGAGTTGCTTCAACAATTTGCTTTTAAACTTATACACGATTGAATCAATTTCTCCTGTAGAATACGTGGACAACCTAAAAATGATTGCTACAAAAACAAATATCAAAGTTGTTAGGTTGTGTTATATTCTTTCCACGATTAGCTCCCCTAGCTTACCAGGGGGTTAGACATGGGGTGGAGCCCCCCCTTTGTTGCGCTGATTGTGCAGCAGGGGGTCATAGGGGGTTTGAGGGGGCGGGTAGCCCCCTCTATGGGATCGGGTTAGTGCCCTGGGGAAATTTTTTTTGGACGCTATAGTAGGTTGGGCGGACCTACCTATGGTTTTGTGCATGGTTTTCACACATGGTTTTGGATTTGATGGTTTTTGGTCCATGGTATTGGATGCTTCGGCATGTATAAATATGTATTGTAACATTGAAAAGAACATAATGAAAAATCAAGCTGGTAGTCCCAATTTTGGGATCTAGGGGAAAATCTCTATTTATATGTATTTTATGTGTTATGCTCTCGCATTGTTTATTTTCTGTTCTTAGAATTCGTATGAAAGTAATTTTTGTACGGGTTAAAACCTACAAAAGTATTCTCCAGAATATCAAAGGTATGCTAAAAATCAAAGTATGATCTATAATATGTTGACATCTACCAAAAGAATGCTTGAAACTTCTTCAAAACTTGCACCAAGCTCCTTGTATTAGATTCAACCTTAAAATCAACCTAGGTCATCAAAACATGCCTCAAGATTACAGGCTCATATTGGCCTTAAGAAATCCTTAAATCTTAGATTCAGATGCATAGGTTCATATGTCTCATAGAATTCATAAATTCATCTTGTTTGAGGTTTCCACATAGATTTGTACCTTTGTTAGAAGAGGCCTAAAAAATTATGAAATGAAGCCTTAAAGGGAGACCAAAATTTGACCTCACAAAGGGCCAAAACAGACTAGAAAATACCCTTAAAATAGATCAAAGTGTTCCTTAGAAGAGCTTAGGATTTAGCCTCAGGAAGAACTTTGATTTAACCTCAAGATGCTCTGATTTAAGTAGCGAGTTATCGATAGAAGTGGGGCCAAAAAATCACAATTTTGGAACTTTGAAAATCCTTCTACAGATCTTCAAGAAGCTCTAAGTCTTGGACAACTCCCATGAATCTGTGATTGAAGAATGATTTAATTTGATGATCTTTTTCATCTTCAAAGTTAGGTAATATATATAGATGGAGGGAGGATATTATGTGGCTGACCTACGAATGAAAACATACAATTTTAACATATAATAAGTCCCTTTAACAAGATGACATAGCCGAGGAGTCTTAAGCCACTTTAAAATATAGTTTTTGTCTTTCATGTGCGCTCTTTCAAGGATGAAATGGACACATAGACATAGGATTATGAAACCATAGCTTTTCCTTCTTTTAGGGGTTGCAATGAAGTGTTAAGGTCATAAACCTTTCTGAAGCAGTGGTTAGTGTTAAACCCACCTGTGGGACATCAGACTTCGAAAACAATATCTCTCCAATGAAGATGACCCATAGGGCATGCCACCAATCAAACGAAATAATTTGACAAGGGTTACCAAACTAGAGAGTCCTTGCATATGCATTTACTAACTTATGCACACAAATTACCAAACAAATGTTGGCCTATTCACCCTTTGACATCAGTGAAAATTTCTTCCAACGCAATGAGCATGGTGTGGTAACATCCTACGGCTTGCACACACTCTTTTATCTTATAATTGTAAATGTTAAAAGGGTATGTGATAGGGGACCTCTTGCATAAATTCAATACTGCATTCAATTTCTTCTGACCAATCCTATGTGGTCTTAAGCTTGGCAATAACATTCTAGTATAGCCTCGTCACAACAACCCTCAACTATAGAGCAACCATTATGTCTTCTAGTCTCTTCCACAACTTACCTCGATGAACTATATTAGAATATTTTATAAACTCAAGAAAACAACATAAGGGATTGGTTTTATTATTACAACATTCCTTTGTAATGATCCTAAGAGTAACAAGATGGTCTACAGTTCAGTGTTGTCTCCTAAATCCAACTTTCCCTTTAACTCATTTCAATGGCTTTTAAGCCAACGACTAATCTTCTTTTCCAAGACGAGCCCACACAGTTTGGCTAAATGTGGCTAATCATATTGGTCCTGTGTTTAGAGGGAATGCTTTGATCCCCATTTTTAAGGATATGCATAATAAGAATTTGCGTCTAAGGCCTAAGGAAGCCTTGTTCCACTACTAAATTTATGATTTTTTATATATGAGGGATGGGGACATACCTTCCCATTTCAAAAATTTCAACTTGGTAGCCTTCAATATCCCTAACTTTCCCATTAGCGAGCTACTTAATCCTAAACTCCACATCTTCCAAAAAAGGTATCCTCCCCTTTAGGAGTGTTCAAGATGGTGCACATAGAGTCAAGGAATCATAAATATTCTTAGGATAGATATCGTAGTGCTTTAAAGGGATCAAATTATTTTCTTTTGTTTTACGAACACGAATTTTCCTCCAAAACTTACTAGGCTCAACTTTACAAAAGTGAAGGGGATGCTCTTGCTTCCTACTTATATAGGACCTTTTCTTCCTTTTGATAAGAGATTTGTACATATTTATTTTTTCAAGTTTTACATTTTCTTAGGAGCAACTCTAATCACTTTCCTAGCAATTTCACAATCATTATCGCACTAGGTGACGGAAGTTCTATTATTCTTTTTATAAGACACCTTGGTGGAGAACTTGTTAATGTTAATGGTAGTGGATACGGTTACAGTGAAATTGTGATAGATTTAATTGATTTTGTCATTATACATTAGGAAAATTAAATCCCTTTTTAATTCATTTAAGAAAAGATCCATTTTTAAATGCTTAACATATTTTTTTAACATATTTTATAATTTATAATTTATTTTTTTAGTATAATTTGCCAAAGAAACCTTTATATTTTTTTATTGTAAGTATTATGTTTATATATAATCTAACTTTTAATATATATGTGTGTGTGGGTAGTCCAACTTATAAACAAAATAACATACAATTTCAAGTAAAAATGTAAATGTGGTAGGCCTATTGAGATTTTTTTAATTGTTTGTAATTTTATTAATAAAAACAAAATTAAAATATAAATAATTGAATTGAATTACTTTATTATTTTATTGCTTTTTATATTTTATTAAAAATATTATTTTCTATTATTATTATCATTATTAAAAAAATATATATTTACATCCTACTACATCACATTCCCAATATTAAATTATAAAAAACCTATCAACCAAATCATTTTAATTTTATATATTAAAATTTACTTTATCAAATTGAATTGAAGTTATTATATGTTTAAATTGATGGGATTCCCTATGAAAATGTTTGAATTAATATTGTCAAATTTTAATTACATCATATTGCCAATATTAAATGATGAAAAAACTATTAATAAAATCATTCTAATTTTATATATTAAAATTTATTTTACTAAATTGAACTTAAGTTGAGAGATTTTGTGTGAAGATGTTTGAATTGGTATTGTCAAATTTTAATTAATTTTGATAATTAACTCAACATTACAAAACATTAAATATTTTATTAATTATATTTAATAATAAAAGTTATAGTTTTTCATTAATTAAATACAACTATATAAATCACACTGAAAATAAATAACTAGCTTGTCAATGGGCATTAAATGAGCAAGGCTGTATATGCCCACTATTACATTTTGGCAAGCTAATTATCTTAAGAGAAATGACATATACAATGCCCACTGAAAAAATCATTACGCCGTAAGGCGTTCCCTCTGAGAAAGACATCCCTAAAATATGACGTGTGCGATCGTGAGCCATTGATTCTGTGTGTTAGATGATTGGAGTGTTTTTTGCCGTTCGTTTAATCTGTTTTATTCATAGAAAAATGGTTTTTTTCCCATGGTAATGGGCCATGAAAGGCTAGGCCTGGCCTGCTGGCAATGAGACTCTTCGCAGAGACTGCCTGCTGGCGATGAGACTTTTCTGCTGGCGATGAGACTCTTCGCAGAGACTCTTCATGTCTTTCTTGTCCACAGGTATATTATTTGGCCTCCATGATTCAGTGGATTAGTAGCTATTTAAGGTTCGACCCACCACCTCCACTTAGGTATTAGATCAAACCCTCATCGTTTACGTTTTCCTACTGTTCATACTACATAGCTGTCTCTTCTATAAGCTTACATGCTTTCTGGGTTTGCCAAGTATCCAGTTATGATCCAAGTCCTCCAAGGTATGAACTCTCTATCCGGTCAATTTGAAGGGTATCATGCATTGATTAATCAATTTTCCAACATGAGATAGAGGGATGCTCTTCTTTTGCACACATAATCCTTTGATAAATCATTTTTTTATTTTACTTAAATCGCTTCAGATGGCAAGGTAGCCTTCCCAATTTGCACGTGACGTGCATGATATGATGGCTGGGGCGGATGGCTTTCGCACCCCCCAGCCATGTTCGATTCTTGCGGAGGTGTTCGTTGAGGCCCCCTTCGCTATCGTGATATTTGTAACGGTTATGCCGTAAAAAATCTGCTCATTCTGCTGGCTTCGGCCATATGTAAAAATTCTGCTGGCTTCGGCCATATGTAAAAAATCTGCTGGCTTCGGCCATATATGTTGTATGATGATCTTTCAGCAGGGATGAAAAATTCCCTCACTGAAAAAAAGGTAGCCTTCCCAACTTATTTTTTTTCCTGTTCAATGTTTTTCCAGGTATGCACTACACTTTGGTTCATGGCATGAGCCTCGGCTCTTTCTAACTACATTGGTGCTTCTCACCTTCATCTCTATGATTTTGATGGTTTTCAAGGTTGGTCACATCCTTGTAATAGGAATGGTTAGTCCTAGATACTTAGGACAAATTTCTGGGCTGAAATTCCTGATGCTGAAATACTTTTGGTGTTGAATTACAAAATTTGTAAAGTGTGTGCTTGAATGTCGAGAATAGAGTACTATTCTATTGTTATTTGTGTTTCGTGTCGCTGATTCCCATCAACCCCAGTGGGGTATTCTGTTTTATGATGCAAAGTTCCGCCTAACTAGGCGACTGTTTACCACTCAGTCTTGCGTACTAACTCGCATCTAGGCTTATTACTGTATAATTTACTGTTACAATGGGATTTCACCGTCATGTAATGTTATATATATATATGCCTATTTAATTAGAGACATCTCAGCAACTTTTGATTTGTTTGTGTCTAAACGAATTACTTTTGATGGGTTTAGTTTATTGGTAAATTTGTTTGTAAATGGATGAGATATTTGACTCAGGTTTACCTATGTGTTGATTACGCCGTAAGGCGTTTCCTCTGAGAAAGACATCCATAAAATGTTTACGCCGTAAGGTGTTCCCTCTGAGAAAGACATCCCTAAAATGTGAGTGTGCGATCGTGAGCCATTGATTCTGTGTGTTAGATGATTGGAGTGTTTTCTGTCGTTCGTTTAATCTATTTTATTCATAGAAAAATGGTTTTTTTCCCATGGTAATGGGCCATGAAAGGCCAGGCCTGCCCTACTGGCGATGAGACTCTTCGCAGAGACTGCCTGCTGGCGATGAGACTCTTCTGCTGGCGATGAGACTCTTCGTAGAGACTCTTCATGTCTTTCTTGTCCACAGGTATATTATTTGGCCTCCATGATTCAGCAGATTAGTAGCTATTTAAGGTTCGACCCACCACCTCCACTTAGGTATTAGATCAAACCCTCATCGTTTACGTTTTCCTACTATTCATACTACATAGCCGTCTCTTCTATAAGCTTACATGCTTTATGGGTTTGCCAAGTATCCAGTTATGATCCAAGTCCTCCAAGTTATGAACTCTCTATCCGGTCAATTTGAAGGGTATCATGCATTGATTAATCAATTTTCCAACATGAGATAGAGGGATGCTCTTCTTCTGCACACATAATCCTTTGCTAAATTATTTTTTTATTTTACTTAAATCGCTTCAGATGGCAAGGTAGCCTTCCCAACTTATTTTTTTCCTATTCAATGTTTTTCCAGGTGTGCACTACACTTTGGTTCATGGCATGAGCCTCAGCTCTTTCTAACTACATTGGCGCTTCTCACCTTCATCTCTATGATTTCGATGGTTTTCAAGGTTGGTCACCTCCTTGTAATAGGAATGGTTAGTCCTACATACTTAGGACAAATTTCTGGGCTGAAATTCCTGATGCTGAAATACTTTCGGTGTTGAATTACAAAATTTGTAAAGTGTGTGCTTGAATGTCAAGAACAGAGTACTATTCTATTGTTATTTGTGTTTCGTGTCGCTGATTCCCATCAACCCCAGTGGGGTATTCTGTTTTATGATGCAAAGTTCCACCTAACTAGGCGACTGTTTACCACTCAGTCTTGCGTACTAACTCGCATCTAGGCTTATTACTCTATAATTTACTGTTACAATGGGATTTCACCATCATGTAATGTTATATATATCTATGCCTATTTAATTAGAGACATCTCAGCAACTTTTGATTTGTTTGTGTCTAAACGAATTACTTTTGATGGGTTTAGTTTATTGGTAAATTTGTTTGTAAATGGATGAGATGTTTGACTCAGGTTTACCTATGTGTTGATTACGCCGTAAGGCGTTTCCTCTGAGAAAGACATCCATAAAATGTTTACGCCGTAAGGTGTTCCCTCTGAGAAAGACATCCCTAAAATGTGACGTGTGCGATCGTGAGCCATTGATTCTGTGTGTTAGATGATTGGAGTGTTTTCTGCTGTCCGTTTAATCTGTTTTATTCATAGAAAAATGGTTTTTCTCCCATGGTAATGGGCCATGAAAGGCCAGGCCTAGCCTGCTGGCGATGAGACTCTTCTGCTGGCGATGAGACTCTTCGCAGAGACTGCCTGCTCGCGATGAGACTCTTCGCAGAGACTCTTCATGTCTTTCTTGTCCACAGGTATATTATTTGGCCTCCATGATTTAGCGGATTAGTAGCTATTTAAGGTTCGACCCACCACCTCCACTTAGGTATTAGATCAAACCCTCATCGTTTACGTTTTCCTACTATTCATACTACATAGCCGTCTCTTCTATAAGCTTACATGCTTTATGGGTTTGCCAAGTATCCAGTTATGATCCAAGTCCTCCAAGTTATGAACTCTCTATCCGGTCAATTTGAAGGGTATCATGCATTGATTAATCAATTTTCCAACACGAGATAGAGGGATGCTCTTCTTCTGCACACATAATCCTTTGCTAAATTATTTTTTTATTTTACTTAAATCGCTTCAGATGGCAAGGTAGCCTTCCCAACTTATTTTTTTCCTGTTCAATGTTTTTCCAGGTGTGCACTACACTTTGGTTCATGGCATGAGCCTCAGCTCTTTCTAACTACATTGGCGCTTCTCACCTTCATCTCTATGATTTCGATGGTTTTCAAGGTTGGTCACCTCCTTGTAATAGGAATGGTTAGTCCTACATACTTAGGACAAATTTCTGGGCTGAAATTCCTGATGCTGAAATACTTTCGGTGTTGAATTACAAAATTTGTAAAGTGTGTGATTGAATGTCAAGAACAGAGTACTATTCTATTGTTATTTGTGTTTCGTGTCACTGATTCCCATCAACCCCAGTGGGGTATTCTGTTTTATGATGCAAAGTTCCGCCTAACTGGGCGACTGTTTACCACTCAGTCTTGCGTACTAACTCGCATCTAGGCTTATTACTATATAATTTACTGTTACAATGGGATTTCACTGTCATGTAATGTTATATATATCTATGCCTATTTAATTAGAGACATCTCAGCAACTTTTGATTTGTTTGTGTCTAAACGAATTACTTTTGATGTGTTCAGTTTATTCGTAAATTTGTTTGTAAATGGATGAGATGTTTGACTCAGGTTTACCTGTGTGTTGATTACGCCGTAAGGTGTTCCCTCTGAGAAAGACATCCCTAAAATTTTTACGCCGTAAGGCGTTCTCTCTGAGAAAGACATCCCTAAAATGTGACGTGTGCGATCGTGAGCCATTGATTCTGTGTGTTAGATGATTGGAGTGTTTTCTGCCGTTCGTTTAATCTGTTTTATTCATAGAAAAATGGTTTTTTTCCCATGGTAATGGGCCATGAAAGGCCAGGCCTAGCCTGCTGGCGATGGGACTCTTCTGCTGGCGATGAGACTCTTCGCAGAGACTGCCTGTTGGTGATGAGACTCTTCTGCTGGCGATGAGACTCTTCGCAGAGACTCTTCATGTCTTTCTTGTCCACAGGTATATTATTTGGCCTCCATGATTCAGTGGATTAGTAGCTATTTAAGGTTCGACCCACCACCTCCACTTAGGTATTATATCAAACCCTCATCGTTTATGGTTTCCTACTGTTCATACTACATAGCTGTCTCTTCTATAAGCTTACATGCTTTCTGGGTTTGCCAAGTATCCAGTTATGATCCAAGACCTCCAAGGTATGAACTCTCTATCCGGTCAATTTGAAGGGTATCATGCATTGATTAATCAATTTTCCAACACGAGATAGAGGGATGCTCTTCTTCTGCACACATAATCCTTTGATAAATCATTTTTTTATTTTACTTAAATCGCTTCAGATGGAAAGGTAGCCTTCCCAACTTATTTTTTTTCCTGTTCAATGTTTTTCCAGGTATGCACTACACTTTGGTTCATGGCATGAGCCTCGGCTCTTTCTAACTACATTGGCACTTCTCACCTTCATCTCTATGATTTCGATGGTTTTCAAGGTTGGTCACCTCCTTGTAATAGGAATGGTTAGTCCTAGATACTTAGGACAAATTTCTGGGCTGAAATTCCTGATGCTGAAATACTTTCGGTGTTGAATTACAAAATTTGTAAAGTGTGTGCTTGAATGTCGAGAACAGAGTACTATTCTATTGTTATTTGTGTTTCGTGTTGTTGATTCCCATCAACCCCAGTGGGGTATTCATTTTTATGATGCAAAGTTCCGCTGAACTAGGCGACTGTTTACCACTAAGTCTTGCGTACTAACTCGCATCTAGGCTTATTACTGTATAATTTACTGTTACAATGGGATTTCACCGTCATGTAATGTTATATATATCTATGCCTATTTAATTAGAGACATCTCATCAAGTTTTGATTTGTTTGTGTCTAAACGAATTACTTTTGATGGGTTCAGTTTATTGGTAAATTTGTTTGTAAATGGAGGAGATGTTTGACTCAGGTTTACCTGTGTGTTGATTACGCCGTAAGGCGTTCCCTCTGAGAAAGACATCCCTAAAATGTTTACTCCGTAAGGCGTTCTCTCTGAGAAAGACATCCCTAAAATGTGACGTGTGCGATTGTGATCCATTGATTCTGTGTGTTAGATGATTGGAGTGTTTTCTGCCATTCGTTTAATCTATTTTATTCATAGAAAAATGGTTTTTTTCCCATGGTAATGGGCCATGAAAGGCTAGGCCTAGCCTGCTGGCAATGAGACTCTTCTGCTGGCAATGAGACTCTTCGCAGAGACTGCCTGCTGGTGATGAGACTCTTCTGCTGGCGATGAGACTCTTCGCAGAGACTCTTCATGTCTTTCTTGTCCACAGGTATATTATTTGGCCTCCATGATTCAGTGGATTAGTAGCTATTTAAGGTTTGACCCACCACCTCCACTTAGGTATTAGATCAAACCCTCATCGTTTACGTTTTCCTACTGTTCATACTACATAGCTGTCTCTTCTATAAGCTTACATGATTTATTGGTTTGCCAAGTATCAAGTTATGATCCAAGTTCTCCAAGGTATGAACTCTCTATCCGGTCAATTTGAAGGGTATCATGCATTGATTAATCAATTTTCCAACACGAGATAGAGGGATGCTCTTCTTCTGCACACATAATTCTTTGATAAATCATTTTTTTATTTTACTTAAATCGCTTCAGATGGCAAGGTAGCCTTCCCAACTTATTTTTTTTCCTGTTCAATGTTTTTCCAGGTATGCACTACACTTTGGTTCATGGCATGAGCCTTGGCTTTTTCTAACTACATTGGTGCTTCTCACCTTCATCTCTATGATTTCGATGGTTTTCAAGGTTGGTCACCTCCTTGTAATAGGAATGGTTAGTCCTAGATACTTAGGACAAATTTCTGGGCTGAAATTCCTGATGCTTAAATACTTTTGGTGTTTAATTACAAAATTTGTAAAGTGTTTGCTTGAATGTCGAGAACATAGTACTATTCTATTTTTATTTGTGTTTTGTGTCACTGATTCCCATCAACCCCAGTGGGGTATTCTGTTTTATGATGCAAAGTTCCGCCTAACTAGGCGACTGTTTACCACTCAGTCTTGCGTACTAACTCGCATCTAGGCTTATTACTGTATAATTTACTGTTACAATGGGATTTCACCGTCATGTAATGTTATATATATCTATGCCTATTTAATTAGAGACATCTCAGCAAGTTTTGATTTGTTTGTGTCTAAACGAATTACTTTTGATGGGTTCAGTTTATTGGTAAATTTGTTTGTAAATGGATGAGATGTTTGACTCAGGTTTACCTGTGTGTTGATAATGTATGTTTAATTCCTGTATGATTCTTCTTTGGTCCTATCTGGTTCGACTAAACATCTCATGTATACACGATAGTTGTCATTGTTACATAGTTGTTGTGTACTGTTAGCTCTAATTATGTTCCTTCAAGCATATATCTAATTGTTCTTGCACTTTGTCATGGGATAACTTGACAGTAGCGGCCCAACAACTGTAATTAAATTTTCTTTTGGTAGGAAATACAAAAATTAGTTGTCTAGCTATTGGTTAGTGTAATTGTGCATCTTGAAATATAAAGTTACTAAACTAAGTAAATAATATTTTGTCAGTGGTTTATCCTATGCTTCCTGCCATACCACTTTTAGTTAGTCAACATAGATAACTTGAGACACATACTCAGATGGTTCTATACCCATACTATAAAAACCGCATAGTTGTGTTTCCTAACTAGATCCAGGACGAATTGACTATTAATATAGCCAAATCTAGACTTTGTTATGTTTACTTATTTTTACGCTGTAAGGCATTCCCTCTGAGAAAGACATCCCTAAAATGTGACGTGTGCGATCGTGAGCCATTGATTCTGTGTGTTAGATGATTGGAGTGTTTTCTGTCGTTCGTTTAATCTATTTTTTTCATAGAAAAATGGTTTTTTTCCCATGGTAATGGGCCATGAAAGGCTAGGCCTGGCTTGCTGGCGATGAGACTCTTCGCAGAGACTGCCTGCTGGCAATGAGACTCTTCGCAGAGACTCTTCATGTCTTTCTTCACTCAAGAGACGAGAAGATGGCATGTAATTGCAAAGTGTTCTTCGGATAATTCTGAAAGGGAGTACCATGGAAGGTTTCTAGTTGTGACAACAGGCAAATTCAGTGAAAATTTCATGCCAGATGTTCCCGGGTTGGACAGCTTTCGAGGAACTATTATCCATTCGATTGATTACAAAAATGAAAAAGATTTCGAGGTCAAGAGAGTTCTTGTCGTGGGATGGGGAAATTTTGGCATGGAAATAGCGCTGGAGCTTGTAAATAACGATGCAGGGCCGAGGTCGCCTATCGTAGTTCGTAGTCCAGTAATCATATGTCCCCCTAAACCTTCCTTTTGTACAACCATTTCATTTTTTTTCGCTAGGTTTTACATATTTTGCATCTTTCATCGGAAAATTTAAAGAAACGCAATAATTGAACATTATATTCATTTTAGAAGTGAATGTTTACAATTACATGCAGCGATTTATGGATCTTTATGCCTGAATAACGAAATTTACCTCGGAAAAAAAAAAATAAATAAATAAATAATTCCGCAAAGCTATGAGTATGTAGACAGGAACCAGATCCAGGAAAAAAATATTTATATCTGCGTACAGAAATTTATGGATATTTGATATAAGTATGCCGGAATTGTTATACAGTGATGATTTTTATCGAAAACTAGGATTTTCTACAAAGTCGTGGTGAATTTTTTCGTCTTTCAAGTTTCCTGTCAGCGATGGAAACTAGAGGTCGAAAGCTATTTCTGTCCCAATTTACATTCTTAATGTATTTTCTTCTACTTATTATTTTTCCAAGTCCAAGAATGTAATGAGCAGAGTCCAAGAAGCCTCACAACACTGAAATAAAAACAACACTAGCATATACAGTTTTAAACCAAAAAGAGTGCCTAAGAACTACTGACCTTCAGCTGAAAGTGAAAGAAAAACCTTACAACAAACACACAGAATACACACTGCTAAAATATGAATAAAAAGTCCCCAAAGGAGAGCTGACAGTCTGAAAAGACACAACTGTTATAACTAAAAAAAGTCTTGAAGGTATAAACAGAGTTTAAACTGTCAGGGCCAGATTCAATCACCATACATAAACCTGCTTCAAGAATCAGTGTCTTTTAAGATAGAAGATCAGATACAGTGTTGTGTTCTCGGAAAACATGCTGGACCTGGGTGGAAAGCCTCTTGAAAAGCCCTGATCTTGTTGTCCCAATATTTCAGCTCAAGAACCTTGAGCTTAAATCTACAATAAAACCATTCCAAAATCACTTTTCAATCCCAAAAATATACACACTTTTAAGCCTGTAAAGAGAGAAACTTTCATTACGCAAGAAGTCCAGCTTCTCTATTGGTTTTCTGTTAATTACATGTATGGACAAGTAATGTGTCGGACAATGTTCTGATCTGGATACGCCATGATAATTTGGACGTAGCTTCCCAACTCAAGTGACTTGTACAGGTTGCATTGTGCATTTTGGGTTCACACCAGATCATAACCACAACAACTCAAATTCTTGTTCATGGTAGAAATGATCAACACGTTCTACGTGCTAGAAATGGAACAGATCAAGTAGAGTCAAATAATGATTTGAGGTGGCCTTTTGGGCTCATTACAAAGGAAATTTAGGTAAGTACAGTGATTCTGTAGTTTGCTTTCCTTCAAACAATTGCAATATACTTGAGATTAACTCCAGTGAGAATGAATCAATAAATAATGAAATGGAAAGGTATAAACAGAGTTTAAACTATCAGGACAGTGTAAATAATCCACGCCATTTATCTATTAATTACATGTATGGACAAGTAATGTGTCAGACAATGTTCTGATCTAGATACACCATGATAATGTGGATGTAGCTTCCCAACTCAAGTGACTTGTACAGGTTATCTATTAATTACATGTATGGACAAGTAATGTGTCAGACAATGTTCTGATCTAGATACACCATGATAATGTGGATGTAGCTTCCCAACTCAAGTGACTTGTACAGGTTGTGTTGTGCATTTAGGGTTCACACCAGATCATAACCACAACAACTCAAATTCTTGTTCATGGTAGAAATGTTCAACACCTTCTACGTGCAGGAAATGGAACAGATCGAGTAGAGTCAAATAATGATTTGAGGTGGCCTTTTGGGCTCATTACAAAGGAAATTTAGGTAAGTACAGTGATTCTGTAGTTTGTTTTCCTTCGAACAATTGCATTAGGGTTTAAGGGACAGGGTTTATCACATTTTCTGTTAGTTTCATTTAAGGTTTAGGGCTCAAGCTAACCCTTATCCAATATTTTTGTTTCTTTCATGAGGGCATATCTTGGCATTTTGTTTTCGTTTCATTTAGACTCTAATTTCCTGAACAATGTGATTTCAGTGAAGCATTTGTATTCGGTCTTTTCACTCTATTTCAGTTTAACTTCATTCACCGCCTATTTTTTTGTTATGAGCTAATCATTTGTTGTCTCATGTTTATGATTTTGCAGGACATTCATTACCAAGGAAAATAACTGAGGGAAGCTGCAGCTCCAATTGGTTACCATTAAACTCAGGGCTCTATATTTTTGCATGAAAATGTGCTTTTCTGTTAAGCCGCAGTGGAGGAATGCTCCCCAACTGCAAGTCCCTCAGAAAATTTCAGCACAGTGGTGGATGGATAAAAGCACTTTTAGAAGAAGTTGAGAATGAGAGGATGCACCTCATGACATTTATGGAGGTGGAAAAACCCAAGTGGTATGAGAGGGCCTTGGTCTTTACAGTGCAAGGAGTCTTCTTCAATGCATACACACATATTCACACATATTCTCAGTCTAATTTAACTAAGTGTAACTCGATTCTAGATTTTAGAATATTCCATGTAACTCAGAGCATTACTAGACATTGTTTCCAAGTCCTGGTACAGAGCGTATGAGCCATATGTTGGTATTCTCCTAGAGGTTTTGCTTGAGGCTCACTTCTTACATAGGCAACTAGTCCAAGAAGACCTTTTTGCCATTTCTTTTTGATATTTGCATTCCTGGGGCTATCTAGGCCTTGTGTCGTTTCATAGTTTTATCACATATGTGAATAGTTTCTTCAATGGAGCCCTTTCATGTGCGGGATTGAAGTTGTACTTACTTCAAGTAGGAAAATAATATTCTTGTTAAATTCAAATAATTTTCTGTATGACTTTTTGAAACATGTTTATTGTTGTAAAATCTAAGACGATAACTTCTTGGACGTGATTTTCAGGTTACTGGGCAACTTGGCTTTATGTGGTCAACGACTGGACACACTTTGCAAGAATTCATTGGGATTCCCTGCTATAATATACAACTCATATTGTGATGTAGATCTAGGGAATATATCCAAGACTTCAGATTGGTGTCTTATATGCTCATTTGCCCTTTCCCTACCAAGAGTTTTGAACTTGAATCTACCCTTGTGCCATTGTTGTTGCGTAGTGTCTTGGACAATTTGGAACTTATCT
Source organism: Pinus tabuliformis (assembly GCA_031772625.1). Classification (NCBI taxonomy): domain Eukaryota; kingdom Viridiplantae; phylum Streptophyta; class Pinopsida; order Pinales; family Pinaceae; genus Pinus; species Pinus tabuliformis. The sequence goes on along the minus strand of CM062810.1, from coordinate 90,330,808 downwards.
TGATATATTTTGACTCTGATTTACTAAACTCTTTGGATGTTATCAGCATCAACTAAGCCATCAGAGCGAGTTTCAAACAGAATCCTCATCAGAGTAATGATGACAATGGGCAAGGCTCTTGCTCTCCTGTTCTTCTTATAGTACTATTTTTTGTACAAGAATGATGGGGTCAAGCAACCTTACACTAAAATGGAGCAACAGCTCCTACAGAAAACAGATATCCATCAAGTATATTTGCTAATCTCTTTCAACTTGTTTTCAACTTATCAGGTGGAAATTGATAAAAATCTCTCTCAAATGTGCTATATCACAGATGCTAAGCTGGTCATGTTCCATGGAGATCAGCCACATACATCTCAGGATATAATAAAGAGAATTGAAACACTTGATGATATTGATATCATTTGGTTTGGAGGCTTTGGTACCGTGTAGAAATTGGTGATGGATGACAATAGTGCGTTTGCAGTGAAGAAAATTATGAACAGGGGTAAAGATCAGATTGCCTCTTTGAAAGAGAGCTTGAGATTCTGGAAAACATCAAACATAGAAACCTTGTGAATTTGTGAGGTTATTGCAATTGTCCATCGGCCAAACTTCTTATCTACGACTACTTGTCTCTGGAAAGCTTGGACGAGTTACTACATGGTTAGTATATTGGCAATGCTAAATTTGTGAAATTCATGGAAGTCCTTCGAGATGACTTTAGTTCTGATTTTAAGGTAGGTTATAATATTTTCAATATTGTCTGGCGTCTAGAGTTTTGGTGTTTGGAATCAATTTGCAAATAGTCCTACCAATTTTGTCCAAGCCATAGAAAAAAGAATCAACTCTCAAATGGAGTGCTCGATTGAAAATAACATTTGGAGCAGATCGAAATCTGGCTTATCTGCACCATGATTTCTATCTTCGCATTGTACATCGTGATGTAAAGCCCAACAATATATTGATGGTTGAGAATTTGGAGTCACATGTATCAGACTTCGGTCTTCCATGGAAGACGATGAGACACATGTGGCCACCATTATAGCTGGAAAATTTAGCTGCTTGGCACTAAGTACCGATTTCCTTTAGTTCTACCCCTTTTTAGGATTTAGAGATTCTATATCACCAAAGGTAGTCATATATTTTTATCCAATGACTCTCAATTGAGAGAGTATCTACAAAGTGGGTGAGCAAAAGAGGAATCTGATGTATACAACTTTGGAGTTGTTCTGTTAGAGTTGCTTAGTGGCAAAATGGCCAACATGCCAATAATTTGTAATGAAAGGTTTGAATGTTGTTGGATGCGTAATTTATGTTGTATTTTATCATTTTATAAATAAAATGATAATTTAATTTTAAAGTCATAGATACCATGAAAATTTAATTTTAAAGTCTTAGTAATCTAAGAACTTGTTGTGATTTAAAATGCCCAGTATGCAATTTTTGACTACTAGCTTTAGCTTCACCATCATGATTAGACAACTGCATTTCTAATTGAGTATATCCCCATTCCAAATGCAGGTGAACACACTATTTGAGGAAAAATACGCTGGAAGAAATTGTTGATACGCGTTGCGATTGTGGTTGTATAGGCGGTTCTACAAATCATTGTGAGGTACATAACTTCCAATCCTAAAGAACGTCCAACAATAAACCAAGTAGTTCAGATCTTAGAAGAAGATACAGTGTGTCTCCATACCTTAATGACTTTTATGTATCTAATTCAGAGTGACCAGATAAATTCAATCCCAGGCCTTCCATACCGATTTTGGCAACTATTATTTTCCTCTTGGTCATAAACTCTTCACGGCTTCAGTTTGTGTTTTTCTGGTCTGCTTGTATATATTTGTGAGCCAATGGCTCTCCACAAATAAATCACGGTGTGTTCTCCAGAGTAACAATGGTGCAAAGCATTCAATATAATTCATTGCTATAATAGAAACCTTGCCCATCACTTAAACTAGGGTAATTTAGATTTAATTTTTATAACTAATATACTGATATTTTTTAAAATATATTTCGTTGACTAGATAAATGACTTTTTATAAATATATTTTTATAATTGTTCACATTTATTAAATGGTTAATTTAAAATCCATGCTTATATTTCTCAATCTTTACTAAGTCATAAATAAAAGGGACTCGCCAAGGGAAAACAAGTGTGACTTTCCATATCACTGGCTTTAAGTAGTAAGAGACATTAAATACAAAATTAAAGTGTTTTCAATTAACATTATTAATTAAATATTTTTTATATTTTAACCTTAAATTAATATTATTTTTTCCAAAATTTAATTATATGGTTTTTTTGTTTTTGTATATTATCATATTATTTTAATAATAAAAGAATTTTTTTAATAATATTGGATAATAAAAACAAAAGATTATAAAATATAGTTTACACCATTTTTTATTTTTTAGATTTTAAATTAATATTAATTTTTAAAAATTTAATTATATATTTTTTATATTATTTTATTATTTGATTAATAAAAGAAAATTTATAATAATTTTGGATAATCACATTATGAAAAAATTGAGTGTTCTTGTCACCTTTCCTCAACTAGAGTTACCCTATATTTATATTTTGAGAGAATCTGCTCCTGTCTGTGAACTGTCAACTTTGTTAAGGTCCTCAGAATCGAGCCTTTGAGAAGGTCCTTTGACAATCCTTAGCCTGAATGTCTGTTTTCAATTCATCCATATTTTTTCCTATGGCTTCTTTATTCTTAAAAATGCCACTAGAAGCTTCTCTATTTAAATGACTCATTTTGTCCTTCAAAGTTTTAAGTCTTTGGGCCATGGCAAACATTCTTTTATCCAAACTGAATATGTTTATTCCACCATTCCTCTAGTTTGTCTTTGAAGTTAGGATGAGATATCTAAATGTTTACAAATATCAAAGGCAAAAATTTGCAAGCTAGATGTACCCAAATTTCCTAATACCAGTCTATGCTTAGATTTGGAATTCTTGGGGATTAGGATTCAAAACAAAAGTTACCTGGAAATCACTGGGAATTTGCAAGAAATCTCTCAGTCCCTTCTACATTGTGATTCCTCTCCACCTTTCAATCAGTCCGAGTGAAGCGATCCCTTGTTGGAGTTGGATGCCAAAGACAACCAGTTGAAACAAAGTCCACAATCTCTAGGTTGGCCGAATTGAATCCTAACCCTCTGCTTTTCTCTGAATGTATAAGAGTTGCATTGAAATCTCTATCAACAACCATTTTTCTTCCTCCAAACGGATTGAAACGCTTCTAGCAATTCCCAACATCTCTTCTTGGAATTCTTGGGGATTAGGATTCAAAACAAAAGTTACCTGGAAATCACTGGGAATTTGCAAGAAATCTCTCAGTCCCTTCTGCATTGTGATTCCTCTCCACCTTTCAATCAGTCCGAGTGAAGCGATCCCTCGTTGGAGTTGGATGCCAAAGACAACCAGTTGAAACAAAGTCCACAATCTCTAGGTTGGCTGAATTGAATCCTAACCCTCTGCTTTTCTCTGAATGTATAAGAGTTGCATTGAAATCTCTATCAACAACCATTTTTCTTCCTCCAAATGGATTGAAACGCTTCCAGCAATTCCCAACATCTCTTCTTCAGAATCCGATCAGGAGCATTGTAGACATCTTGTACACTCTATAATGAATCCAAAATTGAGAACTAAAAATGTGATAAATATTCATCTTTGCAGCATCCCACAAAATAACAAATACCGAACCCAACTCTGCCTACTTCTTCAGATTTGATTGTTGTTTTAGCTTTTCAGCACTTCATTGCATTTTTCGATCCAAGTCAGTTCTTATCATTGCTGCCTCCTCTTTATTGCCAGATTTGACTTGAATTATTTCATTCCTCAAATTTTGACATTTTTCTTCTATGATATTATTTCTTATGCCATTGCCTTACAGCATTTCCTTTGCAACATGTGAGGCAAATGCTAGTTTAATACCCACTAACAAACTAAACATATATAGTACCCACTCATTTAATCATTTAGTGCCCACTCATTTAATCCCATTAACAAATTGTAACATTCTTTCGTCAAATGATTTTTACTCACCCAAATCATTTTTACTCACCCACTTCGGTCCTGATATAAAAGCACACCATTACTCAAATTGGAACGCTAGCCTTTAACCTTTGGTCCATCTGGCAACTTTAACTAGTCCTTTAATCACCGTGGCCTATTCTATACTTAAATTCTATACTTGTCAAAACCTTCCTCAAACAATCCAGCGCTTTCGGTGCATCGGGTTAAACTATAGACAAGCTCACCAATAATGGAAGAGTATCCATTCTGCCTCTATGGTATAGAGACACCTCATAGACACCTCTGGCCTTTCTGTGAAGGCCAGTAATCGTAACGCTTCCCGACAATCAGATAAATGTAATATACGTCTGTACCATGGGGACAATTTGGGTCCATGATAGCAAGCTATGTGTACCAATTATTGGAGACTTGCCCCCACTTTTCTCAGATTATCACGCCTCGTCTTACTGCATTCTTAAAGTCGCCTGTAACTTCCTTTCTGAGAAACCGATATATATAGATACTTCTGAGTTGAGGGCCCTTGTGTTTCCTCGATGATTGATAGATGTCGGGATTAAAAGAAAATGGGCCGAATGGAGTAGTAGGGTTGAATTTTGGCAACTTAGGTTGGCACTTATAATAAGCCTTTGAAATTGGACTTCAGTTTGTAGGATCGAAGAGAGACTTAAAATTCGAAATTGAGATTCGCAGTTTGAGCAATCTGAAAATTCTTTGATCCTATACTGGTTTAATTTTCATGGGTGGATCACGGTTCAGAATTTTTCCGGTGATGCCACATTGGTGGTTCTACAAGCTTAGAGACTTCGGCAAAACCACTAACAAGCGGACTCTTCATTCTGAGGACAAGCCAAATGCAACAGAAATCCAGTGGACAATTAGCCCACCGAGGAGCAACTACTACAAATTTGACACTTCTGAGAGATTTTCAGAGCGGGTTTATGCTTCTCCTATCTTTAACTACAGTGCTGTTTCCGACATTCACATTCCCGAAGCAAAGAAAAAGCAAAAAGAAGGGATTCGGATGGAATCGAGGAGAAGAATAAATGCGACACAACGGAAAAATTATAGACCTTCGGGTAAGTTAGTGGAAGCAAGAATATCGGCAGGGTGCAGCTGCAGAACGAGAATAACGACCCGTCGCTATCTTCATTCGAATAGAAAACGTAACGTGTTGAAAAAGGCTTCTAATGTTGTGAGAACACGGAATCGTAGCCGGGATTTTGAAATTTCCCGAGATTTCCAGAGAAAATACCGACAGGCCCCCGAGAAAAAGCATAAAACTAGCACAGATCGATGCAAATCCCGGGTCTGTCATGTGCCAAAAAGTTCCAATACAGTAGAGAAAGCTACACTATACGATGCGCTAAAAGCAGAAGATTTGGACGAGTTGGAGGCGGGCAACAAAGCTATGGAGGATCCGGCATTGAATAGGGATTATGGAAGAAAGTGTTCTGCGTTTTGGTGCAGCTGTAAATTGAGCTTCTCGTCCATTGGAGCCGATGCAGAGAGCTTGTCTGATGTGGGTTTATCGAGCGGAGACGATGATTCTGAAGACAACAGTTCTCAAGTTCCGATTTTGAACAAATGTTCCAGTTATAACAGTTTGGTTTTAGGAATGAAGCTCAAGTTTTTGCCCACCGTGGATGATTTGAAGAAGAGTGCAGCTACCTTGTTCAGAAGACGGGATGATCATGCGCAGGCACAGGCTAAGCTCGGGGAAATGATTCGAGCTAAGGGCTGTAAAAGGTCCATTAATTATCATAGGTATGATCATGATCACCATCAAAATTTAATGGAGTGTCCAATAGCTTGCAGGGATAGTATGGAGTCTGTGCATTTCAATGAAAATGAAAAGTGGGTGCCCAATTCACAAGAATTATATAGGAAATCCATTAATCACGCAGAGAGCGATTCGAAAATCGCGCTGCACGACTGCGATTCGTTCTCTGAATCTTTCTACAAATCGAAAAAAAGAACCCCAGCTACTGTAATTTCGGATTCAGAGACCGAAATTAAGGAAGTGGAGCCGAAGCGGAATCCCCGTCATGGCAAAGAAAATTCTGGATCAAATAATCGATCAAAAATTGATCATGGAAGCCCAAGATTAAGACGTGAATATTGGAGGCCAGCAGAGCAGAATGTTCCAGTGCCGAGCGAGGCTCAAAAAAGAATCTCAGAGAGTTTTGCCATTGTCAAATGCTCCTATGATCCACGCAGAGACTTCAGAGAATCTATGGTAGAGATGATCCTCAAAAACGAAATTTGTGAATCCAAGGACCTTCAAGAGCTTGTGCGTTGCTATATTTCTCTTAATTCCGACGAGTATCATCCTATAATTCTTGAAGTTTTTGAGCAAATCCAGTCAGATTTGTTGGATATTAGCGCTTGAACGAGGAATTAGGGTCCTGAATTTTTACAGGTATGTGGCTATGAAGAAACTTTGGGGCTTTCTGTTTCAGTTCGTTTCTTAGACAACCGACAATAAGGAATTCAAAGGTGTTATCTTGTCTGTGAATACATGGAATTGGCCTTTTATTTTATCAATTGTGCACTGTAGTCTATTTTCCTTATCATAATGTTTATATTTCAGACATCGCTAGCCAACTTTACAAATATTTGGCGACAGAAGGCCATGTTTTTTAGGAAACCTGTGGATAGTTAGTTGTGTATTTGTATTTGTAATATGGATTTATTTCTATTGAGCGGTAAAAGTTACTTAGTATAAAGTAAGTTAATAATTAATTTATTACCTTTTGTCCTTTTGAGTATTAATTTTCTTTTAAATGTAATTATTAGTATGGAACTGTGAATAATCACCCCAAAAAAACTACATCCCTGAGAGTACTTAAACATCAAGTTATTTTCTAATAATATGAAAACACAATAAATCAATTATTAATATTGAATTATTGTATTTAAATATAATAAATTAATTATTAATTTTCTGATTAATATTTTAAATTCAATAAATAGAATAAAATTATAGGCTTGGTTTAAAGATGTTAAGTTTTGGATTTTTTTAGAATTTTGTTAAATTTTTTTCAGCTAGATCTTATTTTTTTTTGTTTCTATTCAATTCAATATTCCCGAAAACAAGTGTTCAAATTATAATGAGTAAATTATAATGAGTTTTCAACTCAAACTTGCAATTCCAAAAATAATTTTACGAACTTTTACCCTAATATAAAATAATTGGGAAAGTTCATAATAAATAGCAAAAGATCGGTGAGAGAATGTCGGAAAGCAAAAGCAAATCCTTGTATTTCGGCCCCATTTCAGATTCTCATAACTGCAAGCAATTACATCAATAGATTAATTCAATATTGTGCGTTTTGTGACTTTGAAGTTTGCTGCAGTGTTTACATATATTGGTTTCTCCTAAAGTAGCCAGCTATGTTCTACAACTTTAGCACCTGCTGTTGCCTACTTCAGCAGTTTAATAATATACAGTGGTATTAGCATGCACACACTTTTAATAATATACAGTGGTCCCTGAGACTTTTGCCTTTTGTTCTCTGACTGGTGGACAGGGGGAAGAATGGAATTTGCCAATTGAAAACACTAGGACCTTTAAAATTATATCAAAGGCGCTGTATTCTGTCTGCCTATTTTAGTTATGCTGTGAACCAGGTTGTAAAGCATGGCCAGGGTGATTGCTCTCTGGATTTGCTCATAGGTACATGAGCTGAAAACCGGCCATAGCTGATGATTTTGTTATAACTTTTTAATAAATAAAAGAAACGTTTGTATATAATGGTCTTTAAACTCTGCAGCATAGCACCTTGCTTCATCATTTAGCTCCTTTGCTACTTGCTATATATGTCATGTTTATATAATAAACCATAAGATATAACTTAACTAAGCACAGAGAAATCATGAGATGTACAAAGCTGAGACCTGTTGCTTTTTAAGGTGAGACCTAGTTGCCTTTTCTTTACAATAATTATAGTTGTTATGTCAAATGCCAATTATCACTGAAGAATGGTTAATCCCGATCAAATTGCAGTGGAAATTATAAATTTCATTAAAACTTATAATGATTATTATTATTATTTACTTATTTATAAAATGTCATTAACTTTTCTTTCTTTAGGAGATTGTATAATCATATCTAAGTGTAAGAATGTGATCATTAACATCTGATATGTATCTTGTAAATTGTTTGTTATTATTGTTTTATATTACGCATATTTATTTTTGAAGCACTTCCTTTAATAGCTTGGTTTTGCTGCTTTATATATTGAAATAAATATATGAAAATAATGAGATTTGTTAGCCAATGTAATTAAAGAATTGTTTTAGTAAAAATGCTTAAAATTAATAATTTTCACAAAAAAAAATTAATATAATATTTTTTTAATAAAAAATTTAATATAATAATTTGTTATTATAAAAAATTTAATATAATTATTTTTTAATAAAATTTTCAATATTTTTTGAATTTAATTATTTTAAATTTTTAAAATTATTTGGACAATAATTATAAATTTTTATTTGTAATAGTTATAAGATTTCATAATTATTCTTACCATAACTATAAAGCTCATTTTTTTTACTATATTAAAATTATATTTTTCAATATTCTAAAAATTCCTTGTATTATAATTACTTTTTTAATATTCCAAAAATTCTACATTTATAGTTTTGCATGCTAACAAATTACAATGCTAAAATATTTATACATGGGTTATTTTTAATTTTTATCTTTTTAAGAGACCTAAGATGGTATCATTTATCTCCAACTACGAATTTTGAATTTTTTTCTTCATTTTACATATAAAAAATGTAATAAAATGCATCATAACTTTATTTTAATTATTCAACTCTAAATAGTAAATAGTAATTTTCCTATAAATACATGGTTAGTGGATAGAATACAAGATAAGAACTTAATAAAAAGGGGTTTTAAAGTCATTCTCAATAGCTATTTATTTCATGATATTGGTTTATAGTACATTCTATGGATGTTGAATGGTTCATCTAAATGAACTTTGAAAAGGAGTGGAATTTCTAAATGTAAAGAACTATCACGGTATCACCATTGGTATTAGTGAAAAAATAGGATCATTGAACAACTCTCTAGATTTAGACATAATTAGTTGTTTAAAAATATCCTAACTAGTAGCTAAAGAACAATGGCGGTATTTTAAATTACATGTTAACTTTTTCCAAATATGTTGATTGGATGGGATTAACTAATTGAATTGCAGATGTCCTATTAATGAGACCAATTGACATGTTGAAAGATGATTTTGGACATTGATTGAATTTTTATTGTAGGACTTTGAAGTTGAATTTTGATAAGCACTAGAGTGGACACAAGCTACTTATGGTATCTTATGACACACTAGTGACAATGAAAACTTGGGAAAACAACAATATGTTAATTTGGTAGGATGATTAGATGTACTTACATAATGAATTTAAAGATGGTGTAAGAATATGAAATAGGAAAATGAGTTGCCTTTCCAAATATATAATTTTTATTTATATCAATTGTATCTAATTATGTTAATTTTGAGTTTTCTTAATATTGGTATGTCAGTTTATATGCAAAATATAATGTCTATATTTCCATTAGTGCAATGTTTGGGTATCTAAATGATGGAATGTTGCTACAAAATTTGTGGAGTTGTAGAGAATAGATTACTCGTGTGCGTAGTTATTTTTCCAAAATTTAGAATCTTCATTTTTCTTCAATTATGAAAGCCATTATATCCTTTAAATTACAAGTTCTTTCGTTAGTGCCACCAAAAAGGATCTTAACATTATCAAGCAATTATTTTCTTTTAACATTCTAGATCTTGATGGCCTCTAGTGCGCCACATATTTTTTTTCGAATGGTTATAGCCCCAAAATGTTATAAAGAAAATAGATGTGGGATGTATTTTAAGATTTTGATATATGTTTAGAGAAAAATGTATTAAAATTTGTAAAAACTATTAATCTCCTATAAAAATTATATATTTAGAGTCTACACAATTGAATCTATATGTAAGTTTCATAGACAAGGGATTTTTCTGATTTATAAAAAAGTAATGTCAAAAGATACATACATACATACATATACATATACATATACATATACATATACATATACATATACATACATACATACATACATACATACATACATACATATACATACATACATACATACATACATACATACATAAATTTTTTTCCGGAGAAAAAATCTGTAACCTTTTATTAAAAAATGAAAAGTTACAATTGCAGATGCATGATGCATTTCCATAAGCTGCCCAATGGGCTCGAGTGCCATGGCACCCTTCGCAGCGTTACATAACTAACGTGCAAAAAATGATGAGAAAGGAAGAGAAAGAGAGAGAGAGAGAAGAGGAGTGAAAGCAAGAAAAAACTGAATTACATATGTGAGTGAGACTCACGCTTCAGGTTTTTCTTCCTTTTTTCTTTTCGACCTTGCGCCACTCCCCTTGAGTGGGCTCGATCGAGGCTATGACTAATTGTGTTTCTGCTTTCTGTGAACCTAATTCCTTGTCTGAGTCTGATGTGTCTGATTGGTGATGCCGCTTAATCCCTCCCATGTTCAGATCATCACTTGTCTTCTCTGCCTGATTTGGGTGCAACTGTGAAGCCTTGGTGTCTGGTGTGGTTTCCTTCTGAATCCCCGTTTCATGGGAAACCTCAGATTTCTCTGTGGTAGTATCTTCCTCTTCAGCTTCTGATTCTTCATCTTCTGAGACTGGAGGGTAGAAGAACCATCCTTTCTTCTGCTTCCCTTTCTGCTTTCTTTTGCTGTTTACTTTTTTGGCTTCTAGACATGTGCTTTGCAAGTGTCCAGTTTGTCTGCAGAGCCTGCACCTGAAAGCAGTATTTTCATAGTCTAGTGCTTGCAACCAATTTTGTTGTTTGTAGATCAGTCTTATGTTGTCGGGTAGCCCTTTACTTAGATCCACTTCCACACAGATTCGTGCGAAAGTGAAAATCCTTTCGTCGATCCTTTCCATATCTGTTTTGATGTATTTCCCTATGCTGTTCCCGATTCCTTCCAAAACTCGTTCGCTCCAGAAGTGTAGAGGAAGGTTGTGTAGACGAACCCAGACCGGCATTTTGGAGACTGTCATTTTGTTTGGATCGAAGTCTGTAAACCATGGGGTCATGAACAGGCCCGCCGTTCCCCAGAACCAAGGCCCGACATTGATGATTGTTTCTCTGACTTCCCTGGATGCAAATCTGACTATGAAGAACCCTTTGGAGCATAAGTGTATATCGCATTCCATGGTCCAATTGGAAAAGATCCAGTGAAATAGATTCGTTGGTGTTGGCCAAAAGCTGTTGAATCGGCATATTAGGGCCTGCGATTCATATGACTTAACATAATCATCCAGCCCTGAGGAGTCAAAATTAAGGGCTGGAGTTTGCCCTAGCTGGTCTACTATGTAAGGCCTAGGTGTATATCCGCCTTGATCTGGAGAGGGCCCTGGATCTCTGCTACCTTGAAGGATGTTTTTGTAGGAGGGACCTCCCTTAGGTTGATGCTGAGAAGCTGACTTTTTCCCTTTGTCTCCTCCTGAGCTGCTAGGCTGGCCCTGAGGAAGGGCACCTCCTCTCAGTCTGAGGTTCACAAAAATGGTTTCTCCAGAGCTGATCTCATAACTTGCCAAAGTTCTGTTATCCTGGAGAGATCTTCTGCCATTTACCAAATGTTGGATCTGACCAGGATATCCAGTCAGAGCCCAAATTTGCTGCTTCAGCTGCAGAACATTACTCTCTGCTTGTACCCATACTAGAGAGGATTGCTTATTTGGGGTTTTAATGAAAATCTGAAATCGAGCTTTGTTTACCTGATGTCTGCGTTTTAGCTGAGATCCTGATCCTGAGCCAGTGTCGTTGCTGATTGCCTTGCGATCTGACTGTAAGCAGTCTTCCAGATCTGGGCTCTTGTTGGGATGTTCCTTCATTTGCATGTCGCGATCTGCGATCCCTCTGTTGAATCGATGTGTAGATCCTCCGATCTGCAGCCTGGGTTCTTGGGAGTCTTGAAAACTGCTCGTATCAGGTAGATCCGGCCTGGATCTACAAGGATGGGGCCATGCATTTGAGTGAAGAGGCAGATCTGCCTCATACGATCCCCTGTCTTTGCATGCAGTAAGCGCCTGAGGAGGTATCCGCCTGGCGCACAGCAAACTGGCCGATCCCGTGAAAAACAGTCCGATCTCTAACTGTTTCCAGCCCCCAGGCCCCAAAACAAATAATATCTGCAGATCTCTGACCTCGGTCGACTTTACTAGCTTCTCCGTCAGATCGGTTTTATTTTGCCCATCGAACAGTAGATGATTTGGACGAGGGGTGACTGCTGCGTCGAGGAGATCCGATTCTTCCCAGTCGATTGGCCGCTTGCTCAGGGCGTTTCCGATATCTTGAGAGGGGTCGCAGCATACCAGCACCGTGCTCTGAAAATCGATCCTGTGAGGAGCGAGGGCTGCATCCTTCCCTCCCATGCCGCCTCCGACGACCGTAGTGACGAGGGTTTCCTCCTCTGCGCAGAAAAAACTCTCAGTGATGGCCATTACTCAATCTTTTTCCACCCCTACATACATACATACATACATACATACATACATACATACATACATACATACATACATACATACATACATACATACATACATACATACATACATACATACATACATACATACATACATACATACATATATATATATATATATATATATATATATATATATATATATATATATATATAATGTGTGTGCGTGTTACTTGCAAACATTGATGTTTTCATCTATTGATAGCCTAAACCACCATGTTTGTGATCCTAGACCTATATCAAAAGACACCAAGTCATTGCACACATTAGATTCCCATGAGGAAAATTTTAAATTCAAAATATTGTGCGCACATTTCTGGAACTAAAATAGTATGTGCATTTTTTGCACCAACAATGCATGTGTGCTCCTAGAGTTAAAGGACCTTTTGCTACCTTTCTTTGAGATGAAATATTGGCCTATTTATTACCCCTTTTCCTATGGTGGATTTGATATTTCTTTGAAAGTCATCAAAAAATACTTTTTGAGAAATCCATACATGCATTATTCTAGCATCATGCAAATTCTTACGGCTATCATCAAATCAAGTCATGTATATGTGTGAGCCTCCTAAAAACAACTCGCATATACCTATAAAATAAACAAAAAAGAATGTGAGAATTTGCATGCATTTTTTGGCAAGGTTATGAGTTAGACTAGACGCCACTCACTGTAGCTTATGCCTTAAGCGCCAACTAATTTTGATGGTACCATACTAGTCATTACTTTCCATAGTAGCCTAGCTCTGGAAAATTTCTTTGTGAGCTAAGTCTAAATCCTTCTAGTTTTAAGCCTTTCCTCTATGGAAACCTTAATTTCTTTATCTTCCTCATATCTAGCCTATATTCTGATAATCATTCATCATTTAGAAAAGTGGAAGGCTAGAGTAAACCTTTAGTGGCCCAAGCAAGAGGAATATAGAAGATATCTCTATTTGGTGGATGTTGCAAGGAGTAGGTATATGTGTATGTGTCATTTATGCTTATAAATAATAAAGAAACTCATCTTCTCATTCCTATTTCATTGTTATTTGTGGTTAATTATCATTTTATGCGCTGAGTATCAATTAAACTAACACTATGAATATATGTGTTCTTTAATTCTTCTTCTTTTGGTTGTTTTCTACTACTGTTGATTACAAGCTTGAATATTAGGGGCAACAAAAGAAGAAATAGATAAGGGATCTACTGCAACAAGCAAACCTCCAAGAAGGTCTTCTATCTAGTATGCTTTTAATTTCTTTGATTGCATGTGTTTTTGGGCAAGTTTATTGAGTTTTTATTGTCCACTCTACTAAGGTTTTCAACCATATCCTCAAGGGAAGATTTCTCTCAAAAGCACTAGTGACTCCATTATGGATAAGCTCCTTATAATTTCTCTCCTAGGTTTTTGAGAGTCATAGGGTTTTCGTAATTTTTTTTTTTTTTTTATGTATGAATCATTAGAATTTTTGTTACACTGTAACATAGCTTAATATTTTAGATCTAGGATTTTGTTTTTTATCTTTTTTCCTTTCACAATAGGTATATATAACCTCATTTGGAAATAGTCATGTATATACATGCTTTGTTTCAAGAAAAGTTGCATATGCATAGGATTTACTTCAACAACAATTGGATATCCCTTCTAAAGGAGGATAAATGATTGATTTTCTTGTCTATTCAAGGATTTCTTGTGAAAACATTACTTTTGATTCATTATTTTCCCATGTGATTTTATTTCTTTCTATTCTATAATTTCAACTTCTTCATCTTTTCCCTTTGTATGAGTTGTTTTGGTACCAACCTAGGGTTTGGGTTTCTTCTTTCTCTCAGGGTTTGGTTTCTTTCATCAAATTTGTTGATTGAATTCTAGTGGCTTTGTCTACTATTGTAGTAATTTTTTCCTTTTCTTTGGTTAATTGATGCCTTGTTGAGGGTTTGTATCTTCTCCCTTGTTAACCTAATTGTTTGTTTAAATTGTATTTTTGAGTTTTTCATTGTTATTATTTTAAATATAAGTTGAAAAAGAAAAGAAAATTATTACTATTTCTAGTTTCCCTTTCTATTTAATTCATTAAATTTGAATTGAACAAAATAAAAATAAAAACTTAGTGAGGATTTGTGTATGATCACATTGGGAAGTATGCAAGTACTTTTGTACTTTTTGTTGAGCATTTAGGGTGTCTTTGGTTGAAAGTGTTTTCATTTTTGACATTTGTTTTGAATTGTTCATTTTCTTTTTCTTAATCTCCTTTTCATTTGCCAAGATTTTTTCACTTGTTTCATTTGTTTCACTATTGTTACAACTATTGCATCTTTGTTGCAATCCTTACTTTTCGTTTCATTTCTTGGATCCTCATCCTCTTTTAATTGCATTTAGGGAAAAATGATTTGTGTTCTTGTTTGAATCATATTTTAAGTTTGTTGATTTTTAAATCGTATAAAGGTTATTTTCCTTGAATCAAAGAAGAAAAAGGAAAATAAAAACCAACATTACAGGTTGTTAAATTTGCATTGTCATATCAAAAACTTGTATTAGAGTTTGTAAAAGTTATGTTATTGAAGAAAATCAAACTTTTTGTTGAAGAAAGTGAACTAATACACACATAGTTATGATAATTTTATTATATTTTGTTGAGTCTAAAACCCCACTAGTTTCACTTCCATCACTCTTTTAGTAATAATAGCCAAATAAAAGTAATGCTTAATTAAATATACTAGACATTTTTCTTTGTCTTACAAAAATGATTCGTATAAGTTTTATTATAGCCTTGGAATAGGTGTGAAAATTAAACTCTATAGGGCCACTTGAACCAAACATAGAAGTTGATTACCATGTAAAATTCCAATTTCATACAGGTTATTGGGGAAGCTCCGCTAACATAGGAATTAAACACAAGGCCATTTGAGGATAAGAAAAGACATATATCCCCCTCTCCTACTTATCTGAACACTTTCCCACGATTGTCCCCCTCGATTTATAATTATGAGTTGGTAGCTTAGTTGTCTTTCCTAGGTGGTTGAATGGGGGAATACCTATGGAACCTAATGTAGATGTTTTTACATTGCTATAGAACTCTCCGAATGTGCACCACAAAGTGAGTGTACTTGCACCAGTAAAACCTATATCATAAAGGTAAGGTAACCACTTCTAATACCTTTGTTGGTAGGACTTTGGCCCTCATCATCCCAAGCTTCCCTAAGGAAGGCCTTAAATCCACTCTTCTATATTTTGGTCTGTGGTCCTACTCACACAGAGTGGAAATACTTGAAAGTTGTTTGCTTGGCTCCTTCTCTAGGAATTTTTAGTTGAGTGCTCTATTATTTAGCTTGCCTTAGGATATTTTGAGTCATTTTTATTTTATATTTAGAAGGTGTTAGAGGAATAAAATAGTCGACCAAGAAGGTTTCATGGAGTTTCTCTTGAGATTACATATCTCTCACCTCAGACCCATAGTCTAGGTGGTATATGTTCATCAAAACCAATTAGATTTGATACAAAGGAATTTAACCCTCCCAAAAAGGGATCATTGTGAGAGGAGGAATTTGAAGCTCAAGGGTTTCTTCATCATATTATTCATCATGCCCCTTTCCAAACCTTTTTTCCTTAAGATTCATAAGGTAGTTCATATCAGGTCGAGGTCGAGGATATCCCATATACTTTTGGTACCCATGGATGATTTGTTGGTTGTATCATTTGTTGGAGATTTTTTTCAAGATTCTCCTTCGTTCTCTGCTTCCTTCTAGCTACTACTAGAACTGCGTTTCCATTGATGATGGAATTGTTGGTGCAGTTGTTGGTTACAATGATTGAAGATGATTGTGTTGCAGGTGGTCTATGCTTTGATCTATGGTTTGTGGATTGTTACATATGGATTTGTTGGTTTGTGCCACTGGTTGTAGATGTTTTATTATTGCAGGTGATTTGGCCCAATTTATGTTCGCTTCGTTTATGTCAGATGTTTTGAAGCTAAGTTGTTTCAGTTCTGTTTAAGCATCTTCTCTAGTTTCCTTACACATCTTCAATATTTCATGAGTAGAGTATTATCATGGTACATGTTTTCTTGGTATTAGAATTACCATGGTATTGGTATGTGTGTGGAGTAGGTTGGCATATGATATTAACATGGTGCAAATAGTCTTGGTATTGACATAACCATGGTATTTTCCCATAGTATTATTTTGGAGATTACAATTGTATAGGAGTCTATGGTATTGGCATAACCATGGTATTTACCTATGGTATTGACTTAGATATTACTATGGTACATGTGTCTATGGTATTGAGATAACCATGGTATTTACTT
This sequence comes from Pinus tabuliformis, assembly GCA_031772625.1. Classification (NCBI taxonomy): domain Eukaryota; kingdom Viridiplantae; phylum Streptophyta; class Pinopsida; order Pinales; family Pinaceae; genus Pinus; species Pinus tabuliformis. The sequence continues at coordinate 90,313,893 of CM062810.1, read as the reverse complement.
GTGGTATTGACTTAGAGATTACCATGGTACATGGATATGTGGTATTGGAATAATCGTGATATTAACTTTTGGTATTGACTTGGATATTACCATGGTAAAAGTGTTAAGAAACCAACTCACAAAAAGATACAAAAGATAGATCAATGACTTCAGAATCAGCCTCTTCGAGGGGGAAACCTCCTTTACATTACACAAATGAACAATTCTTGTATGATCAAAATGACAAGACCTCCTTTCTATATATAGGACTCTAAGGGGATCCAATACAATTAGAGCTTACATAACAATAATATTGTAGGGGCACAACAATAATAATAGTGGTCTTTTATGGGGCATCATAATAACAACATGAGGACTATATGGGAACATAATACAATAATGGGGTTGTGTAGTGCTATTTTAATCAACCTTAATTGAATTATACTGCAACATTAATTGTCAATCCAGGGTAGGTCTTGTTGTTTCAATGGAGTTCGCATTGTCTATGCCGATACACTCTAGCCGAGCAGAGGAAAATACAAAAAACTATAAAAGGGTGTTTGTTGGCTTGTTGGGGCCTGACCCAGGTTCGGAGTTAATTAGCCAAACAAATCCCTGTACTACTGGCCCTTTCAGCAATAGTACGCAGAGCACAGACTGAGGTCTCACCCGAAGTAGTATGGGGGGGGTGCTAGAACTAGGTTTCTGCACCCTTGAGATGTCTGAGGGGTTGATTTGCTCCAACTATGAGTCCCTTCATGCAGGTTACTTCACGCACTTCCCTGGCCTTCGTGCCCTGATATATTCACCTTCGCGTAGCCCTAACCAAGGGTTGTGTGGCTTCTGCGCTGCTGGAGCAGCAATCTGCACTATTTCCCTAAGTCACACTCGAGATCTTACTTATCTTCTTATAATAGTTAGTTATCTTCGCATAAACATATGCCTTCTATTATATTTACTTATTCAGCACATTCATATGACTTCGCATAGTAAATAAATAGTAAACTTGCAATTCATATCTAATAATACATAAAACAGGAAAAGATACATAGAAATATGGTAAAACTTCTATTTTATTAATTCTTCCAATGGTTACAGACTTGACCTGCCCTGCAAACTCAGTTGTAGAGGTCTGTGCACTTAGCTGCAGACTACTAGGCCTATGCGCACTCAGCTGTAGGAGTCCGCGCACTCAGCTGCGGACTACTAGGTCTCTGCACACTCAGCTGCAGAGCCTTCTCCTACTCTACGACCCAAAGTAATGACTTACACTTTGACTCAATGCTTCATCAATTCCTTAGATCCGTCCCTACTTCATTATATTATTTCTACACTTAGAACCTCGCTCTATTTATATAATCCCATGGCTTGCGGACGATGGGTAGATCTTTAAAACTGACATTACATTACAAAAACAAGGGCAGACAACCCTATGACTCTATTACGACTTTGCGCTCCCTGCCCATAATTCGCGGAGTCTTTATAATGGACTTAGTCAAAACTTGGGCTTTAAGACCCAAAACATGCCTTGGGGAGATACCACGCCCAACAGGCCCCCAACACAAACATCATGACTCGCCCTCGAGTCACTTTGTTAGTACGAATATCTTCATGTGGAGACCCTCCAACTCTGCTTAGATGACTGCAAGGTTGGCAGCGCACTGATCGACTGCCTGTTGAATATCCTATACTCGTTGTTCTGAGACCACGGTGTTGGAACTGCTTCCTTGCATCTATTCATGCATCCCCTGCATATGCGTGAGCTTGCCTTCAATTGTTGCTGTGATTACGAAGGCCTCATCGATCCAAGGTTGAACACGCACTTTCAAAACTACTTCTTTGTGTCGCGTTGCATCCACTTTCTCTTTAAGAGCTTTGGCATGTTGCGTTCATGCGAGCCTTTGAGTGAGGGCCACCTTCTGCGCGGTTCCTTTCACACTGTCATACTACTATTGGAGCTCACATGCCTCTGTGTCTAAGCGCTAGATGTTAGGGTCCTCCTGTAGATTGGTGAGGACCTCGAATGACTCTTCCAAGATTCTGGTGCAATCCCTTACTGCACTACTGATCTCCTCCATCCCCGATGTAATAGCGTTGGTGTGTTGTTCCCTTACTTCTAGAGGAGTGGACGGCTGCGCCTTCAACTGTAGCTCTACTATCTAAATGTTTAGCTCTAGCTGAGCCTTGGTCACTTCTTCTCATTATTCATACACCCCTATTGCTAATCTATGGATGCGTGCCTCTGCTAGTGCTTCTACTGGGATGGCTAGCTCAGGGATCATCTGGTAGGCTTCTTCTAGTACCTGTACCATATGCCTGTTCTACGACATGACCTCATCACACTGCAAGCTCAACTGTTCCATGCTGATCTCTTACTCACTCAACACCTGCAATGCACGACTCTCCCTAGCCCGTAGTTCTGCAGTAATCCCATCCTACAGAACATAGAGTGTCTCCCTCGGGAGCACAGCCATGTTGATCCTGATCCCCTTCAATGTACTAACCGTAGGCCTGTCGGCCTCATTTGTTTTAACCAGTGTCCCTTCTGGCAGCACTATTGTGTTGGTTGTACGAGTGTGCATCATTTCCTCGGTTGCGGCTATCCCAATTGTGAGGTTGGTCGAGAGGGTACTGGTCTGAGGAACACGTACCTACAACTCTTGAATCTATGCTCAGAGTGTCGCTAACACAATCTGATTCTCCACCGTTAAGTTTTGGAGGGCCTCTGTGCTGACGTCGTGCACCGTCTTTCCGATATCACGCAGATCACCCTCATTAAGGGTGATCAGGTCGATCGACATCTTGGATTCTTTCACCTTCTTTCACGGCCTCGTCTACTAGCTCGAGCATTGGCACTTCAACTGTGTTGGTGCTATTTGGGGGTTTGTGCCACCCTTCTCTTCCTCTTTTTCCATCTCTTTATCCTACTTAGGCGAAGGTAACTTCTGGCCCTCGTGCACCTTCTCTACTACCTCCTATGTTGCTGCTGCTACTGCTACTACCTTTTTATGTTCTGCTATTGTCTGCACAATGTCCCGTGCCTCCTACACTTTTGTTGCTACCACTTCTTTCCATCTCTTTTCTGCCAATTGCGCCACGTGTATTTTGTCCTCCTCCTTTCTTCTGCGTAGCGGACTTTTCCAGCGGAGAGATATCTAGGGCGCACCATTCCGGTGTCCATGTCTCCAGTACATCGAAGATCACATCATATGTGGTTATGTAAGGTAGCTCGCTCCACTTCCTCGCAGGGTCCTTGCACGCCCTGAGGTATATGTGATGAAAGTCCACTTTAAATTCTGCAAAATATTGTAGGCTATTGTAGACAGTGGGTGATAATCGCGGCTTGCGGTTAATCCCTATTCTGATGTTCATCTCCATGAACACCCAAAATATTTTTCTGTCACGAATCTTGTTCGCATCCTTAGTGGCCCACACCGAAGCGTACTTCGCAACCTCCTGGAGATCCCTTGTAATCATGGGGAACTGGCTGTCCTCTAGCAATTCCCCTGCCACCAGCATTGGGCCGTGTAATAGGTATAAATTTACTCTTGATTACATTATCTTTTTCCTCCTTTTTATGCATTTGTGGCATGATGTAATAAGGTTTTGATAGAATTTTGATAGAAAGTGTACAAAACTACTTTTGATGCAATTGGGCTGTCAAAACTAAGTTTCATTGCTTTTATGTAGAAATTAGTGAATGGAATAGCTGTTTTTCAAACTATTGAACAACAAGGGCTAAACAAGGAGAAAAGAGCGCGTCTTGTGCGGTCAAATCAAGAAGCGAATCAGGAGGATCAACGCAAGATGAAAGATTGTCTGATAATAGTATTTAGTTGCGAATTCCTCAGGATCTCCTGATCCTGAGGAATCACATTTATCTCTTTTCCTCTTTGACTATAAGAGGGGAAAAATGAATAGAATAGGGGGACTTAACTTTTTGCCTTTTTACTTCAGTTGTAATTTTAATATACAGAGCATTATTCTGAAGGATACATCATGCTGTAATGACATTTGGATTTGATGAATAATATATAATTTGTGTTGTTGTTCATTCATGATATTTTGAAGTAATTAAGCAGTAATCTTTGGTGGCTTGGGCCAGGTCACTGGTGGATTTCACTGTTGTTCCCTGTTTTATAGTTTTACCTTTCTTTTACTACAAGTTTAATTACTCTGCTTTATAGCTTTATGATTGATTTACTTTCACTAATGTTGAGTTTGTGTATTCAAAGCATTAATTCTTTTTTCCGTTGATTGGCTTCATTTATTTATGTTGCGGATTTATTTAATTATTATATAAGAATCATTTCTTATTAATTGAAAGCCAGAGTGTTATTGATTAGATTAGGTGTGTTAGAGTCGGTCTGTTCAGCCCTCCGTCAGAGATCATTTCTCTTATTGCATTTCATTTTTAGGTGTCTCGCTCGATTCACTCAGTTGCATTCCACTAGGGGCATGCCATAATCTGACGGAAGGGTCTTGTCATTCATTACCCCTCATGCCTTGCCTTGCTGGCTCAGGTCTGTTCATCAAAATCAAGTTTTAAAGTCACTTACAGTCCTGTTTTAGTCTCCTGATCAGCAAGAGTCATTTCAGTCACTAGGTCTAGGGTTAGTTGATTTGGTCTTCAACAATGTCCAACAATGCCAGCAGACCCATGAGGGAGGTTCTTAATAAGTTTTCATTTCAAATATTTTCATCGTCATATTGCTGGACTATGACTTTTCTTCAAAACTCTGTTTTGAAGAAAATTCGTCATTTCGTTTTGTAAAAAATTGTCTTGTAATTTTCAAAAGTTTTTCAGTTGTTGAATTCTCCAAGCACAGCCCTGGTCTTCCTTTGTCAAGACATGCCACTATGCCTGCAAAAATAGCCAAAATATTCATCATTCAAGTCAGATAATCAAAGAGGAAAAAAAGAATAGGGTTTGTATTAGAGTGAAAAAGTGCCAAAAGCTAAAACATTACAAAAATGGGTCTTTACAAATCAAATGACTTTATAAAGATATTTCTATGTGTATCAATGTCATTTGCATCCAAGAGATCAATGAAAGTCCAAGTTTAGTGGTGAGAGGGCGAAACTGTAATTTTCAAAGCCAAGACTGTGTTTAGAGTGCGCGCGGCGCACTGGGCAGAAGGCGCGGTGCACTGGGAGCAAACGCGTAGTGCATTTTTACATGGGTGCGACGCACTGGGAAGGCACGGCGCATTGGGCATTTTGCGCGGCGCATACACTTAAAGGCTCGAAACTGCTCACAATTCCTCCAAATTGCCAAGAACTCGCATGGATTTGCCAGGTAGAGCCTCCATCTTGGCGTTTCATCCAATTTTGTGATAGGATATGGTGGTTTATGGATGATAATGGTTAAAACAAAAATATCAAACCCTACCTCTTAAATTGCCTCAAGGAAACTTGCTGTTAGGGTTTCAAAATCATTGTTTTGTCACCAAATTCACTCCCTCATCCCATTGGTCCCTTGTTTTCATCATTTCCTAAGTTTCCCTATCCCCCTAAGCTCATTAATTACTTCTCCCAAATTCCCTTTCCCAAATTCCCAAACCCAAAACTTCAAGCCCTAACCATATACAAAAATTCCTAACCCTATACATAAATTCCCAAACTCTCCCATATTTCCCTAACTGGTTTTATCCCAACAGTCCCTAATACCTCACTGTTTCCCCTCCCTTTGCAGTCCCTTGTTTCACTGTTTTTCCCTTGGTGCCAGAGCTCAAGTACATCACCAAAAGGCAGTCCAAAGCAGTTTCATACATCAGCACTTGTTCCTTCAAACCAATTTGTCTATCAGCAGTTATGGCATCCGAGCATTCATCTGATTATGAAGTGGAGACCCAAAGTGACTCACCCATGGAGGAACATGCACCCCGGAGACCTCATAAGGGTGGCAGACATATCAGAGAAGAACCAACCACCCTTACTGAATTACAGGCCTGCCCTCTGGCCATCTCCTATTTTCAGCATCAGTCATGTTATGAGTTTTGTGAGAAGGTTGCTAATGTTCAATTTCATCATGAGTTGGCTCGTCTATTTGTACTGCATTTACATGGAGATCAGGTTACTTTGGCTGGTGTCACCTTCACACTTACACCAGAATCTATCTCACTAGCAACCGACATACCAAACATTGGAGAGCCATGGAACAAGAGGCAGAAGATTGACTGGCAGCATTATGAGCCATATATTAAACCCGGTTTCTTGAGGTAGCTCAAAAGAGTGTTTCCATTCCGATATCTTAAAGTTGAATATGCTCCACTAATGAAATTAATCATGAAGTATTTCAGCTGTGAGGGACAGTTCTCTCGTTTATATGCTTATCACATCAGGTTGCTCATGCATTTCACCCGGGTACGGATGATGAACATTCCTTATTTCATATGCCGGAACATAGAGAGGATGACCACAATTGTGCAGCACAAAACCCCTCAGCAGCAACTTAACAGTTTTTATCATTTTGCTCTCATCAAGATTGTAGTGGTTCATTAGCTTGGATTACAGGGCATCACTTGGGATGATTTCATCTCCCGTGATTTCTTCAGAGCTTCACAGGGGCGTTCAGAGGCTGGGCATGAGACAGGTGGACCTTCTCATCAGCATGAAGGCCATGATCCACACACTGCTACTATACCGGTTTTCATTACTTATCAGAAGGGTACCAGGCAGTTGTTTGCGGCAGCTAAGTGAGTGTTATCTCCACCTGATGTGGAAGGGGTCTCGCTTCTGACATCAACACCACAGGTACAGGACAAAGGCAAGAGGCCAATGCAGGATGAGGGACCTTCAAGTGAACGAGAGACCGACTTCATTCTCATTCAGGATGACGATACAGATATGGGCCCGCAAAGTGCCAACCTTAGAGATATCATCCAGGAGCAGCAGACAGAGATCAAAGCCTTGTCCCTTGACTTGGAGAGGGCTAAGTGGAATATAAAATACTTGGAGCAAAGGAATAAGCAGCTTGAAGATCAGCAGGTGATTATGGAATTACAAAACATCAGGGAGAATCATCAAGCTGCCCAAAGGAGGAAGATTGAATTCACGTCATTGGAGCAAGAGATTAATGATGATTAGGATTCTTGGCTCGAAACACTCAACATCCACTTAGAGGGACTGCTGGACAAGGCCGATAGGGACAAAGCATTGCTGAGACACATGGCTTTCCACTACATGGCATGGAACAAGGATTGCAAGGCACGAATAAGGAATCTAAAGGCAAAATTAAAGAAGGCAGTAAGGAAGAAAAAGAGGAAAAAGGAGCATGATCGTCTTCAGATATTGGCCGAAGCCTCTTTAGCGCAGCATGACACTTGATAGAGAAGGTATATCCCAAATTTCAAGAAATTTGGAGCAATTTTTGGCATTTTGAAATTTTTTGCACTAAAAAATAGGTTGTCTCCCTATGCGCCGTGCCACGTGGTGCTCGCTTTTGCTAGAGGGCTCCAAATCCAAAAAAATTTGCATTTTTGGATTTTTCGTGATAATTTATAGTTTCTTGTGCATGGCCAAGAAATTTGGGCAGGTTTTGAGTCCTCAAGAGGCCGAAAACACTCAAAAAATGACCTCACTACCCCTATTTTGACACACAGGAAGCAGTCTTGGGAGATTGAAGTTTTAGAGGGACAAATGACATCCAAATTCAGAAATTACACTTGGGTTAGAAAGTAGATAGTCCGGGCCTTCCAACAAGCTATATTGGGCTCAATTTGGACTTCAGGAAGGGCCCCAAATTCAGCTCCAAAGTGGCGCGGCGCATAGAGGATTTTTGCTTATTTTTCACTGTTTAGCTCAAAAATTTGCCCAGTTTTGACCAGTTTTGATTTTTGATGTTACTCTTGATCTTTCATGATGTAATTTGATAACCATGATGTAATATTGGCACATTTTTACTTGTTCTAGAAGATTCATTCACTAAAAAGTGAAAATTAAATGAATGAATTAGTTTCCTAGCATATAGGGGTAAGTTGTTTGATTGCCTAGATTTCAGTTCCTAGTTTAGAATTGGTTAAAACAACTCTTAGAATGATGAGCTCGACCCCTAGAGGCATGGGAAGGAGTTAGGCTTGTCTATATCATGTAATTTCTCAGTCATTTTCAGGGTTGGATACTTGGGATTGCTTGGCACTCTATTGTACATTTCATTTCTACAATTTTGGCAAAGGAAAGACCAGGGTTTTGCAGCACTTGTTGGGATCCTTGTGGCTCTGTGTTTTGATGGTGTGTTTCTTCATGTAATTGTAAGTTCATTGATGTTTTATGTATGCCATTTCCCTTCTCTTTGCTTCTGAATTAAACAAGTTAAGTGACAAAGGTAGAATCCATGAGTTTGTTGTGCTTTGCCTGTAGTTTTGTTTAATTCTCAATGTTTTCTTCAGTTTGAGGAGGACTCTTGATACCTTCACGCCCTCTTCAGCTCCTTAGCGGTATTTTCCATCCATTCATTCAATCTAAAGCATCAAAACTACTACCTACCTCGCCCCAACTAGAACTCTGCAAAAATTTGGCCTCATCCCCGGATCCAAATTTTCCTTTCCCTTTTTTCCAACAAAACCCTCAAAAAATCAAATTAAATCCTTGCACTTCATACCTAGCCTAAAACTAATTTGTATTTCAGTCATATCAAGCCCCATTGATTATCCTTCGCTGAGATTGACCTAGAAAGAGCCCTCTCCTGTCCTCGTAGGGCTAGCTATGAGGCTGAGCGTGGTTTGATGTGGACCTAGAACCTTGCCTTTTCAGCCTGAGGTAAATCTAGGCTCTAACATAGTGGTGACCATACTAGGGAAGAAAATGGTTTTCTTGTTCACGTCATTTTTTTTATATGCTACAGACGGTGCCTGAAGTTATGCCAGGTAGCCTTCGAAACGCTTTTGCTTTGCATTAGTGCAAGTAGATAAACGATGCTTCGGTCAATCTCTGGTCTAGCTTGTAATCGTGACACTTGACTTGCAAATCACCCCAGTACATCTAAGAATTCTAAGCTTTTGGATGATAAGTTTAGAATTTGATAGGCTAAACAAGTTGTTAATGTCCCTTTGATTTCTTGAAATAATATCACACTGGCTTCCAGAAGACATACCAGAGCAAATCCGGATCCTGATCCTCCTCCTGTCTACGAGAATCCTAACCTTATTCCAAGAATCGTTCGCCAAGGAAGTTCTATCATTCTTGTGTTCAAATCTCAGTTGTGTCCCATTGATTTTGAGTATCTTGAGGATCAAGAATTTGATGAGAAGTTTGAGTTGTCTCTGTTTGAAACCAAATCTGAAAGTGTTGTCGCTTCCACTGTCTTAAATCCTGAGTTTGTTCGAAATCTTGAAACTGAAAGGGCTAATAAATCCATTGATGATTACATTTTGAACCAGCTCCAGACTTCAATTACGACTTCTAATATTGCTGATTTCTTAAAGACTTCTTCTGCAACCCTTGGGTCATCCACAATTGCGTCTAGTTCAAGAATTCCCACCAAACCTCCTTTCATTCCTACCCTTCCCCCACAGCCAACTATTTCTGATCAAAAATCTGCAGTCGTATCACCTCCGTCTACTCCTTCTACTCCTAAAATACCCAAGATTGTTTCACCTCCGCATACACCTCCTCATACACCTCACACATCAGCTGCACCCACTCCCCCAACTTCACCAAGACCAATTGCAAATCCACAAAGAGCAATGGCTTCTTGTTTTTCACGTCTCGCGCTGCCTCAAGTTTTGGATGACATGCCCGCAGATTATCAAAGTAAAATTCCTTTGTTTGATGGCACTCCTCATGGTACCACAGCTCAACAACATGTGGACAGGATGACAGATTTCTTTGAGCTTCATGAGATTGATGCAGAAAATGTGACCATAAGACTATTCGTGCAAACTTTCTGTGGTGAGGTAAGAAAATGGTTCAGAGCTTTGGCAGCTAGAAGTATTCCCACATTAGAAGAGCTTCAAAGACAGTTTTTGGATTGCTCGGAAGTAAAGAAAGATCCTCTTCAAATCACTTCTGAATATACCAAGATCAAGCCGAATGTTGGTGAGTCCATGCAAGACTACTGTATTAGATTCATTGCGGTTTATAATGCAATTCTTGATGATTTAAGGCCATCTAGAAAGTCCGCTTTGCTCAAGTTCCCGGATGGTTTTGATCTGGACATGGCTTATCAATTAAGAGAGATAGATCCAGCTACCTTAGAAGAAATGCAAAAAATTTCCGTTAGTGTTGAGGCAAATTTGAATGACAAGAGAGCTAGATTGAAAGCCGAGAAGAGAGTCTCAATAAAGGAAGAAGCTTCTACCTCAGATCAAGTGCTCCGCAAGGTAGAGAATATGATTGAAAGGTTAACACTTGATAAGCCTGAACCGAAGATTCAGAATCCTAATTTCCGTGGCCAGCAGCAACCTCAATTCAGGATCAAACAGCGTGAGCAGCGAGCACAAGAACCAGCATCACAACAACAGCAAGTAAAGACCCTTCTTTAGCAGAATTTTGTTGGCCCTGAATCTGATGATGAAGACAATGTGGTAGGAGAAGAAAATCACTTCTTTACTCCTGATGATACGCTCACCTTTATCACTGAAGATGATGAGTATGCAGAAAGTTCAGCTGTACAGAAGGATGCAGATTTTATCTTGGCAAATGACACAGCTCTTAAAGAGGAGTCGGATGAGTATCAGAGAGGTTATATGCATGCTTTGTTTGCCCAGCAACGTCAGTATTCACTTAGAAACAAAAATTTCCCCATCAATCCAATCCAGAAGAGAAAGTAAGTTCCAACATCTAAGAATGAGCCACCTGTTGTACCAAATAAAGGAAAAGAAATTGTTGATCCTACTCCTAGCAAGTCTCCACCAGCAAATGAAAGAGTAAATAATCCAATTGTATCAAAAGATAAAGCTGAAAAGAAAGATGTTCCAGCCAAAGAGGTAGAAAATACTTCTGCTTTTAATTTAGAAAATGAAATTTATAAATTGAAGGTATCCATTCCCTTGACTGAACTAATGAGGAACAACAATTATAGAGGTCAAGTCTCCAAAATTTTGAATTTTGACCCAATGTCTGATATGGTGAGTGTGGAAGATGATCAACCTGAACTAATTTTTGGACCAACATTAAATGGTGAATCTCCAGACAGTGATGTGCCTCCTTTTTATATCAGTCTGAGATTGCATGAGTTTGTGTTGCATAATGCTATGTTTGACTCCGGCGCTTCCCACAATCTTATGCCGAAAGCTATCATGGAGAAGTTGGGTTTGGACATCACTAGGAAATACCATGATCTTTATTCATTTGATTCTAGCAGGGTGAGATGTATTGGGCTCATTAAAGACTTGGTTGTAAGTTTGGATCAGATTCCAACGAAGAATTTCTTGATGGATGTTGTGGTGGCAGACATTCCTCCTAGGTTTGGTATGCTTCTTTCCAGGTCTTGGGGAGAAAAATTGCAAGGGACATTACAACTAGATTTCTCCTATGCAACAATTCCTGTGTTTGGCCAAATGAGAAAACTTTATCAGGAACAAAAAATGAAATACATGATTACAAGCAAGGAGAAACCAATTAATCATCTGATTAATTACGTACATACAGATTTAGAGTCTTTTGTTTTGTATTCAGATAGTTTCAATGATATTGATAGTTAGTTAGTTGTATCAAATGATATTTCAGAAATATCAGAGAATTTTACAGAAGTTTTGAAGAATGAAAGACAAGAATAGAACAATACCATTCAGCGATCAGAAAAAGATAATGGACGACAAGCAGAAAAAATACAGCAAACAAAGTTTCAGCACTTAGAAGAAGAGGAAGATGGTCTGTGGACCATGGATTTCAATGGAGCAGTGAGAAATGATGGTGCTGGAATTGGTATTTGGGTACGCAGTCCTTTTTCTGCTCCGAACAAAGTGCTTAGTAATGTGCGAGTATGTTCTTATAAGCTTGCTTTTGATTGCTCAAACAATGAGGCTGAGTATGAAGCTTTGATTGCTGGCCTAAAAATTCTAAGAAAGCTGAATGCTAAGAGGATTGATGTATATGGCGACTCCGAATTGGTGATTAAGAAAATCAAAGGCGAATATCAAGCAAACAATCCTCGGATGCAGGCATACTGGAATGCTGTTCTAGATATCCTGAAGCTGTTTTCAAATTATACCTTGACGTGTGTGCCTCGTATTCAAAATAGTATTGTAGATGCACTTGCTAAGGCAGCGAGTAATTTGAAGATTCATATGAACTCAAGTAATAAATTCGAAATCCATGTGAAACATCGTCCGACTGTCCCGGACAATCAGAGATATTGGTAAGTTTTCCAAGATGACGAGGAGATTGATGATTTTCTGCAAAACAAAGGTAAGTTCAAAGATACCTCAATTAATGTAGAACATGATGATGGTAAAGATGATGTGCAGATCAATCAAATGGAAGTGTTTCAGCTCAAGGATAATGTTATTCCTAAAGGCTTGATACTTTTAGAAGAACTATTTGATCACGATGATGTAGCCCGCAAACCAACATTGCAGCGAACAGAGAAGGGAGTTGAAGAGGTGAATATTGGAACAGCTGAACATCCAAAGATGGTAAAGCTGTCCAAAGCATTAACACAAAGGGTAAAGGCCAAATATATCAGTTTGTTGTCATCCTTTGCTGATGTGTTTGCTTGGGACTATTCCGACTTGAAGACATATGATACTAGTATAATTCAACACACTATTCCTATTAAGCCTAATCAAAAACCTTCCAGACAGAAGTTAAGAAGGCTTAATCCAAAATTGCTGCCATCAATTGAGAAGAAGGTAAACAGGTTGTACAAATCAGGAATCATCGTTCCCATCAGATTTTTTGATTGGATCTCTAATTTGGTGCCCGTACAAAAGAAGACAGGTGAGATTCGTTTGTGCATTGATTTTAGGAATCTCAATAAAGTTTCATTGAAGGATAATTATCCGCTGCCAAAATTGGATCACATACTTCAGTGAGTAGTTGGAGCATCTCGTATGTCACTACTTGATGGTTATTCTGGATATAACCAAATTTTAGTCCATGAAGACAACCGAGACAAAACAGCGTTCACCACTCCATGGGGAACTTTTCATTACGCTAAAATGCCTTTCGGTTTGAAGAACGCAGGTGCCACATTTCAGTGGGAAATGGATATGGCTTTCGTAAATGAGAAGGATGTCTTCTTGGTTATGTACCTTAATGATTTGATGGTGTTTTCTAATTCAGATGAAGAACACATGTATCATTTGAAAATTTTCTTTCAAAAGTGCAGAAAATATGGTGTGTCGTTGAATCCAAATAAGAGCTTGCTTGCCATGGATGAGGGCAAACTACTTGGACACATTATCTCAAAATATGGCATTCGTATTGATCCTACACGTGTAGAAGCAATTCAACAAATTGACCCTCCCCGGAACAAGAAGGAGATTCAATATTTTAATGGTAAGATGAATTTTTTATGCCGCTTTGTGCCTAATCTTGCTGAACACCTAAGAGAGATTACAAACATGCTTAAGAAGGACAGCCAAGTGAAGTGGACGAAAGAGGCTGTAAAATATTTCAATCTAGTAAAATTGGCTCTTTCTTCAACTCCGGTTCTAATCAGCCCAGATTACACTCAAGATTTTATACTGTTTTCATTTGCTTCGGAGCATACTATGGCAGCTGTATTAATGTAGAAAAAAGATGAGCACGAAAGACCAATTTCTTTCTTTAGCCGAACTATAAGAGATGCTGCTTTAAAGTACAACATCATTGAAAAGCAAGCCCTTGCACTTGTGAAAGCATTGAAAGATTTTCACGTATATATTCTACGTTCCCATATTTTGGCTTATGTTCCTAACGCTGCTGTCAAAGATATTTTGGTACAAACAAATCGAGAAGGAAGATGAGGCAAGTGGATTGCAGCATTGCTGGAGTATGATGTGGAGATAAAGCCCACAAATCTTGTTAAAGGACAGGGATTGGCAAAGTTAATGGTTGAATCAAATCTGCACGTCTTAGACATAAATCTGATTGTTGCTATGTCTGATGAAAATGAGGAAGGTCCGTCAATTCAAGTAACTGAAATCTTTGTTCTTTCTCCGTGGTATTCAGATATCATATATGTGCTTCAAAATTTGTCCCCACCACCTGGTATGGCTAGAAACAAAGCTAGAACTCTTAAGTTAAGGGCTGTTAAGTTTTGTATTTTGAATTCTACACTTTATTGGAAAGATCCCGGTGGTGTTTTTTTGAATTGTTTGGTGGAAGAAGAAGCGAAGCAGGTCACAGAAGATTTCCATAAAGGAGATTGTGGCGGTCACCTTTTTTGGAAAACAATGGCAAATAAAATTCTAAGAGCTCGATACTATTGGCCGACATTGTTTGTTGATGTGTTTAAGACTGTCAGGAGCTGTCATAACTATCAGATTTTTGAAGGAAATCAGAAATTACAACCTTTGCCGCTTAAGCCCATTGAGGTGAGTGCCCATTTTCAGCAGTGGGGGTTGGATTTCATTGGTGAAATTCATCCTGCTTCTTCAGGTCAGCATAGATGGATCCTCACGGCAACAGATTATTTCACGAAATGGATCGAAGCAATTCCCATTAGACAAGCTACGAATGTGGTAATAATTTCATTCCTTGAGAATAATATTTTGTCTCATTTTGGTTGCCTAGATAAGTTAATCACTGATAACGCAGCAGCTTTCAAATAAAAAAGGATGGTTGAGTTTTGTCATAAATATCACACTACTTTGGGGCACACAACCGCTTATCATCCACAAGGAAATGGATTGGCGGAGTCTTCCAACAAATATTTGGTTAACATCATTAAAAAGGTGCTAGAAATAAACAAGAAGAGTTGGCATAAGAAGTTGGTCCATGCACTTTGGGCAGATCGAGTGAGTCAGAAGAAATCCAGTAGTATGTCCCCCTTTGAGCTAGTTTATGGAGTTGATACAGTGTTTCCTACCTCTCTCGCAGCTCCTGTAGTCAAACTTCTCAGGAGGCTGGTAGTGAATATGATCCAATGCAGAGAAGACTAAATCAAATGATCCATTTGCAGCAGACATGGGAAGAAGTTTTTCAAAACACGTTCAAGTTGCAGGAGAGAATTAAGAAAATTTATGATAGAAAAGCAAAGGTGGACAAATTTCAATTGGATGATGTGTTGCTGAAGTGGGATGCAAGGAATGAGGAAAAGGGCAAGCACGGTAAGTTTGAAAATCTCTGGAAAGGTCCCTTTAAGATTGCGGCATATCGAGGTCAGAATGCCTTTCTTCTGAAGGAGATGAATGGGGAAGATTGTCCAGGAGGGCCAGTCAATGGTCGGCTGCTCAAGCGGTGTCATTTCTAAGTTGTTTCTACTATTTACATTGTCACTATAAATACCATTTTATTCCAGTTTCATTGCAAGTGTGTGTTGTGATCTTTTCTTCAGTTTGGGGCCCGAAGTGAAGGCTATAATTCTGAAGGATGATTCTAGCTTTGGTTTGAGTTTGTCAAGGCAGTCTTTGAGTCATTTTAAGTTCAAAATTGAGTGAGTTTGAGTCAAGTTTCAGTAAATAAATTGAGTCAAAAGTCTTGTGTGGATTTCTCGAAATAATGGACTCCATGGCCCAATGGATGAAAGGCACTGTCTATCTATCCCAGAGATCTGTAGTTCTTGGCACCTCCAAGGAGCTACCATCCCCATTGGAGCCAATGTTAGAGTCGGTCTGTTCAACCCTCCATCAGAGATCATTTCTTTTATTGAATTTCATTTTTAGGTGTCTCATTCGATTCACTCAGTTGCATTCTGCTAGGGGCATGCCATAATCTGACGGAAGGGTCTTGTCATTCATTACCCCTCATGCCTTGCCCTACTGGCTCAGGTTTGTTAATCAAAATTAAGTTTTAAAGTCACTTACAGTCCTGTTTTAGTCTCCTGATCAGCAAGAGTCATTTCAGTCACTAGGTCTCGGGTTAGTTGATTTGGTCTTCAACAATGTCCAACAATGCCAGCAGACCCATGAGGGAGGTTCTTAATAAATATTCATTTCAAATATTTTAATCATCATATTGCTGGACTATGACTTTTCTTTAAAACTCTGTTTTGAAGAAAATTTGTCATTTCATTTTGTAAAAAAATGCCATGTAATTTTCAAAAGTTTTTCAGTTGTTGAATTCTCCAGGCGCAACCCTGGTCTTCCTTTGTCAAGACATGCCACTATCCCTGCAAAAATAGCCAAAAGATTCATCATTCAAGTCAGATAATCAAAGAGGAAACAAAAGAACAGGGTTTGTATTAGAGTGAAAAAGTGCCAAAAGCTAAAACATTACAAAAATGTGTCTTTACAAATCAAATGACTTTATAAAGATATTTCTATGTGTATCAATGTCATTTGCATCCAAGAGATCAATGCAAGTCCAAGTTTAGTGGTGAGAGGGAAAAAGTGTAATTTTCAAAGCTAAGACTGTGTTTAGAGTGCGCGCGGTGCACTGCGCAAAAGGCGCGACGCACTGGGAGCAAACGCGCAGTGCATTTTTACATGGGCGTGGCACACTGGGAAGGTGCAGTGCATTGGGAGTTTTGCGCAGCACATACACTTAAAGGCCCGAAACTGCTCACAATTCCTCCAAATCGCCAAGAACTCGCACGGATTTGCTAGGTAGAGCCTCCATCTTGGTGTTTCATCCAATTTTGTGATAGGCTATGGTGGTTTATGGATGATAATGGTTAAAACAAAAATATCAAACCCTACCTCTTAAATTGCCTCAAGGAAACTTGTTGTTAGGGTTTCAAAATCATTGTTTTGTCACCAAATTCACTCCCTCATCCCATTGGTCCCTTGTTTTCATCATTTCCTAAGTTTCCCTATCCCCCTAAGCTCATTAATTACTTCTCCCAAATTCCCTTTCCCAAATTCCCAAACCCAAAACTTCAAACCCTAACCCTATACAAAAATTCCTAACCCTATACATAAATTCCCAAACTCTCCCATATTTCCCTAACTGATTTTATCCCAACAGTCCCTAATCCCTCACTGTTTTCCCCTCCCTTTGCAGTCCCTTGTTTCACTATTTTTCCCTTGGTGCCAGAGCTCAAGTACATCACCAAAAGGCAGTCCAAAGCAGTTTCATACATCAGCACCTGTTCCTTCAAACCAATTTGTCTATCAGCAGTTATGGCATCCGAGCATTCATCTGATTATGAAGTGGAGACCCAAAGTGACTCACCCATGGAGGAACATGCACCCCGGAGACCTCATAAAGGTAGCAAACATATCAGAGAAGATCCAACCACCCTTACTGAACTACAGGCCTGCCCTTTGGCCATCTCCTATTTTCAACATCAGTCATGTTATGAGTTTTGTGAGAAGGTTGCTAATGTTCAATTTCATCATGTGTTGGCTCGTCTATTTGTATTGCATTTACATGTAGATTAGGTTACTTTGGCTGGTGTCACCTTCACACTTACACCAGAATCTATCTCACTAGCAATCGGCACACCAAACATTGGAGAACCATGGAACAAGAGGCAGAAGATTGACTAGCAGAATTATGAGCCATGTATTAAACTCGGTTTCTTGAGGTAGCTCAAAAGAGTGTTTCCATTCCGATATCTTAAAGATGAATATGCTCCACTAATGAAATTAATCATGAAGTATTTCAACCGTGAGGGACAGTTCTCTCGTTTATATGCTTATCACATCAGGTTGCTCATGCATTTCACCTGGGTACGGATGATGAACATTCCTTATTTCATATGCCGGAACATAGAGAGGATGACCACCCTTGTGTAGCACAAAACCCCTCAGTAGCAACTTAACAGTTTTTATCATTTTGCTCTCATCAAGATTGTAGTGGTTCATCAGCTTGGATTACAGGGCATCACTTGGGATGATTTCATCTCCCGTGATTTCTTCAGAGCTTCACTGGGGCCTTCAAAGGCTGGGCATGAGACAGGTGGACCTTCTCATCAGCATGAAGGCCATGATCCATGTAGGTTTTAACCCCGTACAGAAATTACCTGCATACGAATTCTAAAACATAGAAAATAAACAATGCCAGAGCAGAACACATAAAACACATATACACAGAGATTTTCCCCTGGACCCCAAAACTGGGATTACTAGCTTGATTTTTCATTATATTCCTTTCAATGTTACAATACATATTTATACATGCCGAAGCATCCAATACCATGGACCAAAAACCATTGCTTCCAAAACCATGGACCGAAAACCATCGCGCCCGAAACCATGGACCAAAAAACCATAGGTAGGTTCGCCCAACCTAATATAGGGTCCAAAAAATTTTTTCCCGGGCCACTACCCCAGACCCCGTAGAGGGGGCCTACCCACCCCCCTCAAACCCCCCGGATAGTGGGGGCTGCCGACCCCCCTGTGACCCCCCCGTTGTGCAATCGACGCAATGAAGGGGGGCCTCCGCCCCCCTCTAACCCCCCGGTTCACTACATGGGTTAGTTGTGGAAAGAATATAACACAACCCAACAATCTCCCACTTGTTGTTTTCTTTCCACAGGGGGCCAGAAGAGAGCTTAGTCGTTTTTCCAGCCCTGAAATGCCCATTTTTTCTCTACACCAAGAGAACTTCTCAGAGCTCACAGATTTTGTCAATGCATCTGCAGTATTCTTCAAAGTGTCCACCTTTACCAGCAACACCTTTTTGTCTTCTATCATATCCCTCACAAAGTGATACTGAACATCAATGTGCTTTGTCTTTGAATGATAAGCAGGGCTCTTTGCCAAGAAAATTGCACTTTGGCTGTCACAGTCTATTCTTATAGCTCCCTGTACTAACCCCATACTTGAACACAATCTCTGCAACCAAACTGCTTCCTTGCTTGCATGAGTGGCTGCCATGTATTCTGCCTCTGTAGTTGATAGTGCCACTACAGATTGTTTCTTACTCATCCAACTGACTGCACGTCCAAATAGGTTAAACACATACCCACTTGTAGATCTTCTATGATCCAGATCTCCATCCTAGTCTGCATCAACAAAGCCACGAATATCCAACACTCTATCCAATCCTGGTCTTTCCTGGTAGCACAAACCATAATCACTAGTGCCACGCAAATACCTAAAAACCCGCTTCACTGCTGTCCAGTGCTCCTTCCCTGGTTTTGACATAAACCTGCTCAATACTCCCACTGCATGTGTAATGTCTAGTCTAGTACAGACATTGCATACATCAGGCTACCGACTGCACTCACATATGGAACACGGGACATGTCCTCTTCCTCTTCTTGTGTCTTGGGACACTGTTCAGCAGATAACCTCACACCTACAGGAATAGGAACCTTCACCAGTTTACTATCCTGCATATTAAACCTCTGCAATACTGTCTCGACATACTTCCTCTGGTTTAACCAGAGCTTCCTCTTTGCTTGATCTCTTTTAATTTCTATGCCCAAAATATAGTTTACAGCACCAAGATCTTTCATGTTGAATTTGGAGGACAATTGGATCTTCAAATCCTGGATAATTTCTTTGTCATTTCCAACCAGCAACATATCATCCACATACAAGACCAGATAAATAACACGGTCACCAATTAATTTAAAATACACACAGTGATCTGCTTTGCTTCTGGTTAAGCCAAGTCCTCGTATAAATGTATCCAATTTCTGATACCACATCCTTGGTGACTGTTTTAACCCATACAAAGAATTATTTAACTTGCATACCAGTTCTTTCTTACCCTTCACCGCAAAGCCTTCAAGTTGTTTCATGTAGATTTCCTCTTCGAAATCCCCGTGAAGAAATGTCGTCTTCACATCCATCTGTTCTACCTCAAAATCAAAAACAGCAGCAACAGATAAAAGTAACCTAATAGAATTTACCTTAGCAACAGGAGAAAAAATATCACCAAAATCAATTCCGGGCACCTGGGAATAACCTTTTGCTACCAACCGAGCTTTGTATTTCTCCACCTTCCCTTCTGCATTTGTCTTCTTTTTGAACACCCATTTACTGCCAATGGGTTTCCTTCCAGGTGGCAACTCCACCAGATCCCAAGCCTCATTTTTGTGCAAAGATGCCATTTCATCAACCATGGCCTCTTTCCAGAGTTTTCCATCCTCTGAATCTACTGCTTCCTTCACAGTTCTGGGATCATCATCAGTAACAGACAAAGCAAAATTTGAACAGAAAGCAGATGGACTATACCTTTTTGGCTACCTTCTTTCTCGAACTGATCTTCTTAGACCCGGAGTTTGTGGCTCTTCATCTTCTGATTCCTCCTCTACTGCAGAGTCTGATTCTTCCTCCTTTAGCTCAAATTCTATCTTCTCAGGTTCCTTTGGTTGGACTTCATGTTTAATAACATATTTTACCTCTATGAACACCACATCTCGGCTATACACAACCTTCCGTGTGACTGGGTTTCAAAGCTTATAACCCTTTAAACCATCCTTATACCCAATAAAGATGCACTTTTCATATTTACTATCCAACTTGGTTCATTTCTCCTTTGGAACATGTACATATGCATCACATCCAAATACCCTCAGATGTGAAAGAGAGGGTTTCTTACCAGTCCATACTTGTTGTGGAGTCTTATCCTCCAACACTGATGAAGGTGACCTGTTGACCAAGTAACATGCAGTATCCACCGCCTCTGCCCAGAATTCCTGTCCTAACCCGACACCACTGCGCATGCTTCTTGCCCTTTCCATCAACGCCTTGTTCATTCTTTCTGTGACTCCATTTTGCTGAGGTGTATATGGAGTAGTCTTCTGTCGTGCTATACCACACTTCTTACAGAATTCTTCAAATTCCTTGCTGCAAAACTCTCCACCATTATCTGTCCTCAGCACCTTTATCTTCTTCTCTGTCTGATTTTCCACCAGAGCCTTAAATTCTTTAAACCTGTCAAAGACTTCAGATTTCTTCTTAAGGAAATATATCCATGTATTCCTTGAGAAGTCATCTATAAATGATACATAGTACACAGACTTACCCAGTGATGGAACTTTCACAGGTCCAAACACATCACTGTGCACAAGCTCTAATATCTGTTTCGCCCTCTTAGCACCAGAGGGGAAACTCACCTGATTCTACTTCCCATATACTCAATTTTCACAGAAATCAAAATCCAGAGGGCTATTACTCATACCTTCTACCATACCTTTACCATGAAGTATTCGAAGGCCCTTCTCTCCAATATTTCCAAGCCTTTGATGCCACAGCATGGTCTTCTCTCCAGCGACCACTAGATTTTCTGCTCCACTTTTAGGAACCACAAAACTGTTGCACCCATCAACAACAGTGATACCTTGCAGCTTGTATAGAGTTCTAGTCCGAACTCCCCGCATCAATACTAGTGCTCCCCTAACCATCTTGCAGGTATCCTTCTCGAACACTGTTTTTACAACTGCATCATCCAACTTGCTTATATAAATTAGTTTTCTGGCCAATACAGGAATATGCAGAACACCGAGAAGTGTTCTAACCCTTCCACCTTGCAACTTCAACTTTACTTTTCCGTGACCAATGATTCTAGCCTTCCTATCATCTCCTAAGAAGACATCACCACCATTGTATTTCTCATACTCGCAGAAGCACTCTCTATGGGGAGTGAAGTGAAAGGATGCACCTGAGTCAATCAACCATGCCTCATGATCTACATGTGTACTTGAAGAAGCCAAGTACACATCCCCACCTTCATCTGAGGTGGTTTTCGCCTCTGCAGAAGGAGCATCATCAGATCCCTTTCCTTTATCAGGAGCTTTATATTTACAGTCCCTTTTGAAGTGCCCTTCCTTTCCGCATTTCTAGCACACCACCTTTACAGGTTTTCCTGGAGATTTAGATCTCCCTCTAGATTTAGATCTCCCACTCGATGACTTATTTTTGTTTCTATTCTGGGACCGTCCTTGTACAGACAAGGCATCACCATTCTGGCTCTCCATATTTTTCCGTCTCATCTCCTCTGTCAGCAAGGCTGAGACTATTTCATCAAACTGCAAAGCAGTTGCATTGCTACCTATTGCAATAACCAGACTATCCCACAAATCTGGTAGAGAACACAACAAACTGATGCACTTATCTTCATCTGAAATTTTAATATCAACAGACGCTAACTGACTTACCACAGTATTAAATGTGTTCAGATGCTCTGTCACCGAGTCTCCATCTTTCATCCTCAGGTTATACAGCTTTTTCCGCAGGAACAGTTTATTCACCAGAGACTTAGATTGGTACAAAGTCCCTAACTTGTCCCACAAAGCCTTCGTCGTAGCTTCCCCTGATACATTCAGCAATACTGAATCTGAGACACACAATCGTATTGTGCTCTTTGCCTTCCGATCCAACTTCTTCCATTCTTCATTGGTCACTCCCGTTGGTTTAGTACCTGGATCTACCGCGATCCACTGATCTTTATCCACCAACAGATCCTCCATCTTGAGTTTCCACAACTCAAAACTCTGACCATTGAACTTCTTGATATTTATCTTTCCGCTGCTCGCCATCTTCTTTCACCACCAGAATCAATCTCACAGATCTCCCACTGAACAGGGTCTACCACAGGCCTGAGCAAAACCCCTCAGCAACAAAGGCATCCCCTTGAAGCCAAAACATCTCTGATACCAAATGTAGGTTTTAACCCCATACAGAAATTACCTACATACGAATTCTAAAAAATAGAAAATGAACAATGCGAGAGCATAACACATAAAACACATATACACAGAGATTTTCTCCTGGATCCCAAAACCGGGACTACCAACTTGATTTTTCATTATATTCCTTTCAATGTTACAATACATATTTATACATGCCGAAGCATCCAATACCATGGACCAAAAAACATCGCGTCCAAAACCATGGACTGAAAAACCATAGGTAGGTTCACCCAACCTAATATAGGGTCCAAAAAGAATTTTACCGGGGCACTGCCCCAGACCCGCTACCCGCCCCCCTCAAACCCCCCGGACAAGGGGGGCTGCCGCCCCCCCGTGAGCCCCCCGCTGCGTAATCGACGCAATGAAGGGGGGGCTTCGCCCCCCCTCTAACCCCCCGATTCACTACGTGGGTTAGTCGTGGAAAGAATATAACACAACCCAAAAATCCACACACTGCTACTATATCGGTTTTCATTACTTTTCAGAAGGGTACCAAGCAGTTGTTTGCGGCAGCTAAGCGAGTGTTATCTTCACCCGGTGTGGAAGGGACCTCGCTTCCAACATCAACACCATAGGTACAAGACAAAGGAAAGAGGCCAATGCAGGATGAGGGGCCTTCAGGTGAATGAGAGACCGACTTCATTCTCATTCAGGATGACGATACAGATATGGGCCCGCAAAGTGCCAACCTTAGAGATATCATCCAGGAGCAGCAAACAGAGATCAAAGCCTTGTCCCTCGACTTGGAGAGAGCTAAGTGGAATATAAAATACTTGGAGAAAAGGAATAAGTAGCTTGAATATCAGCAGGTGATTATGGAATTACAAAACATCAGGGAGAATCGTCAAGCTGCCCAAAGGAGGAGGATTGAATTCACTTCATTGGAGCAAGAGATTAATGATGATCGGGAGTCTTGGCTCGAAAGAGTCAACATCCACTTAGAGGGACTACTGGACAAGGCTGACAAGGACAAAGAATTGTTGAGACACATGGCTTTCCACTACATGGCACGGAACAAGGTTTGCAAGGCACGAATAAGGAATCTAAAGTCAAAATTAAAGAAGGCAATAAGGAAGCAAAAGAGTCAAAAGGAGCATGATCATCTTCAGATATTGGCCGAAGCCTCTTTAGCCCAGCATGACACTTGATAGAGAAGGTCCAACCCAAATTTCAAGAAATTTGGAGCAATTTTTTTCATTTTGAAATTTTTTGCACTAAAAAACAGGTTTTGTCTCCCTATGCGCCGCGCCACGTGGTGCTCGCTTTTGCTAGAGGGCTCCAAATACAAAAAAAAATGCATTTCTAAATTTTTCATGATAAATTATGGTTACTTGTGCATGGCGAAGAAATTTGGGCAAGTTTTGAGTCCTCAAGAGGCCAAAAACACTAAAAAAATGACCTCACTACCCCTATTTTGACACACAGGAAGCAGTCTTGGGAGATTGAAGTTTTGGAGGGGAAAATAACTCCAAATTCAGAAATTCCACTTGGGTTGGAAAGTAGACAGGCAGGGATTTCCAAAAAGATATGTTGGGCTCAATTTTGACTTTAGGAAGGGCCTCCAATTCAGTTCCAAAGTGGCGCGACGCATAGAAAATTAGGCGCGATGCATAGAGGATTTTTGCCTATTTTTCACTGTTTAGCTCAGAAATTCGCCCAGTTTTGACCAGTTTTTCTTTTTGATGTTACTCTTGATCTTTCATGATGTAATTTGATAACATGATGTAATATTGGCACATTTTTACTTGTTCTAAAGGATTCATTCACTAAAAAGTGAAAATTAAATGAATGAATCAGTTTCCTAGCATATAGGGGTAAGTTGTTTGATTGCCTAGATTTCAGTTCCTAGTTTAGAATTGGTTCAAACAGCTCCTAGAATGATGAGCTCGACCCATAGAGGCATGGGAAGGAGTTAGGCTTGTCTATATCATGTAACTTCTCAGTCATTTTCAGGGTTGGATACTTGGGATTGCTTGGCACTCTATTGTACATTTCATTTCTGCAATTTTGGCAAAGGAAAGACCAGGGTTTTGCAACACTTGTTGGGATCCTTTTGGCTCTGTGTTTTGATGGTGTTTTTCTTCATGTAATTGTAAGTTCATTGATGTTTTATGTATTCCATTTCCCTTCTCTTTACTTCTGAATTAAACAAGTTAAGTGACAAAGGTAGAATCCATGAGTTTGTTGTGCTCTACCTGTAGTTTTGTTTAATTCTCACTATTTTCTTCAGTTTGAGGAGGACTCTTGATACCTTCACACTCTCTTCAACTCCTCAGCAATCTTTTCCATCCATTCCTTTAATATAAAGCTTCAAAACTACTGCCTACCTCGCCCCAACTAGAACTCTGCAAAAATTTGGCCTCATCCTCGGATCCAAATTTGCCTTTCCCTTTTTTCCAATAAAACCCTGAAAAGCTCAAATTAAATCCTTGCACTTCATACCTAGCCTAAAATTAATTTGTATTTCAGTCATCTCAAGCCCCATCGATTATCCTTCGCTGAGATTGACCCGAAGAGAGCCCTCTCCTGTCCTCGTAGGGCTAGCTACGAGGCTGAGCATGGTTTGATGTGGACCTAGAACCTTGCCTTTTCAGCCTAAGGCAAATCTAGGCTCTAACAAGGTGTATTGCTTTTATGCAGAGGTTTAGATTTAGTTGAAAGAGCTTTGTTATCGCTACAGTGCACTCGGTTGATGTAATTGCAATTAGAACTTTTGATTAAGATTGAGTTTGATGCTTGAATAGGTTAATTTCCTTGAAGTTACAAGTTTGATATTTATGGTTTGATCTGTTTGCTCATGTATTGAAATCAATAATTTATTTTAAAGCATTACTCTCTATAGATTCAATGATTTCCATCACTTGCACATATTGTGTACACTCTTGAAACAAGAAGACTTACCTAGGTCTATAATTAATGTGAGGCATTTAAGAGTTCTAAGAGACACCTTATATGCGCCCAACATTTTGGTGTCGTTGCTGGGGAGAGTGTTTCCATTTCACAGAAGGTGATGTATGTTTGATAATTGTTTGTTGTGAAAGAATTGGGTATTAAAAACAGAAGGTAAGAACCTACGTACGAGCAAGTAAAGTTCTTGCTCCCTTGCTCGCTTTTCAGCACAATTGCATAGGGATTGAAGTAGAAATAAATGTTTGATGTTTGCTTGCTATGAAAGAATTGGGTATTAAAAATGAAAGGTAAGAACCTATGTATGAGTAGGACCCAGGTAAGAATCATCAGTAGGACCTCAAACCATTTCTACAAGAAATGCTACTATAACCCTTCAGGCCACAGGATCACCATCTGTAGCTGACACTGAGATTCACAGTAAGACTAAAGGGTCTGAACAAAGTTTTTAGAACACTAAAAACTTACAACCTAACCCTTTACAAGAAGGGAATTCTTGCAACCTCCATGAAGGAGAAGGAGAAATAGGTAGTGCTGAAAAGATTAAATCATCAGAACCCAAATCTCCTAAAGTGGTAGTTGAACAAAGGACACCTAGTATTACAGACCAAGGTAGTGTTGTTAAAATAATTTTAAAAGTCTCTTCTGAATCCCCTAGGAACAAATCTCCAGCTCTGGAAATCCCTGAAGAATATTGGCATATTTTTTATCAAATGGCTAATAATTAGCAACAGCCTCAGACCTCTACATTACAATACCCTATTGTTGATACAATTGTCAATGCTCCCATGAAAGCTATTCCATTACAGAATATTCCTACCTTTCATGGGCTAACTTCAGAGGATCCTGATGCATTTCTTTTCGAATTTGATGTTTTATGTAGGGGATATGATTACACTACCAACCCCCAGAAGCTGAAGTTGTTCCCCTCTACTCTGAAGGGAGCAGCTCTGCGTTGGTTTATGGGGCTAAGTGGAGGTACCATTAATGACTGGGACCAAATGAAAATAGCCTTTCTAAAAAAATACCAAGATTATTTCCGAACTAGAGAAGTGAAGGATGAAATATTTCAAATGGTAGCTAAGACTAATGAGACTCTTGAAGAATATGTAGAACATTTTCAATATAATCTGCAAAGATCTCCTTATCCAAATTTACCTCCTGAAGTTCTTAAAACTACGTTGATCAAAGGTATGAAAGACCAATGGATAGAAACACTATATTTAATGGGGAGGGGTGATATTTGTCAAGAGGATTATGACAATATTATACAATTATGTATCAGGTGTTCTAGAGGAAGTACAAGGCTGAAACCAACCAGACGTGATGCGGTCACCAGAGATAGCAAAGCCTCAGGAGGGAGCATTACATGAGTTGAAATCGGCAATATGCTAGAAGATTTCAAGATCGATATCTTGGGGACCCTAACGACACAATTGGATATCATGCAGGCCAAACAAAAGCAGGCCGAAGCAGAATAGAATCTGGCTATTTTCTGTCCACGTTGTAGAAAGAACCACAATCATAGAGAATGTCTGTTAGATATGATACAAACATATGCCATTTGCACTAAGGATCATGCTACGGAACGTTTTCCATCGCTTCCTGGATTAAAAACAGTTTTCAAAGAAGC
The DNA here is from genome assembly GCA_031772625.1 of Pinus tabuliformis. Taxonomy (NCBI): domain Eukaryota; kingdom Viridiplantae; phylum Streptophyta; class Pinopsida; order Pinales; family Pinaceae; genus Pinus; species Pinus tabuliformis. Next base: position 90,286,756 of record CM062810.1, on the reverse strand, counting down.
AAAAGAGGAAGTGGAACCAGTATATCTGCTAAACCAGCACTGTCAATGGCAAACACATCTGATAGGTATTCCTATAGAACCATCTTCACCCTTTCCTTCTTCGTAATTTAATTCTCAGCAGTATTCAAGAGCAGCATGGCAGAGCCAACCACCTTTCTCTACTTGGCCACCTCAAGAATTTTCTATGCCACCTTGGCCCAACCAATCAAATCCAAATAATAACTGGCCAAATTCCTCTTGCCCTCCACCATTTTGGTGGAACAACCCCTATTCTTCTCAATGGTCTCCTTCTACCTCACAAAATCAGAATTGGCAACCAAATTGGCAGCGATCCACAAACCAGCCTATGGGAACAGTTCCTTTGCCTTAACCAACCTTACCAACACCTTACACATTGCAGCAAAATCCTCAACCTAATATATGGCCGCAACTCACATCTCAACCCAACCGAAATCCTAACAACAGACCAATCCATTCAGTCCAAATTATTGAGATTCTGGACCCTGAAGTTGAGATGAGAGAATGTAATGAACTTAAGTTAAGATCTGGATGTGTAATTGCTCCAGATGAGGAAAAAAATCTACAACCTGAAGTTAAAGAAACACATCTGAATAAGCCTTCGACTGTAGATGACTAGCAAATAAAATAGGGAGAAGATACAGTTAGGTAGAAAGATCCCAAGCAAATTATAATTACTTCTCCCCTGCTCCCAGAAAGATTGATAATACCTCGACCAATTGAATATCCTGACTTTGATCTTCTGGGTGAACTCAAAAATCTCTGTATAAAATTACCCCTCCTCCAAGCCATTCAAGACATTCCGATATATGCTAAAACCATTAAAGAATTGTGTGCAAAGAATTATGTGAGGAAAACAAAAATAACACCAACTGTCCATGTCGTCGGAACTTTGTTTGATTTATTACTAGGCAAAGAGACACCTGTAAAATATGAAGACCTGGGGAATCCCATTATCACAGTCCAAATAAATGGCCGCTCTTTTCCCAATGCTTTAGTTGACTTAGGGGCAGCCATTAACATTCTTACAACAGAAACTTGCGAAGTGCTTGGTATCACAGCCTTAGAACCAACCACTACCTTGCTGGAACTAGCTGAACATTCAGTCATTAGGCCAGAAGGAACATTACAAGATGTGATGGTTTCTGTGGACTCTTGGGAATATCCGGCATATTTTTTTTTGTTATTAACCCCAGAAATCGGCTAGATGGACATCCCTTAATACTGGGAAGGCCTTGGCTACCAACATTCGATGCTTATATAGGTTTCTGAATAGGCACTATGACCATAACCAGAGGGAATGATGTAAATAATCTAGCTTTATACCCTCCTACTCAGCCAAGTCTAACCATTGTAAAAACTAGGAAACAACCAACAACATATTTAAAAGAAAATATTCGTTCACCATTGACTGTGGCAGATGCGCTTGAATTCAAAAACCAAACAGAAGATGATGTCATTAACACCTTTATCAATCACCCTGCTCCAGTGTCTAATTTGAGATGTCACATGATTGAAGCAGTCCTTGATAATGAGATTTAAGAAGATTCCTTGAGAGACATTAATGACCAATCGATACCAACAACCACTGTCTATAATAGCAAGCCTATTGAAATCGAGCAAGGGAAAATCCTGAACATTAACAGTAATCTGAGTAATGACCAACAACAGAAACTTATCCAAGTCCTTAGGAAATATAAAGGGGATTTTTCATGGGACTACCTAGACATGAAAGGGATTGACCCTCAATTATGCATGCAACACATCTACACTGAAAAAGATGCAAGAACCATTTGACAACCACAGTGTAGATTAAATACTAATCTAAAGGATATTGTGAAAGAAGAGCTTCAAAAACTGTCATATGTGAATTTTATTTATCCTATATCTAACAGTAAATGGGTTTCTCCATTAGTAGTTGTCCAGAAAAAGAATGGAAAATGGCAGATATGTGTTGACTACAGAGAACTCAACAAAGCAATGCAAAAAGACCATTTTCCCCTTCCATTCATCGACCAGGTCCTAGATACTCTAGCAGGAAAGAAATTCTTCTCTTTCCTGGATGGCCTCAGTGGCTACAACCAAATTCAAATTACCCTTGAATACCAGGATAAAACTACTTTCACTTGCCCCTAGGGAACATTTGCTTAGAGGGTATTACCTTTCGGATTGTGCAACGCACCTACTACATTCCAAAGATCCATACTAAGTATTTTTGCAGACTTGATAAATGAAGGATAAGAGGTGAACATGGATTATTTCACACCCTATGGAGATGAATTTGATCAGGCATTACAAACATTGGAGAAAGTCCTAGAATGGTGTATTGCTACTAGGTTATGCTTAAGTCATGAGAAATGTCATATGATGATGACAGAAGGCCTGATTCTGGGTCATTACATTTCAGCAGCTGGAATTCGGGTAGATCTAATGAAGATACAGGTAATCCTCTTATTAGCTACTCCCTGCACTCAAACAGAGGTATGTTTTTTGGGATTTGATGGCTATTATCGTAGATTTATAAAGAACTTTTCGCAAATTGCTGCACCTTTATATGCCTTGACAGGAAATGTTGATTTTATATGGACCGATAAATGTGAAAATGCCTTCACAGATTTGAAATGGTTAGTATCAACAATACCAGTATTACGAGGCCAAAATTGCGATATACCATTCCAGATTTCATCAGATGCATCAGACACAGCCATTGGAGTTGTTCTTGGCCAAGAAGAAGACAAGAAACCTTACGCTATATATTATATCAGAAAAAACCTAACTCATGCTGAGTTGAATTACACAGTAACAGAAAAGGAGTTTCTAGCTGTTATTTATGCTATCAAGAAATTTAGACACTATATAACTAGATACCCTGTATTTCTGTATACTGATCACTCTGCCATTAAATATTTAGCCAATAAACCTATTACAAATGGAAGAGTGACTCGTTGGTTACTAATTTTGCAAGAATTTGACATAACTATAAGGGATCGACCGGGGAAGTAGAGCCTCATGGCAGACTTCCTCTCCTGAGTGCCAAGAACAGACGATATAGTCGTAGTAGAGGATCAGTTCCTAGATGAACATTTGTTTGTTGTGGCCATAAAAACACCATGGTATGCAGATGTAGCGAATTACTTAGCAGCGGGAAAATTGCCCAAACATCTAACACCCAGAGAAAGGAAATTGATTGTGCAGCATAGCACTCATTTCTCCTGGATTGGAGGATACCTTTTCCACACAGGAGCTGATATGCACATCCGAAGGTGTATCACGGAGGATGAAATTTATGATATCCTAAAAGCCTGCCATGATGGACCTTGTGGTGGACACTTTGCAGATAGCAGAAATGGACATAAAATTCTACAGATGGGCTATTACTGGCCCATTATTTTTAAAGATGCTAAGAAATTTGTCTAGGCATGTGATAGTTGCCAAGGGATGGGCCGCCCTAGCCAATCAAATGAAATGCCCCTGAATCCACAGCTGGTGATAGAACCCTTTGAGCGTTGGGCATTAGATTTCGTCGGGCCGATCAAACCATCATCCAAGCAGAAATCATATATATTGGTTGCAACAAAATACATAACTAAGTGGGTGGAAGCAATATCATTACCAAGAGTAATACAGGAAACTGTTATTAATTTTCTTTTCCAAATTTTTGTATGGTATGGCTTACCCAGAGAAGTAATTACTGATGCAAAACTACAATTCGTGGGTCACAAGATCGTTGCTACACTGAAAAATCATCACATCACACATATAATTACTTCTCCGTATCACCAGCAGGAAAAGGGGCAAGTGGAGAGCACCAACAAAGTTATCAAAGCTATTCTAACAAAGATAATTTCATGACATCGATGAGACTAGACTGCTCGGCTGCCAGAGGCCTTGTGTGCATATCACACAACTTAGAGAAACACTACTGGATACTCACCGTATCAATTCATATTTGGTAAGGAACCAATTTTTCCCATAAAATTTGAGATACAAACACTAAAGATAGCCCAGGAAGTGGGACTGGATTTAACTGAAGCCCAGGTTAACATGTTACAGTAGATGAACGAATTAGATGAAATTTGGCTACTGGATCTACATCATACGACACTTATTCAATAGCAAAGAGCCAAATGGCATGATGCTCTGATTAAGAAGAAGACATTTCATGAGAGCGGCTGGGCACTTCTTTACAATTCCAGGTTTCAAGACTTCCCTGGCAAATTGTAGACTATATGGTTGGGCCCCTTTGAAATAAAGCAAGTACACGATAATGACACTCTTACTCTAGCCACCATTGATGGGTCTGGTTCTTCTTTTAAAGCGAATAGGCATCGGGTGCACCTCTATCAAAAACCACTTATTAGAGAATCTTTCTATCAACAGATACGTGAAGACCCCACCATGTAATTTTTAGCTACAGAACACAATCCTTTGGCATCTTCATCTTTATAAATTTTATTTCCTCTGTAAAATATGTAAATATGATTGCTGATTTCATTTTCTTTTCTTTTTTTGTTTTTCTCCGCTTGTTTTGTTGTTCAATCTATTGAACAGCGATTGTTCAATCAAATTGAACAACACTTTCTTTCTTTCTGTTGTTTTGTTGTTCAATCTATTGAACATCTACTGTTCAATATATTGAACAACTTCTGTTCAATCTATTGAACAACAGTTTCTTTCTTTTCGTTGTTTTGTTGTTCAATCTATTGAACATCACTTTCTTTCTTTTCGTTGTTTTGTTGTTCAATCTATTGAACAACACTTTCTTTCTTTTCATTGTTTTGTTGTTCAATCTATTGAACAGCTACTGTTCAATCTATTGAACATCACTTCTTTTCTTTTTTCATTGTTTTGCTATTCAATCTATTGAACAGCTGTTGTTCAATCAAATTGAACAACACCTTCTTTCTTTCCGTTGTTTTGTTGCTCAATCTATTGAACGACACTTTCTTTCTTTTCGTCATTTTGTTGTTCAGTTAATTGAACAGTTGCTGTTCAATCTATTGAAAAACTGTTATTCAATCTATTGAACAACCACTGCTCAATCCAATTGAACAACACTTTCTTTCTTTACGTTGTTTTGTTGTTCATTTAATTGAACAATTGTTGTTCAATCTTTTGAACAGCCGCGGCCCAACCCAATTCAACAACAAAAGTTTTCTTTTTGTGTAATTTCTCTTCACTTATGTCAGCCTATTTTTTTTTGTTTGTCATTTTGTTTTCTTTTCATGGCATGAAGTACACTACTTTTATGAGGGCAAAGAATTTATGGATTCTATTGAAGGGAGTTAATATCATTAATGTTATGATCTTTAACAGGACAACTTCTTGATGATAGATTGTTTTCAAGAAAAGGGACACAATTATTTATATACTACTTTACTACATCATTTTTTGTTGTACATGATACTGATTGATCATCTTAAAATACCATGTTGGTTCCACCCTTCCTGGTTATAATCTTCTCTGTCTATAACAAATAAGACTATGGGTATACTTTTTATATTGACATGTTAAAACTTCTTCCACCATCCCTGCTCTTAAGGAGTATTGAGCCTCCCTCTATTTATCATAAAAATGTGTAATAATAGCAAAATTTTGTAAGATAATCTTCGGCAAAATCACATAGCGAATCTTTTGTCGACGCGTTTCGAACCAACCAGTGTGGTTCATCGTCAGGACAAGTTGAAGAACCAATCCAGCTTAGCGTGATTAAATAGAGCGTGCAGAGATCCCAACAGCTAAATTCCTAACGGCTAATTTGACCTAGAGACCCTGGTCAAACTACTAAAAAATTCAATTAATATTTCTCAAAAAAGCTAAATTTAGGTAAATAAAGGAATCCATTTGGTAAATTTAAAATTAGGTGTATTATTCTTATTATCCCAAATATCAAGAAACGTACATATTTTAATTAAGATGGTTATTATATCCCATAATATATAATAATTAATCCATATTTAATTATTATTCCAACGTAAAGGTAATCAAACCCTATTATTCTAAGAATTTAGTTATACTAGATAGTTGTGTGATAATTATTTAATGGTCTTGGTAAGTTAGATCTATATCATATTTAATATTTTTTAATTAGATTGGTCCATTAAATCAATAAGTTATATAAATTAATAAAAGTCTAATAAATAATCTAAATCTTCTTGATAATTAATAGATCTAAACAAATTGTTAAACTATTATTATTCTTAGAGTTTAGTTATATTAGGTGAAAATTATAACTAATATTATGGTAAATCATAATTACCTAATAATCCATATTATTTATTCCAAGGTAAATCTATTATTACTTATAATTTAAGGTCGATATGTTTATTACTAAAACTAATGTTATTGGTACCTAAAGGTTAAAACAATATTTATTAAAAAGATTTTTATTCCAAATTTATTAAGGTTAACAAAGTCATTATTATTTATTATTATTATTTATAAGTTAGGTCTATATCATATTCATTATTTAAATAGATTGGTCCATTAAATTAATTAGTAAAAGTTTATTACATAATCTAAATCTTCTTGATAGATCTAAACAATATGTTAAACTATTATTCCTAGAGTGTTATTATATTAGGTAAATATTATAACTAATAATATGGTAAATCATAATTACCTTTAAACCTAACGGTCAATAATCCAAAATCTATTATTACTTATAATCCAAGGTTGATATGTTTATTACTAAACTAATATTATTGGTATCTTTAAACCTAAAGGTTAAAACAATGTTTATTAAAAAGAATATTTATTCCAAATTTTTATTAAGGATAACGATGTTAATATTTATAAGGTTTAAAACGCGTTTATTAGAAATTAGTTAAAGGGAAACTTAATTCTAAGGTTAATCTAGAGATAATTAAATAGTATAAATACTGAAATTTTGGTAAAAAATCTAATAGTACCATAGACAGGTAAGGTTGATACAATAATAGCCCGAAACGAATCACTAACTCAACCGCTCCAAAATAATAGGACAAAACTGCCAAAAGAAAAATAAAGGAGGGGGAAGACAGAAACCCTAAGACCTAACGAAAAGGAAATGAGGAGGCTAAGAAGACAAGGCTGGGACCCAGCAACTGCTAATCTTCCAGCCATCATCCCTATTAAGGTTGATCGGCCTTTTTTCGATCTCTAGGGCCTCTCTAAATTTGCGATGGTGAAACTGCGCAATTTTGGCAATGACTCGAGCCTCCTCTATACACACATGATGCATAGTCTTTCCCGCATGCTCAGCCAGGGCCGAGGACTTGGTCCTCCCATGCCTTAAGTCAGCCGAATGCTCGCTAATCCGCTGATTAATAGAGCGACCAGTCTCACCAATATAAGGGGTCCCACAGGAACAGGGAATGACATAGACGCCCTTCATGTCCTTAGGGTCAATCGGGTCTTTCACCGACCTGAGGGATCCACGGATAGTATTGAGAGGTCTAAAGGTTGCGGGCACATCATACTTCCTCAGAATCCTTGCAATCCTGTCCATGGTTCCTTGGATGTAAGGAAGGTTCACACCCATGATATGATCATTGGGAACCTTTCGGATAGAAGGCTCCTTCTTGGCCCTGAGGAAGGCTTTTTGACCGAGGTGCCTATCGTAACCATTCTTCTCAAAGACTTCTAGGAGGTGAGCCTTCTCTGCTTCCAGGCTCTCCTCATCCGAAATTCTAACAGCACGGGTGGCAAGCGTGCTAAGGACCCCTAACTTTTGTTTTCAGATGGAGGATAAGGGGGTCTCATTACAAGCCAGCCTACCATGTTCATAAGGCTGTAGAAAAGTGACATTTCCATAATGCCCACCACACCAGGGTTATGATCCATTGGATAACCAAAATATCCTTGGAATAGGAGGTCTCATCACGAGCTGACCTGATCACTTTTGCTAGATCCCAGTGAATGGCAGTGTGGTTTTCTGGTTACCATGTGAGCACACTGATCTCTTCTGTAGAACAACATTGGAACTCTCCATTTATAAATTGAGGATCCTGGCTCATATGGGTTAAAAAGAAACCCTACCAAGGCTATGGACACCTCCTGGTAGCAAAGGCTCTACTTATGGTATTGAAGTTATATCTTATCGTCAATTATTACTATGATACCCTCTTCTTATTCTTTCTTTTTATCAGAGAAATTATTTCCTTAATTTTTCCCTGTTTAGAACCTTGATGCATGAGATACTACTTTTCAATCAATCGTATCATTCTCGGCTAGAATACCATCAGCAAAGTGTCTTTTTGGCATATTTTTGTCCTTTTATTTTTCGCATAACTTATCATCAATCCAAAGTGTCCTATCTCTTATTCATAACTATCTTTACAGACTCCGCTCTCATTATAACCATACCTCTTTCCGTCCTATCATTGATATGTGTACTCGGCTTCATTTAGTGCTGTACTATTCACTCCCTTGCCTTGCTGTCAAAACAACCCTTTCCCTGTCTACTCGGTCGTAGGTGTCCCCTCTTTTTAAGAAGGGGGAGGATTCCCATTATACTTTTGCATGCGCTATATTTATTCCGCTTATTGGACTTGATATGTTGCTATGATATCCCATGATCAAATGACATGTGGCAGTATGATAGTCCTCGAATTAATATTATTAATTCTCATGGAAATTCCACTTAACGTTATGGAACTTATTTGTTACATCTACTTACTGTTCTATTTCACCAAAGCAATTGTTTTTCTCTTCCGTTTTCTTCTGTTTTGTTAATCCTTGAAATTGTAGGGTGAATATTGGAAGAATTCGAGCATAATGGGTGGAAAATTAGTTTGCTGAGAACCCTTAGTGTTGGAAATTTTTGACAGAGCCAAGGAAATTCTGGTGCGTGTAGGATGGATGTCATATTTCACCAGGCTTCAGACCCCTAGCAGTGAAATCGCTCTCGAATTTTTACAGCACTTACAGAATGGGCAGTCTACAGTAAAAGATATAAGAATAATAGTATCGAAGGCTGTGATAGCTAAAGTTTCCAGGCTGCCAACAAAAGGAGAAATATGGCCTAAAAAGCACATAATGTTGCGTGATGCGGTGGAGATTTTCAAAGACACGGGCGAAGAACTAACCCGAAAAGGCAAAGGCATTCAATTGTCCTCTCTAGGAAAACCATGGTGCGAATTGGCAAGTGTAGTCCAGAAATACATTACCTGTCATGGTCGACAGGATGTGGTAAAACCATGACAACTTAAACTCTTAGTTGTTTTAAAGCAAAAACTTACTATCAATTTGCGATTTTTCTTAAATTCATTATTACACGATACAGGTGATAGAGTAAGAAGGGATAAACATCTTGATACTGTAATCAGTCATCATGGTTTGATCAAACTGATTGTTAGTCACAGTCTTGCTCAGCAGAATTTAACTTGGGATAATTTTATAACGCCACTAGAGATTAGGCCAAACCCTATAGCCCAAAATTCCACAACCTTGGAAATTGGACAATAGAACCCTATTCCGAAGAGGAAAAGAACTACTCATACAACAATAGGACCTCACAAGCATAGGCGGGGGAGGATTCCCATTATACTTTTGCATGCGCTATATTTATTCCGCTATTGGACTTGATATGTTGCTATGATATCCCATGATCAAATGACATGTGGCAGTATGATAGTCCTCGAATTAATATTATTAATTCTCATGGAAATTCCATTTAACGTTATGGAACTTATTTGTTACATCTACTTACTGTTCTATTTCACCAAAGCAATTGTTTTTCTCTTCCGTTTTCTTCTGTTTTGTTAATCCTTGAAATTGTAGGGTGAATATTGGAAGAATTCAAGCATTATGGGTGGAAAATTAGTTTGCTGAGAACCCTTAGTGTTGGAAATGTTTGACAGAGCCAAGGAAATTCTAGTGCGCGTAGGATGGATGTCATATTTCACCAGGCTTCAGACCCCTAGCAGTGAAATCGCTCTCGAATTTTTATAGCACTTACAGAATGGGCAGTCCACAGTAAAAGGTATAAGAATAATAGTATCGGAGGCTGTGATAGCTAAAGTTTCCACGCTGCCAGCAAAAGGAGAAATATGGCCTAAAAAGCACATAATGTTGCGTGATGCGGTGGAGATTTTCAAAGACACGGGCGAAGAACTAACCCGAAAAGGCAAAGGCATTCAACTGTCCTCTCTAGGAAAACCATGGTGCGAATTGGCAAGTGTAGTCCAGAAATACATTACCTGTCATGGTCGACAGGCTGTGGTAAAACCATGACAACTTAAACTCTTAGTTGTTTTAAAGCAAAAACTTACTATCAATTTGCGATTTTTCTTAAATTCATTATTACACGATACAGGTGATAGAGTAAGAAGGGCTAAACATCTTGATACTGTAATCAGTCATCATGGTTTGATCAAACTGATTGTTAGTCACAGTCTTGCTCAGCAGAATTTAACTTGGGATAATTTTATAACGCCACTAGAGATTAGGCCAAACCCTATAGCCCAAAATTCCACAACCTTGGAAATTGGACAATAGAACCCTATTCCGAAGAGGAAAAGAACTACTCATACAACAATAGGACCTCATAAGCATAGGCGTTCTGTGAGGCTAAACCTAGTTTAGAGGACTTTTGTAGATCCTCAGGGTAGCACTGAACGCCCGATAGAGCCATCTAGTCCAATTATTGTACAGGACTCTGAACCAGAACAAGAGGAAGAAGGTAATTATGAATCAAAATAGGGGGAAGAACATGATTCTGAACCTGAACAAGAGGAAGAACCCAATTTTGAACCTGAACTGGAGGAATGTCATGGCGGAAAAAGTCATTTGTGCGGACACAACTGACCTCCCTAGGAGTCTAAACTCTCTAATGACAAACAAGACAAAATGGAGTGATCTTTCTCTAAATACACCTTTTACAACATGAAGATTACAAGTGTTTAGGCTTACCTTATTCCAAAACGCTGTTGTTGTAGTTTGTCCTTGCCAATCCGGATGAGCTCCTCCTTCAAGTCAATTCCTGCAACCACAAACAATCAAACAATTACCAAGCACTTGCATTTCATATAATAAAACATATATTCAACATGTAGACCAAGGAACACATGAAATAACTCATTAACACAAGCTATTGAGAAAAATAAACCAGTTTGTATTAATAACGAAACAAAGAAACTCTTACAACCTGGCCTTGGTGTTGTGCAAGTTCCTCCCAGGGTCCATCAAGGGTTTTCCTCTACTTTGACAAAGCTCACCCACTTCCAAGTAGAATCAAGTGAAGACAATCTCTCCTCACAAAGGCTCTAATGGAAGACCTAAATCCTGCAGCATTTACCCAAAGAAAATGTATAGCTCCAACCTCTTCTCCGTCTGGCTCAATGCCTTTATTTATAGTGCTGTAAAGAGGTTATTCAGGTCCACCATCAATGGGATAATCCCCCTCTTTGGGTGGGATAGCTCCCTTATTGATGGGATAAGTTCCTCCTTAATAGGGATACATGAACCAACTGGAGGCGCATCCATTTCATCAAACCGACCTCTAGAAAGTTCTAGAAGTAACCACAAGTAACTTTTTTAAGATGAAACTTGCGCATTTTTCCTTTTACAGAAGGACGCACCTGTCCCTTAACATACAGAGCGTCCAAGGACGCAGCCTTTGTGAACATTGTGAGCGTCCCCGGAGGTAAGGCTTGAGAGAACCTGCGTCCCCAGAGATAAAAACATTTTTTTACAAGACTTTCTCTCTTTTTTGAGTTTGAGATGGATAGCAGAGGCATAAGACTTGCCTAAGAGGGTAGCATGACTGTTGATTGAGCCATACTAACTGTAAATAGTCATGGTGACATTTTTTAGTGTAACAGATTGCCCCCTAAAGTGCGAAGCTTGGAATAGATTAGGGTTTTGTAATTCTAGGAAGGGTGAAGCGCTTTATCATTTCAAGGATTGTCTTGTGGATGACCTGGTTGGAACCTGTAATTTTCAACACAAAATACATGTATAAGATTATATCATCACTGAGGTAGGCATTCCCATACTCAGATTCAAAACTTTAACTAATGGACTAACTACTCTGATACAGGAATGATCTTGCAGTACATCATTTTTATAGACTTTTGTAGACACAGTATGGACACAGCCATCTGTTTATGATTAGTCTACATAGATAATGAATACAAAACTCCTCGCAGCCTGGATGGTAGAAACTAGATCCAGGGTCTTCACTTCTACTTCCCGAATTGGTACGATTCTAGCCATGTGATTAAATGATTTGATGTCGAACATGTTAGAAACCACTTGATTACTAGTCGATGATGTAAACTGTTAACAAGCGTGAGAGAGACCACCAGTAATGTCAATGGTTCTCAAAGTACCAAGCACAACCCGTGAAATGTGAATAGATGTTTTGATGTCGAACACTTCACGGAGTCCTTTGATCGAAAGTCAATGATGTAAACTGACGTCAAAGGCGAGAAACCTGCCTTTGATGCATGCAGACTTCAAGGTACTGTCGATTCCTAAGTCATCTTTCTAGATAATGTGCTGATGTCGATAGAAAGCGACCCGTTGCAGGCAAGCCCGCAACACGAAATCATTGTTCAAGTTGAAGAAATGTTGCTGTAAGGACTGACTCAGGGATGGTCAAATGGATGACAAGTATTTTGCAGATGAAAGTTTTGCTTGCAGACCTCTTGAACACATAACGACACGACAGATGGCTTGGTGACGAATAACTGAAAGTGAATCCCGAAACCCGGCTAAAGACTTTCAAAGTGGTTTGGTCAACTGTGAGGTAAAAGATTTTCCAACCCAGGTGAATGAAAAGTGTCGTGTTCAAGAGTGGTAATAAAGTTTCTTTTGAGACAAAAGGTGACAAATAGGTTCATTCTTCTCTCTTTTCCCCCACCATTTCTGGCAAGTACCTCTTTATTTTTAACAAGCTTGAGGAGGATAACATATGCTTGATTATAAGCTCATCCTTCGGACGAGTCCAACCTAGTTTAAATTCGAACCCTAGGAAGGAGTGGTTCGTTCCTGTTTGTAATTGAACAGGTCCTCTACTGTAAAAGTTTAACGAGCCCAGTATAGGAGAAACTCGGCGTTTTTCAATTTTAGAGAGTCTGAAAAAACTAAAGGAGACTCCACGTTGAACTTTTTCGTACATTTGTGTCCCTCAAGCCCGAAAAAGTATAAAATAATACCTGGGGGAACCACTTGATCTTGCGACCAAGGAGTACTTTCATAATAGTGTCGTTGACCTGAAAAGTAAAAAGCGATCAAGGACACGTCGTTTTATTTCCTTATCAAGTTTGAAACGACAAAAACCCGGCAATCTTTTCCTGATTTTGCGGTCAGAAAAGAGCTAAAAGGGGACCGTCTTTTAATTCCGTTTTAACGAGTGTAAAAGAAACGCTCGGCGATCTTTTCATGTTTTAGGAGTCAGAAAAGGGCTTAAAAGATGACTCTGAGGTTTCACTTTTTCGTAAGTTTTAACGAGTTCGAAAAAGGGATAAAAATGTACCCATATGGCCGACTTTCAATTTAATTTACGAGCAGGAAAAGACGGAAAGAACTCGACATTTTTCATTTGTTTTACGAGAATGAAAGATAGCAAAAAAAAAATCTCGGGATTTTCATGAGTTTAACGAGTCTTGAAAATAACTGAAATTGACTCGAGATAGGTTTCATTTTTACAAAAGCTTGAAACAGATAAAAACTATGCTTCAAATTAGTTTCATTTTTACACAAGCTTGAAACAGAGATAAAACTGTGCTTGATGCCCCCTAAGCATAACTGTTAGAGCGCATGCCCCCCAGCTTCATTTCATTCAACTAAGGTGGATGAAATGAAGGTTCAAGAACGAGATCATTTGAAATACTCGACCTAAAACTGTAAGAAAATTATGCAAAAACTGAAATAACTAACCTAAACGTACAACCTAACATCTATGAGGTCTAGTCAAACTCTCGACTCAATTAGAGGAGGATTTGTTTCATTTTTTAACGAGCTTGACACAGGAAAAGAACTATGCTCGGATTCAGTTTCATGTTTATGCAAGCTTGAAACGAAAAACTATGCTTGTTATAAGTTCACATGCCCCCAGCATAATGATGCAAATCAAGGTACATGCCCCCCAAGCTTCATTGCATTCAATGAGGTGGATGGAATGAAGCTTTACTTTCAAGATCTTGGAAAGACTTGAGGGAGTTGTTTCATTTTTTAGTGAGGTTGACACAGGAAAAGAACTATCCTCAAACCCTTGTTTCATTTTTTAAACAAGCTTGACACAAGATAAGGAACTATGCTCATGACTACGCTCTACAATCTACCTACTTAACCTACCCTTGTTTCATTTTTTAACGAGCTTGACACAAGACAAGGAACTATGCTCAAACCCTTGTTTCATTTTTTAAACGAGCTTGACACAAGATAAGGAACTATGCTCATGACTATGCTCTACAATCTACCTACTTAACCTACCCTTGTTTCATTTTTTAACGAGCTTGACACAAGACAAGGAACTATGCTCAAAAAGTTCGCATGCCCCCAGCATAATGATGCAAAGCGAGGTACATGCCCCCCAGGCTGCATTCCATTCAACCGGCTGGATGAAATGAAGGTTTACTTTCAATATTTAACTTGAAAAGGGAGTTGTTTCATTTTTATGGAGGTTGACACAAGAAAAGAACTATCCTCATACCTGATTCATTTTTTAATGAGGTTGACTCAGTAACAGGAACTGTCCTCAAAATCCTACTTTCTACAATCTACCTACATATCCTAAAATCTACCTGATTCATTTTTTAATGAGGTTGACTCAGTAAAAGAACTATCCTCATACACTGATTCATTTTTTAATGAGGTTGACACAGTAAAAGGAACTTTCCTCGTACTCACTGATTCATTTTTTAACGAGGTTGACACAGTAAAAGGAACTTTCCTCACAAAACTGATTCATTTTTTAACGAGGTTGACACAGTAAAAGGAACTTTCCTCACAACCCTACTTTTTATAATCGACCTAACAAAAACTCTAAAATCTACCTGATTCATTTTTTAATGAGGTTGACTCAGTAAAAGAACTATCCTCATCAACTGATTCATTTTTTAACGAGGTTGACACAGTAAAAGGAACTTTCCTCGGACTCACTGATTCATTTTTTAACGAGGTTGACACAGTAAAAGGAACTTTCCTCACAAAACTGATTCATTTTTTAATGAGGTTGACACAGTAAAAGGAACTTTCCTCACAACCCTACTTTTTATAATCGACCTAACAAAAACTCTAAAATCTACCTGACTCATTTTTTAATGAGGTTGACTCAGTAAAATAACTATCCTCATCAACTGATTCATTTTTTAACGAGGTTGACACAGTAAAAGGAACTTTCCTCGGACACACTGAGCATGGCTTCTAACTGGAAGAAAGACATGTCAATGGACACACCTTGATCATGGCTTCCAAGAGATCTTCATCAGAAGGAAGAACAGTTCTTTGGAAGGAACACATGTCAAGGGACTCAAAAGGGATAAGAACATCGTGTTCAAGTAATCCCATAGAGTTTTCCATGTCAATTACCGGATCTAAATCAACAGTGAGAGGCTCACTTACATCGATAATTGAAAACATGGGACCGGTTGCCACATAATTAACCCGTGGCAGGGTAGATACCACTTTAGAATCAGGAGCATTTAGGGGTGTCATATTATTGGTAGTTGAAACAAGACTAGGGAATGAAAGCTGGTCTACAGTCACAATACTGCCATTGTGAGGGAAAGACATCACGCGAAAGAGTGTCGATACGATAGCTTTCATTGCATAAACATAGTCTCGCCCAAGGAGTAAATTGAAATCCAAGGGACCTCGAACTACCATAAGATCAATACAGACAGTTTTACCTTCCAATGTAATGGAAAACTTAGGAAGGATCCCTAAAGGTTCACTAATGGTTCTGTTAAAAGCTTTCAGGTTCTGCGTAATAGGCGCAAGCTGAGGGGAACCCAAAGCTTTCCAAACAGTTGAGGATAAAATACTAACAGAAGCACCTTCATCTACCTGAGTACGATGTATGTCCCTACCACCAGCCTTGACAATGATTTGGAAAGGGATGGAGGAAGGAAGACGAGGTTCTGTCAGTCTATTCCAATAAAAGGAAAAGACCTCACTGCTTGGAGGGGGTTCTGTAGAAACAGGTGAAATGCCCCCCGGCATAGAAGAATCTGATGTAACAAGAAGAACCTGAGCGGTATGAAGTTCACTCTCCAAAGGGAAAGTGTGATCGATCGAATGTGAAATTGAATCGACCACTTGATCAACTAATGGATCATCAACCTGAGTGACATGAGTTTCACTCTCCAATGGGAGAGTGTGATCGACTATACTTGAATTTAGATCAATCACTCCGTCAGATGACGGTAGGTTGGGAGAAAGTTTACGGTAACCAGTTGGAAATTCTTGCTGTGGAACAGTAAGATTTTCCAACAATGTTGAGGCTTCATCCATGTGAGGGCAAATGTGAGTTTGATGACTCCCTTTGCATAACTTACAAGGAAACCTAACTTTACCCTTTTTCCCAGGAACCTGACTATCACTGGTTGATGGATCAATGGAAAGTTGATGAGATTTTTCTGACCATACTTCCAAGACCTTTGGAATACCAGGACAATTGACAAGGAAGTGGTCACCCTTACAAAGCCTGCAAGGGTATTTGGGTTTACGATGCATGTCGGAATTTTCCTCAACACAACTAACACTTACAGCCATGGTTGGTTGGTTGACTTCTTTCTTATCTTGCTTCTTCTTCTTCTTCTTCTTCTTCCCTTTCTTCTTCTTCTTAGCCTCCTGGTTACTAACATCAAGGCTTTTACCAGGCGAAGAGGAAGAAATGGAGGAAGAAAAATTAGGCGAAGAAGGTAAAGGGTCAACAGAAGGTTGGTGATGTTGAGATGGTGAACTCTGTTGAGGTGAAGCATCCGGTTGAGATGGAACAATTGGAGTATTTTGGGCCAACGAAGTTGAAAATAACCATATCGGTAAACCTATTGTAAATCCAGGTAATGACAAAGTAGCCATATAAGGAGGACCAACATTTCCAAAGTAAGGAAAAGTACTAGGATTCTCATTGGGAGGGGTTCCTAGGTTGATAAATTCCAGAACATTTGCCATTATATTCAACTTCAGTGAATTTTATTAACAATTTAAAACTAAAATTAACAATTCACAATTCACACTTAACAACTAAAATTCACAATTCACACCTATGGTCTCTAAAAGTAAAAACAAACAAATTAACACGCGCTATCAAATCTAGGAGTCAAATCACACACAAACAGTAAGCTCTCCGGACCGAAAACACTAGTTGGTGATGAAGCCCAACCTCGCCGAATTCAGTACAGAAGTGGTGGGTGGAACAGTTACCCCGGCAACCTGCTTAATGAATAGACCGGCACAAGTTCCTCCACTTTAACCGTCTCGAAGTGAAGCGAACCCCCCGGAAAATCCAAGTGAGTATAACCGACGTCTGCTCCAGGTACAGTGGGATCTTCCCTCCACCGTCACCTTGGGTAGAATCCTAGAGATTATGGTCACTAAGGTTACCAACGGCCACAAGTACACCTGGGGGAACAGTCTAAACTCCGACAGCACGTAAGGGCAGAGTAACAAGCTCAATCCCCTTACCGGCTCCTTGACAATAATCCAAGGTTTACCGATAAGTGACCCCTGGCTCCTCGACAATGGTTAATCCGAGGTTTACCATTTGTAATACGTACTGTCTGGCATCGTTCCCAACGAGGGAGGATGGATCCCCTCACTGGTTCGGACACGAGCTCGTGCTTCTCCTTTAAGAGGAGCTTTCCTAGAGTGTAAATGTAACAATTGGATTTGATTCTAACTCAAGATCAGCTACTTGTTTGGTTTTACTGTCTTGGAGAGTTAAGTACTCACCTACTCCAAGACACTAGCCTAAGCTATATTGGTGTATCAGAGCCCTAGAAATGTAAAAATTACTAGATTAATTTTAATTAAGCGCTGTGTTATTAAGGCTGTTATTACTCAAATGGGTAAATGGAGATGAAACCAATGGTGTTATGACCCGACTCAACTGAATGCAATCGAATATGATAATGCAATCCTTTCAATTCGATGAATCCTAACTAGAGTAAGGAGAGAGTTTCCATTCACTTCCAACAATGCAAAAAATTGATCATTAAGAGAAAATTTAACAAATTCTCTAATGCACTAATTTCATCAAGAAAAACTAATGCAAATCAATTCCAAACCAATTTATATTTTTATTTTTGTGTAAATTCAAATCAAAGAAAGCTGATCTAAATCTACGATTGATTTTTCAGAATGTAAACTATGCAATTGTAATCTATGCACAATTCACATGAAAAGTATGCAAATGTAATCTATGCACATTTTTCATTCATATTCTGAAACTGAGAACTCTAATTATGCAAATGTGATCTATGAAAGAGAATTCTCAAACACAAGACGATTCTAATGTGATCTAAGAACCAATCAAGTGCAAATTGAGAAAATTGGGTGAGAGTTCCAAAGATCAAAACATAAAAACACTCAAAGGCGATTAACACTCATACACAATTTAGCCCCCCCCGACGAATGAGGGGGAAATTTTTTTGCAAAAACAAAAGCAAAAAGATGCAAAATTGTGAAAAGACTGAGAGAAACCTCCAAGTAATGACCAAAGGAAATCAAATTAAGGATTTCTCAAAAAAGAGACTCAAAACACCCAATTGATGAAAGCTAAAAGCAGGAATGCTAATGAAACAAGTTCAGGTGAAAATTTTTGACAGGGTACTAAAGGATCTGGGCAGAAAACACTAAGAAAAACCAAAATCTAAAAGCAATTAAAGCAAAAATGGAGTTTTCCTAAATTTTTACAGGAAGACGCAGGCAACCCGTTAGAACAGGCGCGGGCCCGCTCTGTGCAAACGGCAACAGTGCGTCCAAAGACGCACTGTGCAGTACTCAGAGGGTGCGTCCTTCTGGAAAAGTTAAGAAAAACCAAATCTAACTAAATCTAAAGCTAAGCCACCCAAATACTAATTCTCACAGTCAAAAACCAGAAAATAAAAATGATTTTCTCAGAGCAAAGTTCACACAAAG
The DNA here is from genome assembly GCA_031772625.1 of Pinus tabuliformis. NCBI lineage: Eukaryota > Viridiplantae > Streptophyta > Pinopsida > Pinales > Pinaceae > Pinus > Pinus tabuliformis. The sequence continues at coordinate 90,267,664 of CM062810.1, read as the reverse complement.
GAAAAGACTTTCACATTAATGGATTCCCCAGTGGAGTCGCCAATTTGTCATGGCAGAAAAAGTCGTTTGTGCGGACACAACTGACCTCCCTAGGAGTCTAAACTCTCTAATGACAAACAAGACAAAATGGAGTGATCTTTCTCTAAATACACCTTTTACAACATGAAGATTACAAGTGTTTAGGCTTACCTTATTCCAAAACGCTGTTGTTGTAGTTTGTCCTTGCCAATCCGGATGAGCTCCTCCTTCAAGTCAATTCCTGCAACCACAAACAATCAAACAATTACCAAGCACTTGCATTTCATATAATAAAACATATATTCAACATGTAGACCAAGGAACACATGAAATAACTCATTAACACAAGCTATTGAGAAAAATAAACCAGTTTGTATTAATAACGAAACAAAGAAACTCTTACAACCTGGCCTTGGTGTTGTGCAAGTTCCTCCCAGGGTCCATCAAGGGTTTTCCTCTACTTTGACAAAGCTCACCCACTTCCAAGTAGAATCAAGTGAAGACAATCTCTCCTCACAAAGGCTCTAATGGAAGACCTAAATCCTGCAGCATTTACCCAAAGAAAATGTATAGCTCCAACCTCTTCTCCCTCTGGCTCAATGCCTTTATTTATAGTGTTGTAAAGAGGTTATTCAGGTCCACCATCAATGGCATAATCCCCCTATTTGGGTGGGATAGCTCCCTTATTGATGGGATAAGTTCCTCCTTAATAGGGATACATGAACCAACTGGAGGCGCATCCATTTCATCAAACCGACCTCTAGAAAGTTCTAGAAGTAACCACAAGTAACTTTTTTAAGATGAAACTTGCGCATTTTTCCTTTTACAGAAGGACGCACCTGTCCCTTAACATACAGAGCGTCCAAGGACGCAGCCTTTGTGAACATTGTGAGCGTCCCCGCAGGTAAGGCTTGAGAGAACCTGCGTCCCCAGAGATAAAAACATTTTTTTACAAGACTTTCTCTCTTTTTTGAGTTTGAGATGGATAGCAGAGGCATAAGACTTGCCTAAGAGGGTAGCATGACTGTTGATTGAGCCATACTAACTGTAAATAGTCATGGTGACATTTTTTAGTGTAACAAGGAAGAATGCAATTTTGAACTTGAACAAGGGGAAGAATGTAATTCTGAATCAGAACCTGAGGAAGAATGCAATTCTGAACCAGAACAGGGGGAAGAACATGATTCTGACCCAGAAGAAAGGAAAGCACAACATTTTTTTCAAAATGATGATGAAACAAAAAATGAATCATGGTCTTTTGAAACACCACCTACGAGCCCCTAAGATTTCTTGCAGGACTTTGAGGAAGGGATGACCCAAGTTCTTGCAAATTTGAATGCATATATGCAACCTGGAGGATCACTTGACTAGAACCTAAAAAAATCTCAATCCTCAGAAGATTCTGGTCGCACAAAAAATTTTCCTTCCCCAAAAGCTGCAGACCAGGAAGAGGAAGTGGACACAAAAATAATGCATGAATCTGATAACCAATCAGGTGACACGTTTATAGTGGAACATAGCCAAGACGAGCGCCAAGAACCCTTAGATACAAATCGTATTGATAAACCTAATCCTACAAAAGATGGTTCTCAGGAGAAGCGGGTAACCGAAATAAAGTTAAGGAAGATGAGGAAGAAATACCAAAAAGCTTCGGAAGACGGTTAAGCAGCTACGTCAAAAATTAAAAGAAACTGCAAATAGGAAAGCTCAGAACACTACTTCTGAGTTATAGACTGTGGCCACACAAATAGAAATATGTGAAGGTAAGGTAATAGGAACCTAGAACGAATCTATATCTACTCAAACAGTTGCCACACAAACAAGCCCTCACATAGATTTGATAGATATGGCTATTCAGAAAAAGGAATTATCCTCTCACAACAAAAGCACCCATATAGAAGAAATATTCAACGACAGTCCATCAAGCAGTAATCCTATTCTTCTAGAGTTATAGGAGGAGATGGTACAAGCCCAACTTACATTAAATCAATGTAGGAAGGAGACAGTTCCTCTGCAAAAGTATCAGGAGTTGCAGAAGAAATTCAGAGAATTGACCATAACTGAGGATTAAACTTTTGCTAAGTTTAGACAGGAGGAAGAAAAGCTGAGGAAAGTAAAAGCCAAGCTGGATAAGGTCGTAGGTCACATTGACAATATTTTCTCTTTACATCTTGACATCGTATCTTGCATATCTCCTGCTACAAATTATGCTCTGTTTTTGTTGGAAATATATTTACTATTGAAGATTAAAGCTGTTAAGGCCGGCAAGTCAGTTGAATTGAAGACAACTGATGAATTCATAAAATGATGTAAGGAGCATGGGATAAAAGTCCAACGTCTTCTCTGTGAATTTTATTTGCATAATTTTTTATTAGAAGGGGAGGTGGATAATAATCATATCCCTTCTATTGGGGACATTCAGTTCCAGGCCTTTATTTCTTTCACAGCAAACCAACTCAAGTGGTCAAAGGCTTATAACACCTTTCAAAGAAGAGAACATGGACTTGATTTGTGGGTAAGGAGTGAGCCTACTCACCCCTTGCAACGTTTTGTTAGACACAAAAGGCTCATGACACAAGAGGGCGTAATTAAGATTCTGGGGCCTATACATAAAGAAATTGTGTAAATGGGAAGGACGTATTTCTTATCCATTCGGGAAAAGTCATTTCTTGCATCAAAATAGAGATGGACAACCTCTACCAATAGTGTCCGGAACAGAGAACCATTTGGCTACAGTAATTTTAACGTTGTCACCGGCTGTTTTGCCACATATAGTAATATTATCTTGAGGGAAGGACCATATTAGCTAGGGTGTCGATTTAGGAGCCCTATTATTTTGTACCCTCCCGAAGGATATCATTTTTATTATGAGTTTCCTCAAGGTCATGAAGGGAAAGCCTTTGAAATTTTAATACAAAAGCACGATTTTAGGTTGGATAAAGAAAAAGTCTTTCCTGCTTACTCTTTAACTACATTACATAATAACTATTTGTTTTCATGAGGACATGAAACAAGGTAAGCAGGGGAGTATGTTGGGTTGTGCAACAGGTATAAATTTACTCTTGATTACATTATCTTTTTCCTCCTTTTTATGCATTTGTGCCATGATGTAATAAGGATTTGATATAATTTTGATAGAAAGTGTATGAAACTGATTTTGATGTGATTTGGCTATCAAAACTAACTTTCGTTTCTTTTTATGCAAAAATTAGTGAACAGAACAACTGTTGTTCAAACTATTGGACATCAAGGGGCTAAACAAGGAGAAAAGAGCGCATCATGTGCGGTCAAATCGAGAAGTGAATCAGGAGGATCAACGCAAGATGAAATATTGCCTAATAATAGTATTTAGTTGAGAATTCCTCAAGATCTCCTGATCCTAAGGAATCACATTTATCTCTTTTCCCTCTTTGACTATAAGAGGGGAAAAACGAATAGAATAGAGGGACTTAACTTTTCACCTTTTTACTTCGGTTGTAATTTCAATATACAAAGCGTCATTCTAAAGGATACATCATGCTGTAATGACATTTGGATTTGATGAATAATATATAATTCATGTTGTTGTTCATTCACGAGATTCTAAAGTAATTAAGCAGTAGTCACTGGTAGCTTGGGCCCGGTCACTAGTGGATTTCACTATTGTTCCTTGTTTTATAGTTTTACCTTTCTTTTACTGCAAGTTTAATTACTCTGCTTTATAGCTTTATGATTGATTTACTTTCACTAATGTTGAGTTTGTGTATTCATTGCATTAATTCTTATTTCTTTTGATTGGCTTCATTTATTTATGTCACAGATTGATTTAATTATTAGATAAGAATCATTTCTTGTTAATTGAAAGCCATAGTGTTACTGATTAGATCATGTGTATTACTTTTATGCAGAAGTTTAGATTCAGCTGAAAGAGCTATGTTATCACTACGGTGCACTTGGTTGATGTAATAGCAATTATAACTTTTGATTAAGATTGAGTTTTGGTTTTTATTAAGATTGAGTTTTGATGCTTGAATAGGTTAATTTCCTTGAAGTTACAAGTTTGATATTTATGGTTTGATCCATTTACTCTTGTATTGAAATCAATAAGTTATTTTAAAGCATTACTCTCTGTAGATTCAACGATTTCCATCACTTGCACATATTGTGTACACTCTTGAAACAAAAAGACTTACCCAGGTTGATAATTAATGTGTGGCATTTGAGAGCTCTAAAAGACACCTTATATGGGCCCAAAAACCAGCACTATGGACAGCAGAAGCCATGAATAGTGGAATGTTTTTCCTTGTTCCTGTGCCTCACGGAAAATTTCCAGGAATTCCTTGCACAAGAACTCAGACCAGTTAAACTGGACCCCTCCTGCGCATTGTTCAGCGAGTGTCACCACCGGTGCTGGTACCTCGTTCGTGCGGCACTTATACATGAGCTTACCTGCCAGTATCTGGATCGCAACTTTGACTACTTTTTTGTTGATGCCGGATATGGCGTAGCCCCTTTTCTTCTTCTCTAGCTTGTATTTCTTTTCCATGGCCTCCGCGATGGCCAAATTGCTGCTCTTTCTCTCTAAAATCTCTGCGGGGTCCTCTCCTTTACATGGGAGTTGGGTAATGCGATGGATTAAGTGATCCGTGATGGGGATGAGATCCTCCAGCCACAAGCATCCATCATGCACCAGGCAGAGGAGCTTCCTGATGACAAAGATCATCACTGGGGCGTGGTGGTAATGCAACACACAGGGCAAGTTTAATAACCCTACCTTTTCAACTTTGGATAACCACTTTCGTGGCTCCAATTTTATAGCCCCTGCCACGATGTTCTACTTGGGCTTCATGAGCTACGCAGTATCTAGGTGAGGGAGTTTCTCATGGTCAGCGAGATCCCAATCTTCAAACTTCATGTTCAGCACCTGTCCCAGGTGCGTGCCCTAAAAAATGATATCGTCCGAGAGGAGTGGATTCTACTGAGAGCTCTCTTTCTCTCGTTGATGTCCTTGAGAACTTTTGCCTTCCTATTCCATGGGGGGACATACGCTGGTAGCTTTGTTGGAGGGTGCACAGCCTCAGTTTCTACCTCCATGCCCTTCTGCTCATCTTCTTCAATTATGAGGTCTTCAAGGTCTTCTTCCTCCTCGTTGGTTTCCAGGTTAACTGCTTTCCCCTTTTCCTCCATAGTTAATCTGGTTCACAGTGGGTTTCTGGGGGACACATGCACTAGAAAGATTGGCTGTTTGTCTTTCTTCAGTCTCAGTGTGTCAGTGATTTAGGGATTTTTGCAACAATCCTAGCGCCTTCAGGGGCATCTTCTATGATTAAGGCCTATGCGACCTCTTCGGCGATCATCTCTACAATTTCCCTAGCTTCCTCAGATGTCGCCATCTTGTGCATACAGAAATCTCTCAATCGCTCAATCACGGGTTGAATTAATGCTCTGCACAAGGTGACTAGGTCTTGGCTCAGAATACGTGGGGCATACGACAACTCAACTTGCAAACGACCAAGTGTTGTTTGTTGGGCATCCCTTTGTAATTTATAGTGACTTTTGAATTTGAATTTGGTCATTCCCCCCAAATCCGATCCGTTAATGCTCCCTTAGCAGCTGATTTTCCCAAATATTGCCCATAAAGCGCATCTTAAATGCCTGTCACCCCCTCCATTTGGTCTCAAGTCAAGCATCACATTGTGAATAGTGACTACAATGGTCACTTTCGACTCAACATGCATAGCAGCGCAACCCCCCTTGTGTGATCGCGAACCTTGTGACACTTTGCTCCTGCTCGCAGCCTTGACATTGGGCAGCTCCTAGGCAGAGTAGTTTATAGTCCCATGCCTCCTTCCAATTGCCTGGAGCACTAAGACTATACTTCCCACCGCTAGTTAGGTGGCCATGCCCCCTGTATAGGGTTTCAACCGGTCATCCATCACTTTTCCTAGAAAACATCCACCTTTGTTTGTTACTGGCTGCATCGCGCACTTTATCATTTTCAGTGTGCCACCATGGGTGATCCCTTTAGTAATATGTGGTCCAATCCAAGGCATTGGGCTGATCAACTCTTGGTGGCAGTCCCGAAATTTGTCAACGTAATTGTGCACACCCTGTTTTATCACCTTGGTTTTCTGATTGAAAAAATCCTTCTTTATTTCGACCTCCAGCTTCTTCACTTCTCCTTCCACCAGAGCACTTTTCTCCCTTAATTGCACCCTTTCTTTCATAATTTCTTGTAGCCTAAGATCAACTTGTCAGATTTCTTCCTTAGTTCCCAAGCGTTCTGCTTCATTTAGCTGCGTGATCCCTTCTTCCAAGGCTCCACAAGCCGTCATATCTATCAGTGCTGTTATGCATGGACTAATCATTTTATACTCTATGAGGATTATAGCATTCGCTCCATACTCCAGCCTCGGAGGCATCTGCTCCGTCAGTTTCTTGCACGTCATCCTATAAGCCCACAAAACCCCTGGTATGCGTAGGTACCAATTAGTCCGCTACGCATCATATACCTTGTTCAGCACTTCATGCACTTTGTTAAAGGCCTCTGCATGGATAACCTTCTGCACACTTGTTCTTTCCATACTCCGTTGTTCCAACTAGAGGGGTCGTTTGAGCAATTGCCTCACTCACACATGCTTACTGACCTTGTCTCCTAACACGGAGTCTATGTGCATCCACGCAGATTTTTTAACATATGCTTGTATCCATCTGGACAGGTGCACACGCAGATCATTCCGTCCAGCAAGCTTGTCTGTTGATCACATCTGAGGCTTCCCAAAATGCATGCACATCATTCTCCTGCATTCGTGCCAGTTCTCAAAGCTTCCTTGGTGCACACCCCACAACCTCGTGAGCATAGTGCATAGTACCCATTTTAAAGCCTCAAAATGTTGATGTTCCAGCACATCCCTTCCAAATATGTTTAAGAAAGCATCTACCTCACTTAACCCATCATACGTAGGCAGATCCCTTACTTTCGTTGATACACAATGCAATGCAGTTCAGCGTGGTTACCTCGTGTAATTGGTTCTGCCATCACTCTATCTCCTCGTCAGAATCCGATGTACAGGCGCTTTCATGCTCTCATGAGATCCGTCCATCCCTAGTGGGATTTACCCAATCTTGTTCTCGCGCGGTTATCTTGTAGATGCAGTCTAAGTCGTCATCACTTTCATAGTCATGCATTGGCTCCATGTAGCACGATCCTTCTACAGGGTCCAAAGGTACTACTACGCAAAGGGAATTTTTCTCAAAAATCATCTTGCGCTTCTTTAGGTTTATCACCCCATTCATGTTAGTGGCCCAATTGATTCCTAATAGTGCAGGGTAGGGTTTTCTGTCATCAACAATCTCTATCACTTCAAAGTCTACTAGCGCACTTGCCCCTTTGATATCTATGGTGATTCCTTGCAATCTCCCCATACGTATTATCCTTTGCTGGTTCGTCACTCACAGCTGGATAGGAGACCATTGCATCTTAGGCCTCCACATGCGCTCCCATGTCTACTTCAATAGAACGTTCGCGTCTAATCCTAGTTCCAGAATCACTTTGTCCATCTCATATTCTCTAATCTATGTGGTCAACCTCATTTCTCTTCCCATCCTCGTCGCATGCTTTCCAATCTTCCAGACTACATGCGATTCTCCTCGCGCGGTCCGAGCACATCTATTTATGAGTTCTTGCAGTCCCTTTACAGCCTTGATATCATGCAACAGCTTCATGCATGTTTCCAGGAATGTCGTGAGCATAGAGGGGTCCATTTCTAGCTCTGGTCTGTCTTTGCTTTCAGAAGTGGAGGCCTCAGCGAAGCTCTTCCTAGCTTCCATGAAGTTTTCCTTAGCACGCTCCAAATCAAACTCTGGTTCATTTGTTAGAGCCTTGCAAACCCAAGTACTATCTTCAGGTTGCTTTCCTTTATCATCCCCTGTCGTAATTCCACTTCAGAGCACAATGTTTACGTTGGGGTCTTCCTTGTGTGGCTTAGACCTCATCTTTTTTAGGTTATGAGTTGAGGGAGGTTGGAGCACTCCTTTTTTGCGCAGCCTAGCTATTAGTGTGGGACAATCCTCTATCTCATGATCAAAAAAGGTGCAATACAAACATGATGGATGCGTTAGATTCATACAATCACAGACATAATGTCCTGACCCTCCACAATTGTAACATATCAGCTGTTCGTGACCTCTTCCAGGTCCTCCTCCACCTCAGCCTCGTCCGTGCCCCATAAATCCGGTTCGTGCCATCCCTGTGTTCTGGTCAAGGGGCCATGTTTCAGCCTGAACTCTGTAGGTGGGAGTCCTACCCATCATTAGTTTATAGCTTCCACAGGTGCGCTCATCATGTCCCACTGATCTACAAAAATTACAGAACAACTCTTGCGAATTCTACATGTACTTCTACAATAAATGGCAGTTGTTTGTAGCATTCTTTCCTCCTATTTGACCAATCGTGCACCACAATGCAGGTGTCGCACTAGGTCCTGCTTGGGCCTCCGGTCTTAATGGCATCGGGCCTCCTCCTGCAAGGTAATTCGTGAACACTAGGAAATGGTCCTTGTCATGACCCTGACCCTTACATTTAACACACCATACCTCGTCGCGCAGTTCTGTGTGAGCAGTCCTATCCTGTTTCAGAGTTTGCATCTCAAGGCGCAAGTTTTTCAACTGTGCGTGGATATACTGATATCCCAGGTTAGGATCCTGTATCAGGGTTTCATACAGCCTCATCGTGATCTCCAAGGCCTTAGCCTGAGTTGTTAGCCTCTGTTGTGACAGTGTGTTCCTTAAATGCGGCGTTAGTGATGCTACAAACCATTTACGGTGTTGTCCATCGGTCAAAGTCATGTTAGCTTCACGAATCATGCACTTTAGTCTCTGATCCAACTCCCAAGGGGTCTCACCTGGTAGCAACGTGATCTACTTGAACCCTATGATTGATTTCACCTCTGACTTCGGCCTATTAAATTCTCTATTCAACACAGTTTGGATGTCTATGATCCTCGCATTCAGATTGTCATTAGAATGCTTAATGTACCAGGTCAGCAAACGATCCTACAGAGCGCTGACCAACGTTGCTTTCTTCATATTGTCATCCGTGACTCCCTGCGCTTACCATATATCTTTTATCATGAACCAAAACTGGTCCGGATCTTCATTTCCTACTCCCCTGAATACCGACAAATTTATCGCTCTCGCCATATTGAATCGCAAGGGCGCCGGAGGTGGTATAGGCGAAGATGGGGATGAAGGCGATGAAACTAGTGGTGGTGTAGGTGGGGTTGGTATGCGCAGAATCCTCTGCCATATCAAATTGATCTCACTTCTTGGTGATACCTTCGTGATCTCTTCCTCATTCCCTTGCGGAGGTGAAATCAAGGGGCTAGTTTCTAGTTATGGACTACCTTCATTTCTGTGAATTCTCCCACTTTGTGTATCCCTGAACATCAATGTATTTGCATAAATTACTTTCACATAGTAGCATTTTAATCCAAGTATTCAAAGACTTAATGTACTTACCTCACAGTCCTTTGAGGAAGCATCGCTCTGCCTCACTATAGCTTACTGAAGTATCTACCGCAAACTCAGTAATGAATCCTCCTATAATTCAATCGAGCCAGTGATCAACAACATGCACGATATTATCCTCTGATGCTTCCAATCTACACACCAACTCTGGGGTCCACACAATAGGACTGTCAAGCTTTCACCTTCCTTGGCTATCTTCCAGCTTCAGGATCCACTCATATAGCTCAGTAGGGAAAGATGCGAAGAAAATTTCGTGGATCTCTATGTTCAGGTAACAGTCTAACCACTCTTCTTTTGATAGTCGTGGGTTCCTGTTCTCTTGCGCTGTGAACTCATGAATTCTCCTGTCCAACCAGCCTTCATTTTCTTTCTTAGTTGGATTCTAGTGATATGACATCAGACATCTCTATGCATATCTCGGTCCCAACAACGGAACTATTTTCGGCTTATTGGGGCCTGACCCAGGTTTGAAGTTAATTAGCCAAACAAATCCTTGTACTACTAGGCCTTTCGGAAATAGTCCATGGAGCGCGAACTGAGGTCTCACCCGAAGTAATATGGGGGGGTGCTGGAACCAGGATTCTGCACCCTTGAGATGTCTGAGGGGTTGATTTGGTCCAACTATGAGTTCCTTCGTACAGGTTACTTTGTGCACTTCTCTAGCCTTCATGCCCTGATATATTCGCCTTCACACAACCCTAACTAGGGGTTATGGGGCTTCCGCACTGCTGGAGCAGTGATCTGCACTATTTCCCTAAGTCACACCCGAGATCTTACTTATCTTCTTATAATAGTTAGTTATCTTCACGTAAACAGATGACTTCTATTATATTACTTATTCAACACATTCATATGAGTTCACATAGTAAATAAATAGTAAACTTGCAATTAATACCCAATAATACATAAAACAGGAAAAGATACACAGAAATATGGTAAAAATTCTCTTTTATTAATTCTTCCAACAGTTACAGACTCGACCTACCCTGTGCACTCAGCTACAGGGGTCCACGTAGTTAGCTGCGGACTACTAGGACTTTGTGCACTCAACTGCAGAGTCTTGTCCTACTCTACGACCCAAAGACACAACTCACAATTCGACTCAATTAGTCATCAATTGCTTAGATCCATCCCTACTTCATTAGATTATTTCTACACTTAGAGCCTCACTCTATTTATATAATCCCATGGTCCGCAGACCATGGGTAGATATTTCAAACTAACATTACATTACAAAACAAGGGTAGAAAACCCTATGACTCTATTACGACTTCACGCTCCGTGCCCATAATTCGCATAGCCTTTACAATGGACTTACTCAAAACTTGGAATTTAAGCCCCAAAACATGCCCTGGGGGGATCCCACGCCCAAAAATGTCACTGATCTAAATTTCTGAATCAAAACATACATGTAGATATAAAAACACTCTACAGAATTAAATCACAACTTGCAACTATTAAGGTAAAGGCATGCCAAACAAGAATTAACATCTATTCCAGCTGGTTCCTATCATTCTGTGATGACTTATGGGGCCTTGACCCAGGTTTAGAGTTATTTAGCCAAACAAATCCCTACACTACTGGCCCTTTCAGCATCAAAACGCAGAGCGCGGAATGAAGTCTCAGTCAGAGCAGTATGGGGGGATGCTAGAACCAAGTTTTTTCACCCTTGAGATGTATGAGATATCGTTTTAGACCAACCAGATCTGTCTTTGTGCAGGACATTTCGCACACTATTCCAACCTTCAATACCTTCGCGATCTGTTATAATCGTCTTCCGTGTAGCCCTAACCATGGGCTGAGATGATTTTGTGCTACTAGGGCAATGAATTGCATTATTTCCCCGAACTACACCATGTATCTTACTTATCTTCTTAACAGATATTAGCTAACTTCACGTAAATAGATATGCTCTATTTCATTCACTTAATCAATACAATTATACACATTCGCGCATCATATATGTATTAAAATTGAATTTCATACCCAAGATAATAGATGCATAAAACAGGAAATAAATACACAGAAATGATAGGAAACTTCTCTTTATTAATACTTCCAATTGTTACAGTCTCGACTCGCCCTAAACACTCAGTTGTAGGGGTCGACGCACTCAACTGCAGAGCCTTCTCCTACTCTACGACCCAAAACTAAACTTTTCTCCACAAATCTATCTCGCATGCATCATATGTTCATATTTTCTTATTCTTTCCTTAATTGATCTCTGAACGAGTTAGAGCCTCACTCTATTTATACAATCCCATGGTTCGCAGACCATGGGTAGATCTCTACAGCCAACATTACAATAACAAAACTAAGGGTGGACAACCCTATGACTCTTTTACAAAATACACGCTCTGCACCCACAAAATGCAGAGTCTTTACATTGGAATTACAATCTTTGACCAAAATCTGGGATCTAAGCCCCAAAACTTCCCTTGGGGGATCCCGCGCTCAACAAGCCCCCAACACAAACATCGTGACTCATCCTCAAGTCACTCTATTGGTGCGGAGATATTTTTGCATAGACCTCCCAACTCTATTTGGATCGCTGCAAGTTCGGCAGTGCACTGAGCGGTTTCCTATTGTACTTCCTCGACACGCTGTTCAGTGACCGCTGTGGCTGAACTGCTGCCCTAGATCCTTTCCTACGTTTCTTGTAGCTGTGTGAGCTTTGCTTCAATGGAGGTTGTAATGGTGTACACCTCATCAATCCACAGCTGTAAGCGCCTTCAAAAATTCTTCCTTATGTCGAGCAGCATCCACCTGCTCCTTGAGCGCTTTAGCCTGCTACATCCTCGCTAGCCTCTGTGTAAGAGAAACCGTCTATGTGGTCCCTTTTACTTCATAGTATCTCTATCATAGCTCGCGTGCCTCTGTCTCTAGGCACTGTATGTTTGGGTCCTCCTTTAGGGCGGTGAGAACCTCGAATGATTGCTCGAACAACTTTGTGCAGTTTGTCACTACACTGTTAACCTCCGCTATTGCTGCTGTAATCGCAATGGCAAGTTTTTCCTGATATCACTTCAAAATTTATTCAAAGTTGTTAGGAAAAGAAATGATAGAGGTAACCATAAACCAACTTTGGAGATTAGGATCTAGCCTTCCTAATTCTCAGAAAGGGCTCTCTCTTTATGATTTAACTTTTTTTAAGTTAATTGATTTTAGGCTAGTTATGATTGTACTTGGGTTTTGATTTGGATTTGGCGGTGGGATCACTTACTTAGATGAAAATAGGGATGATTTTACCATTGGGATATGGGGTCAAATGTCTAGCAAACAGAACTGGATCAAGTTCTAAAACCAGTGTCTACAGGGAAAGATAGCAGAGTTACTTCAAATCTCAAAGCTGGATGGTGAAGTGGTTTTCAATCAGATCCAAAGATCAATTAAGTGTTCCTTAGGCCAAATTATGAGGAAAGTGAAAGAGGTCAACCGGGATGGGAGAGCAATTAAGGATGATCAGATCGGGATATCAGAATAAAACATGTAAATCATTAACTGTGGAAAACAAAGTGTACTTAAGCAAATTCTGAGATAAATTTCTAGTTAATTCATTCAAATTTAGATAACATTTAAGTTTGTGAAAAACATAAGAGAATAACAAATTGACAAAGAAAATACTTCACTGTAATAGCTCTACACATGAATCCTATAATGCAATCTCTTTATTACTTCCTCCAGTCTGCTAACTTGAAAATTGGTACAATAACCCTCAGGTTTATGATCAAAATAACTTTACAAATGTATAGCAATCCACACTCAATACTTCGAATTGTGAAGTATTTATATAAAAATAAATTACAAAATATCCCAACATTCTTGGGAATTAATCTAGGAGAAAGAAAAATATTCATGCAAGAAGATAGAGACAGCTATTGAATTGATGCTTGTTGTCCCTGCTTATTAGGTTGTGCTAGCTTTAATCTTTGATATTTTGCCCTTTAATCTCCACTTTGCTGTTTGGTCTTCACGTTGGATGTTCCATTTTTTATCACTCAGATTTTCCTTGAAGTTGCTGGGAAGAGGAAAGGGGTCCGAGGTAACCACAAACCAACTTTTAGGTACAAAATCTAGCCAATCTGTACCCAAAGAGGGCTCTCTCTTTAAGTTTTAGCTTTGTTTGGAAAGATACTAGGCTAGTTATGAAAGTTCAAGGGTTTCGATTGTGTTTTGGTGGTGAAATTCAATAGCAAAGGGGTACGATTGAGTAGTTTAGGCCATTGGTCTAATGGAGTCAAAGAAGATGGCTTAACTAGATTTGGTTTCTTAACAAGGGATGGTTTCACAGGGCAATATAGCTAAACATGGAGCAATAGAGACTTCAAAAAGATGTAATGGGTTTAAAAGGGATGAAAGGCAATTAAGAATCCTTCACCATACTTTAAGAGGGGGAACTTGAATGATCACCAATAAAGAGTGGTTAAGAATTCTTTACTAAATAATCAAAGTGAGTAAACTAGGAAACAAGAGCAAATAAGAATTCACTGTTTATGCTAGTTTAGAGGAAAAAATTAAGAATAAGAACGGTTGAAAATAGATTGCACTCAAGCACTTTCTAAATTATTCTTTTTCGTTTATCATTCAGATATGAAACACAGTTGATATAATAAACAAGAAAACTTTAAAACATGAGATATAGAATACTTATTGATCCGGTGTCTGACACATGAATCCTGTGAAAAGTCCTTTTCATTAATTCTTCATCCAACTAGCCATACAAAATTTGTCCAATAGCACTTTATTCCAAATAAATCAGTATTACAGCAATGTCTAAGAATCAACCCTCAATACTCCAATTGGGGTAGTATTTATACAAAAAAAAACTTTACAAAAAAATATCTCATAACAGAGTGAGATATATTCTAAGGTGACTATCAATAAGTTACAAGAAAAATAGAGACAGATGGTCTTGTAGATAGAAGAAAAGGCAAACCGATGTTGTGTTGTTCCTATACTTATGAATGTGCTCGAGGCAAGCCCTATGATTTGGCATGCTGCTGTGCTCTTGGTAATTCTGTGCTGGCTACCCTGTTTTCACTGATACTCTTTACCTGTTCTGATACTCTTTGCCTTTTTTATCTCTGTTCATCCTCTTTACCATTGTTGACTATAGTAAATAACCAAAACTTACCTTTTACCAAGGATAATTTACAAAATTTCTAACATTTCTTCCCACCAATTTGGTGGTGTTATTCCGGTTTTTGGAAGTTTCCTTAGGGTCTCATCAGTTTCGGTGTACCTGAAAAAGGTAGGCTGAATTAGAAACAAGTGCTTTATTTCATGATCGACATAGAATAAGTTCGCTATACTGTCATATAGAACTCTGCCTGTAGGCAATGCTTTTGATGTTGATGAACTTGCCTCATTGCCTGCATATTGACTCAATTTCTCCACATAGTCTATATGCCTCATTAATTTGTCATTGATAACTAAAGGACTAGGCAACCCTTTACTCTGCAAAATATCAAATTTCTTCATGAAAGAATTAATTTCTTCCTGCATGTCATGGCATCTTCTCTCTAAATTTTGCATCAGAGTCCTTTTAGTCAAAACCCTTTTGACTTCCAGAATTGTTCCTGTTCTGTCTTGAATGCCCAGTTCTTCAAGCTGGTACTTATTCTTGGTATTCAAAAAATGTATGAGCCTGGTGGCTTCCTCAGGCATATTTCCTAACTCTGCTCTTGTCTTTTGAACCTCTTCTCGAGCTGCCTTTACTAAATCAATTTGTTCAAAAATTATTTGGATTGATGGCCAAACATCATTTATGGACTAAGTGATGTTGGCCCAAAGAATCTTTTTAATATATGTCAAGGGCTTGTCAAATGTAAGGTCCTTTTCTAATGATTTTACCTTGTTTTCCAATGCTTTAATTTCCCTTGTCTTTTCTGCAACATTTATCTTTGAGAGATCATACCTTTGCTCCAAGGTATCAAATTGTTCTTTTACCTTTTTTAGTTCTGTGACTTGGAGCTTCAATTCCTCCATTGATTTTACTAATTCATCTGGATTGAGACCTGAAGTTCCTGCCTGTGCTGTACCTGCTGTTGTTGTTGCTGTTACTGCCTCTGTTGTGACTACTAGAGCATTAGGTGCTAGAGTTGTTCCAAGGGTGGAAGGGACTGCAGTGGAAACTACTAGAATCATATTGGGAGGCTGAGAGGTCGACTCTCCCTGCTTGTCCTTCAATGATTTCTCCAATTCTTGTTTAGTTTCCTTTAGCTGCTAATTAAGTTTCAGAACTAAATCCATCAGCTCTTCTTCAGTTCTCTCTTGCATTACCTCGACTATTTGTGGGTGCCTTGTTGGTGGCAATTTCAGTTGTTTTCTCAATGCGGCAATGTATTCATCCTTCTTTTTGATTAAGGCTTCTGTATCCTTCACATCCTTGGGATCATGGCCCAACCCAATGATCAATTATTCTAATGTTTTGGTCATGTTGTCTTTAGCATGTGAAGAGGCTTTCTCTAGCTGTAGTTGGGCAGTTGTATTGTTTAGAGAATATTCTAGCCTTTGGGCCATCATAGCCTTACCAGTCAAGGTGGAATAAATCATCTCTCCAGTTTGTTTGTGCAATTCAATTTGATCCAAAGGATGAATATCCTTTGCCATAACCTCAAAATTGGTTCTGAGATAGTCTGCTGCTGATTGAGGCTGTTTCACTTTAGGTTTGAAATAAATAATTATCATTTTACCTTCCTTGATGTCATAGGCTGACATCAATCTGTTTTGATTAGTGGGAGCCATTTTCAAAAATTGATTGTACACCTCAATCCTCAATGCATAATTTCTAGCTATTATTTCCATAAATGTCTTCTTGATGTCTAGAATTTCTTTTCCTGGAGGTCTGAAGGATGACACCTCTACACTCTGTTGTCTTTCCAACTCATGCCTTTGTGAGCTAAAAGGTGTTTTTGCCACTGGGAATGTGTGATGACTATCTTTTCCTTCTTTCCTTTTACTATCAGTAGTCACGTCAAAATATTCCTCTTCAGAAAGAGGATTTAACCTTTGCCTTTTTGCACCAGGCTGCTTTGAGGGTCCACTGGTAGGGGTAGCTACTTCCCTGTCTCTTTTCTTATTCCTTTCCTCATTCAGAGGAGTCTGCAAAATTGGAGGTTCTCCCATATTGCCCTAAGTTGGGGGAGTTTGCATTTGGGCTTGTTCCTTGGAAGTTTCAGGCTGTTTTGACATTGTAGATTGTTCAGTAGCCTGTGTACTAGTCTCTATCTCTTTACCCTTGGAGGTCTCTGTGGCTGGTGTATTGGTCTGTTGTGAGTGCCTTTCAGAGGTACCAGCTACTGAGGCACTTATTCCTAATGCCGATCTTTGAGAACTATCATGATGTACTTTCCCAAAAGAATCTAAGTTAAGAGTCTTTTCAAGATCTCTCATTACATTTTCAATATTCACCTGTTCACTGTCAGCAGCTACTAAGGTCCCTTCTCTCCATTCATCCATATTGGAAAACTAGTCAATTCTAGGATCCTATGATGCATGTAGGGGGAAAACCTATTCTTCATTCTTCTATCATAGATAAAACCCTAAGGGTCATATGGCGCCCAACCAAAGCTCTTTCATAATCTAAGGTAGTCTTCTAAAATACTTTCTGCTGCTTGCCCTGCTTCTCTACTGTTGCAAACAAATGGGCCTATTTGATGTTTGATCCTCAACTGTGCTTTCTTTTTGGCTTTGGTAAAATGGATCAAATCTGCATTACACATCTGCCTATAGTATTCCAATGCAAACAGTCACATTGGAACATACTTCGGTAATTTGATGGGGGCAAGCTCACAACCATATATCCTGAATTCGGTGAAGTTCTGATAAAGGTACCAATCTCCCACTTTGTGTTGTTTAGAAAGTTGAAGAGTCTTTCTAATATCACCATTGATCCTGGGAGGGGAAACCCTTGTTAACAAGGTAGTTGCTAGATGAATGAATAGGTCAATGAATTCATTATAGGAATAAGGGGTTTCAAAGGAATCATGGAAGACTATAGAACAGAAGATCACAGACCTTGGATTTCCTTTGGTGTCAAGTTTCGGGACAGGGAATGGGAAGTTGTCTGATTGATAAAAGAGCATAAGATGGCATATAAAGGAGGAGTACTTGAAAATTCTTTCATTTTCCAGTCTCATGAACTGGTCATGAATCTTGTCAGCAATGTAGGAGGCAAAGTCATATTTGACAGTAGGGGGTTGTCCAGGAGTAAAAATTAACAACATTGCTAGGGTTGCCTCATCAACAAATTCACTAGTATTGAAACCCATTATTGATGATATCATGTCAATTATGAGTTGTCCCATATCTATAAAGAAAGTATGTAGGTAAGGAGGTGGGCCATCAGGTTGATGTTGTGGTGACATGAAAGTTTGACAGAGGCGATTGAGTTCCTCATAGGATAATTTAGTTGATTTCTCAAGTAAATCTCCCATGGAAAGGGGAGTCAAGGCTTGACTGGGATGGAACTATAACATTTCATTAATTGACTCAACAATTATTGGAAAAAGAATGGTTTGGCTCAGGGACATGACTGCTCGGAGATTAGGTTCATAATTGGCATGGCAATGATGAATTATCTCTGGGAAAACATGGACTGAGGGTAGAAAATACATAGGAAGGTTGGATTCCCATAGTCTTAGAACATCAGAGCCATTTAGGTAGTTATCTCTGCTCTGGCAAAAGACTTTCAAGTGATTTTTGTCAGTGATGAGGTCCTTTATCTGGAAGTCCCTATCAGCTAAAGGCAGATAGTCCAAATCTTTGTGTGGAGCATTTAGGGGTGCAACACTCACTACTACAAGGGTTTCCATGTCTAGTTCTTGTGGATTCAGATGGAAATGTGGATTTTCTATTAAAAAAAAGGGTAAAATAGAGGGTCTGGTAACTTATATGATGAAAACAAAGACTAAATTTGCAATGAATTTTTGTCTTTTCTGTCAAATTACAGTGGACAACGAGAGCTTGGAGGGTTTTATTAGGAATTTGGATAAATACTTGTGTTCGGGGGATGAACAGTGAAATTTAGGTATTGGTCATGGCTAACAGGTTCTAGGCTACGTCAGATGCAAGTTTTCAAGCAAGTTGGTGGTTGAAAACCTCAGACAGTTGACTTCAACGTTCTTTGTGTGGGAGCACAGGTTTACAGTACGAGGCAATGACAATGACATTTGTTTGTTTTATTTACAAAAATTAAGGGTTGACGGGGGTTTGTGGTTTTCAGGCGGATGATGTCAGCAGGGAGTGAAGTGGCGTTTTGTCGTATGCAGGAAAGCGGTAAGCGGTTTTGCATCGCACCACTTTCAAAGATGGGCGGTAATTAGCTAGGAGAAAGTGATTCGATAGGATGTGTGACGTGTGGCGAAGGTACGGGGAGAAAACCACTTTGTGGTCGTGTGCTAACGTGCGGTCACGAAGGGGTGCGCGATATCATTGATAGCCGTTGGATGTGGAAGGCGTGATCGGACGGTTGACGAGAGGCGCGATGCGATGGGTTTTAACAATGGCGGGCCCAACACAATTAAGTTTTAATTAACTATATCAGGGGTGGTATGATAGGTCGGGGAGGTTCTTAATTAACCATGAGGGTTAATTAATCCCTTATTAATGCAGTGGGGGATTAGGGCTGTTAACTAGTTACGGGTTAACTAGTTAATCCTGGTTAATGATGTATTATGGTTATAACTTAACCAAAGGGGCGGGATATATAGAAATTTGGGATTTTTAATAGTTTAAATAATACCAGACAGGGTGAATTTTTGTGCAGGATTTATATAATATAAGTTAATAGTTAATATGACTTTATGAAATGAAAAAGTGCTAAGCATAAAACATTAGAAGTGTGTATCTAACGTAGGCTTGAATGAAAAAAGGGTTTTTATGGGGTATTGTGTAATTTTCCTAATTAAAATAGGATTTTACTTAGGAAAAGAATTATGAAGGTGAATGAGTGTTCTTACGAATAATTTTAAGTACTTAGGCTTTTAAATTATTGGGCCAAGGGTCCGATCCCTCCAGAAGTCAAAGAAATGCTCTGAGCCCCTCTAATTTAGCAAATGCCTTGGTACTTAGGGGAAATTAGTGAGAATTTAGGGAAAAAAGAAGGGGGAAGTTAAGTATTTGACCTTGCCTTACTTGAAATGCTTTCAGTGTAATGTCTGCCTTGCACTTTGTGATGAAATTAAAAATTACCACATTTAGAGTCATTATCCATCACATGTAATTCTGCAACATCATCTACCTACCCTACCTACTTTAACCTAACATTTTTTATTCTTTATTTGGGTGCATTTAGACTGGCAAACCCTTATCAAACTTTTCTTTCTTTCACATGGAGACATCTATCTAAATCTAGCCTTATTACATCCAAGGGCTCAGATTAAATTGTTGAGCTCCTTTTATTCACTCTACCTATCTCCTTATCTGCCAAGATTAAATAGTTTGGTCAAATTTTATTCTCTATCTTTAAAGCATAAAATTCAAATATGAACTAGCCAAGCTTGAACTGTTTGACTATTCATCAATTGTGGCATAAGTTAACAAGCTGCACACAATTTGTTTATTGCACAAGAGTAAAAAGTAGTGGCATTTAGACTTGCACACTTTCCTGGGTCTTCCTTTTCATGGGGTTCATTTTTCTTCACTTTTTTGACCATCTTCTATTCTTTTCACCCTTTGATTTTTCTTTTAGGGTATACCCTCTTTACATTTTTTAATTTTTTGATCTTTTACAAATATGGAAATCCTTTGCAACAAGTAAAGGTATGAACATATTACATAGCTCATCAAGTCAATCATGATATATGACAACTATTGGTATAGGGGCATAACACCATTTACATCTGGCCTTTCAACTGATACACTTTCATCTGATACACTTTGACCTGGATGACTTATCAATATCCCTTTACTGTGCCCTTTTACTTTTACTGTACATTTTTACATTTTTACTCTATATTCTACAGTAAATCATTTAGTTTCTCCCATGTCTCGGCATATGGTAATTAGATATTGATCATTTTCCTAAAAATCTCATCTGCCTCTGTGTACTTGGCAAAAGTGGGATTATTGACAAAAAGGTGTTTTACCTCATTTTGGAGGTAAAACAAATTCTCAAAAGTTTGATATAATACTTCTGCAGTAGGTATGCCCTTCATGGATGAAGTATTCACCTGGTCTTTGGCTACTTCCTGGATTTTTGTGTTATAGTCCTCCTGTTGGCTTGAGGGAGCCTGACCCAAGTTTGGAGTTAATTAGCCAAACAAATCCTTACACTACTAGCCCTTTCGACATCAGCCCACGGTGCGTGGACTGAAGTCTCACCTAAAGCAGTATGGCAGGATGTTGGAACCAAGTTTCTGCACCCTCGAGATATCTAAGGGGTCGATTTATTCCAACTATGCCTACCTTCACGCAGGTCATTTCACGCACTTTCCTAACCTGCGAGACCTTTACGATCTGTTAGGATCACCTTTCGCGCAGTCCTAACCAGGGGCTAAGATGCTTTCACGTTGCTAGGGCAGTGATCTATGCTATTTTCCCAATGTACACCGCGTATCTTACTTATATTATTAGAATTGTTAGTTATCTTCATGTAAACAGATAACTTATCTCACCTTTACTTAATCAACATAGCTATATATGCTCGTGCACCATATAGACAAAAAAAATGTAATTTATACCCTATATGTTTGATACAGAAAACATGAAATAAATACATAGAATTGTTGTAAAACTTCTTTTTATTAATGCTTCAACAATTACAGACTCGACTCACCCTGTACGCTCAGCTGCAGGGGTCGACGCACTCAACTACGGACTACTAGGCCTCTTTGCATTGAATTGTAAAGCCTACTCCTACTCTACGACCCAAAGACTCAACTCTACACTTCAGACAAGACTCAACTCTTCATCATTCCTTCATTTCTCCATTGCCTGATTTACAACTTAGAGCCTCATTCTATTTATACAATCCCATGGCCTGCGGACCATTGGTAGATCTCTAAAGCTGACATTACATTACAAAATTGAGGCCAGACAACCCTATGACTCATTTACAACTTCGCGCTCTGCGCCCACATAATGCGGAGTGTTTAGATCGGATTTACAGTTTTTGGCCAAAATTTGGGCTTTAAGCCCCAAAACGTCCCTTGGGGGATCCCGTGCCCAACAGGCCCCCAACAAAAACATTGGGACTCGCCTCGAGTCACTCTGTCGTTGTGGAGATCTTCACGCGGAGACCTCCTAACTCTACCTGGATCGTTGTAAGATCGACATCGCACTGAGCAGCTGCATGCTGCACTTCCTAGATGCGTTGTTCAAAGACTGTTGTATCTAAACTTCTGCCCTACAACTGTTGCTACGTTCCCTGCATCTACGTGAGCTTAGACTCAATCGAGGTTTTAATGACGAATTCCTCATCAATCTATGTTTGTATGCACACCTTCAAGACAACTTCCTTATGTTGCATAGTGTCTACCTACTCCTTGAGCGCTTATACCTGCTGCAGTCACACGAGCCTCTGTGTAAGGGCCATTGTCTGCGCAATCCCTTTTATTTCATCATACTGTTGCTGCAGCTCGCACGCCTCTGTTTCTAAGCATTGTATGTTTGGGTCCTCTTGCAGAATGGTGAGGACCTCGAACGACTCTTCAAACAGTTTGGTGCAGTCCTTCACTACACTGTTGATCTCCGTTATTTTTGTTGTAATGATGCTGGCGAGTTGTTCCTTTACCTCAAGTGGAGTTGAAGGTTGCACCTTCAATTGTAGCTCAGCGATCTGAAGGTTCAACTCCAGCTAAAACTTAGCCATTTCTTCTTTCACCTTGCACACCCCTGCTGCTAGTCTCTGGATGTGTGCCTCTGTTGGTTCCTCTACTGACACGGCCAACTTAGGGACCATTTGGTAGGCTTCCTCAACCACCTGTACAAGCTATCTGTTCTGGGTCACGACCTCGTCGCACTGCAGGCTCAATTGTTCAATATTAATCCGTTGCTCTCTCATCGCCTAGAGCGCACAACCTTCCCTAGCCTGCAATTTTGCAGTCACTCCATCCTACAGAACATAGAGCGTCTCTCGGGGAGCACAACCATGTTTATCCCAACTCCCTTTAGTGCACTAACCATAGGCTTGTCGGCTTCATTTTCTATAACCAGTGCACCCTCTAGCAACACTATGGTGTTGGTCATGCGGGCGAGCAGCATTTCCTCAGCTGCCATCATGCCTACTGTAAGGCTAGTCGATATAATACCAGCTTGAGGAGTGTGCACTTGCAACTCCTGTATTTGTGTCTGGAGGGCCCCCAACACCATCTGGTTTTCCTCCACAAATTGCTGGAGGGCCTCCAAAGTGACGTTCCACGCCGTCTCCCCTATGTCATGGAGATCCCCCTCAGTGAGGGTGATCAGGTCGAAAGAAGTCTTTGGGGCTTTTGACTTGCTCTGCAGCCCCACCTACTCTCTTGGGTGCTATCGCTTGAGTTGTGTGGATGTTGTGCATAGGTCCACGCCACCTTCCTTTGGATCTATCTCCTGAGTGGGTAAAGGTGACTTTGCTCCTTTGCGGTCCTTCTCTGTTGCCCTTTGTTGCTCTTCTACTACCCTTAGCATCACGCGCCTCCTACTCCTTGGCTAATACTGCTTCATTCCTTCTCTTCTCTGCCAATTGTGCCATCTGCAATTTTTCCTCCTCCTTCTTCCTTTGTGCAATGGACTTCTCTGATTCCACCGCGGAGCTGGTGGGAGTGCGCCACTCCGACGGCCACAACTCAAGCACGATGAATATGGCATTTTCCGTGGCCAAGTAAGGTAGATCATCCCATTTCTTCACGGGGTCCTTGCACGGCTTGATATACAAATGATGGAAGTCCACCTTGAACTCCTTGAAGCTCTGCAGACTATTATAGACAGTGAGTGATAACCGTGACTTGCGGTTAATCCCAATTCTCATGTTCATCTGCATGAACACCTCGAATATTTTGTTGTCTCTGATCCTCTATGTGTCTTTAGTTTCCCACAATGAAGCGTACTTTTCTTCTTCCGGAAGATCTTTTGCAATCATGGGGAACTGGTTGTCCGCAGGCAATTCCTAAGCCACCAGCACTATGGGTAGCAGAAGCCACACATAGTGGAAATTCTTCCCCTACTCCTGTGCCTTGCAGCAGTTTTCTAGGAACTCCCTACATAAGTAATCCACCCAATTAAACTAGACCCCCTCTGTCCATTGCGCGGCAAGTGTGACCACCGACACGGGTACCACATCCGCACGACACTTCCGCATAACCTTCCAGGCTAATATTTTTGTCGCAACTTTGACCATAGCGTTATTGATAATGGAGATCATGTAAGCTCTCTGTTTCTTCTCCAGCTTGAACTTCTTCTTCATGGCCTCCGCGATGGCCAAATCATCACTTTTACCCTCGGATATATTCGTTGAATCCTCCCATTTGCAAGGGAGCCAGGTAATTCTGTGAATTAGATGATCCATGACGGGGATGGGCTTCTCTAGCCATAAACACCCATCATGCACCAGGCAGAGCATCTACCTGATGACAAAGATAGTTACTGGGTTGCGATGGTAATGTGGCACCCAGAGCAGGTTTAACAACCCTAATTTCTCTACTCCTAACAACCACTTGTGTGGCTCCAACTCTATGACTCCTGCCGCTGTATTTTTCTTCGGCCGCATTAGTTGTACTGTTGTTGTTGAGCTATGGAAAAGGTATGAATTTGCCATTTATTTCATCATCCTTTCCTTTAATTATATCCCCTTTATATTATAAATATATTCATATATCAAGGGATTATAGTAAAAACTAGGGAACTATTTATTATTACAATTTAGCTAATGATTGTCTTTTCTCATGCAGGAAAAAGATGAAATGGGAAAACTACTATTCCCTACCTGAGAGAAGGAAAAAGACAAAGTAGAGTAACTGTTGTTCCCTCACCAGGAAGCAACGTACAGGCAGCAAGCCAAGGATGGAGCGCGCAGTTATGGATAAGAGCAAAGAAGATCACAACATCAGCGCAAAAGACAAAGAGCTAACTGAAGATGGAAGATTGAGCGAATCTCTCAGGATCTCTTGATCCTGAGGGATCGCCATTACTATTTTATCCGTTGTTACTATTTTATCTGCCTGGCCATTATAAAAGGGACAGCTATTGTAAAGAATAGAGGGAGATTATTCAGAAATTACTTTTGTATTTTTACTTTGATCATCAACTCTCGTTGTTGAAACAGAGTACGAACTAGATGTAACCATTTTGCATATGATTAATATATAATACAGTTGCTATTCCTTCTTTCATACTGAAGTAATCTGGTGGTTTTCACTAGTGGCTAAGGGCCCGACCCTCGTGGATTTGTTGGACACAGATTGTCATTGATGTCAATATGGCAATATTCGAGGAACAGATAGACGACAGAGGTTGAGACTGTGTATGATTTGGGGAGCAAGATGATCGAAGGTTTAAGCAAGGAGAAGGTCCAGAGTGGGGATGTGATTGCGATTGATAAAGATTTTGGGAAGATTACAAAGTTGGGGCGGTCTTTTGCGAGGTCTAGGGATTATGATGCAATGGGGCCACAGACCAAGT
Source organism: Pinus tabuliformis (assembly GCA_031772625.1). Taxonomy (NCBI): domain Eukaryota; kingdom Viridiplantae; phylum Streptophyta; class Pinopsida; order Pinales; family Pinaceae; genus Pinus; species Pinus tabuliformis. The sequence goes on along the minus strand of CM062810.1, from coordinate 90,242,539 downwards.
TCGTACAGTGCCCGGATGGAGAGCTTCAGAAACGCAAAGAAGTGGTGCATTGCGTTACGCTGCATGAGATCGATGTCATCAATAGCAGGACACAAGGGTTTCTGGCCCTCTTTACAGGAGATACTGGAGAGATCTGTTCTAAAGTGAGGGAATAGATTGACAGTAAAGTTGCTAAATGGAGGGAAGAAGGCAAAGCTGAAATTGTACCAGGTGTGCTTTTTATTGATGAAGTCCATATGCTTGACATTGAATGCTTCTCATTTTTGAATCGTGCTCTAGAGAATGAGATGGCACTGATATTGGTTGTTGCAACAAATTGTGGCATCACAAAAATTCGTGGAACAAACTACAAGTCTCCACACGGTATACCCATTGATCTATTAGACCACCTGCTCATTATTTCGACACAACCATACATGGAAGATGAATGTGAGCCGTTGAATCAAAGAGCAGCGGATCCAACAGTCGTCGCACGCGAAAGATGCACGGACGATAATGCACGGGAGATGTACAGGTAGGCGGTAAGCAGTATTCCCTGCACCACCCATCGGGTTTCGGTGGTATACATACAAGGGCCAGCGATCCAATCAAAATACAACATGTGGCAGATGAAAACCGCCGCCCCCGCAGGTTAACACGTATGTAGGTTTCGGCGAGGAATGGTGCGACTGTCGTCTGATCGCGGTGGGTTTTGATCGGACGGTGAGGAGATGCACAAGGTTTAATGTGCAAGTAAAAGGCGGTAGTGATGCAGGAACCATTGGATGAGGGTGATCAATGGCTGCGATTGCGAATGTGGCAGAGGCTAATATGGGCGCGATTACGTGGGTTTTTGGAATAAAAGAGAAACGGCGGGGCAAAAGGGTGTTTCTAGAATTTTATATCAGTTTTCTTAGATTTCGTTCCTTTGGTTTTCGGATCGCAATGGAAATGGCTGCTTTCACCATGATGAGATCATCTGTTACAGCGAGATCGTTTCGTGAAAATCATCATCCTTTTGTGGTGATTGATGCACAGATCCGATCGAAGATAACCAGCACCGATGGCACAGTCAGATTGCCTTTCAGAAGCTTTGGAAGCAATTTCTTTGGATCCATTGTAGCGTTTGGCCAGGGTTCAGCCTTACAATGTCAGAGTGCTAGGACTTTGCAACCAATTAGAGCTACTGCAACAGAGGCCCTCCTAGAGTTCAAAGATCTTCGGGAAAGGAAAGGACTAAGATAGGAATAAATGGATTTGGTCGTATTGGGAAGCTAAAAGATCAAGCGAAGTCAGAGGAAATGACAGCGACTGAGGAGGAAGCCTAATAGACAGTGTAAGAAGAAACAAATGGACAAAGGCATGGGAATGTATAAAACAGTAGAAATAGAGAACTATTGGTGCGGTTATGGTGGTGAAGAACCCGAGGGTGAGATAGTAGAAGTAGCAAAGGCAAAAGAGGCAGAAAAAGCAGCGGATGCTGTAGAGGCAGCAGAAGCAGCAGAGGCAGGAGAGCAGGAGTGAGACAACCTCAGCTGAATAGAGTGCAGCAGCATACCTGTTTATACCAAGGTTGGGTTGAAGCCCAAGAGGTTGAAGCCTCAAAACTAAACAGGACTAAAGTCATTGGGGTAGGTGCTCCTAAGTGCAGAACCACTGCAAAACAGAGTTGGTGCTCTGGAGATTGGAGCCTCACTGAAGTCCAAGTTGGAGCTTGGCAACTATTTACAATCAGATTTATACTTATATTGTATTTATTTCTTTGCACTGTCTTGAGTTTTAATAAAATCATTAAATTCAGCTGTTGATTTCTGTGTTTTGTGTATACATATACATATCTATATAGGTTGTTGGCAATGACTAGAACAATTTAAAAAAAAAATAGTAAGAAATACTGATTCACCCCCCCCAGTATTTCCAACAATTGGTATCGGAGCCAAGTTTCTTCATACTAGCCTAATAGCTTGAAGAAGGATCCACAGCCATGATGAGAAACAACAAAGCATCAGGAAGACCTCCTTTGTTCGATGGCACTAACTTTGTTTTCTGGAAGAAAAGAATGACTTACTACTTACTGTACCTTGGACCTGAAGTCTAGCATTTTATTCGAAATGAATACAAAACTACTTCCACTCTTACCATAGACCAAGACGAGAGGAAAACCTACATCACAAATGCAAAGGCCATGAACTCCATCACTAGTGGAATCACTGATTCCGAGTTTTCAAAAATCATGCACTGTACCTCACCCAAAGAAATGTGGGAGAAGATAGTTGGCTTGTACAATGGAGACTCAAAAGTCAAAAAGGCAAAGCTTCAAACTCACAGAAGACAATTTGAAAGTTTGAGGATGGAAGATGAAGAATATATTGCAGCATACCTCCTCCGGGTAGCTGAAGTGGTAAATTCCCTAAAAGGATTGGACGAAAAAGTTGAAGAAAGTACCATTGTTCAAAAGGTATTAAGGTCTCTTCCAGATAGGTTTGACTCCAAAATAAGCGCTATAGAAGAAGGAAAGGATCTAGATACCCTCAAAATGGATGAACTCCATGGAATTCTCACTACCTATGAAATGAGGAAAGGTGGCCCAAGCTCCAAAGATGCAGCATTCAAGGCCTCGAGGTCAAAGAAGGGGAAATAAAGGAATGACTATAGTGATGAGTCAGATGTGGAATCTGAATTGGCTCAATTTGTATGAAAGCTGAAGAAAGGATCTAAGCTTAAAGGCAAGTATCCTCTTATCTGTTTTAAATGTGGTAAAATAGGTCATTATGTAGCAAAATGTCCTCATAAACATGACAGTGATGATGAAGGAAATTCTAAAAGAATGGCACATAAAAAGAAAGGTTTCAATAAGTAAAACTTCTTCTCCAAGCAAGATGAGTCTGATGAGGATGAGTTTATGGTCATAAAAAGGAAATCAGATGAGGAAAGCAATCATGATGAAAGCCAAGAAGCATTATTTGTGGCACTCGCAGATGATGATGACTCAGGGCTGGAAGGAAATGTAGATGAGCTGTTAATAAGTGCCATTGAAGAAAATGAGAAACTACAGAACAAAATCATTTCTATCAAAGTGGAAAACGAGGAAATAAGAAGGAGAGAAAATCTTTTGGAAGCAAAGCTTAAAGAAAAGGAAGAGACTTGTGAAGAACACGAGACTGAAATAGTGTCTCTGAGAAAGGAGTTGGAGCAAATTAAAAAGGGCTGTAAAAGCTCTCAAATACTTGAGACTATTCTAAAAAATAAAAAACCTCAACATGACAAGTCTGGAATAGGTTTCAAAGGAGAATCCTCAAGCACTAAGAATAATGCGAAAAGCTATGCCGATGCACTTTCCTACAATCCAAAAGATGAAAAGTGCACCCCAGATCCCAAGAATGAAGAGAGAATTACTCCAAAGAAGAATGTGGAGTTGAATCATGGACACTACAGGAAATACAAACCTATACTCCACCAAGGGCCCATCGCAAATCCAAAGAATGAGGGAGGAGTAATTCCCAGGAAGGAAATCGACTCAAACAGTGGTTGCTTCAACAAGTAAAAAACCATCTTTCTTGGACACTGCTTTCACTAAAAACTTCAGTCATCAAGCCAAACATTGTATGGCTCGCAGAAGTGACAAGACAAAGCTAAAGGATAGAATAATCAACTCATATGCCCCCAAAAGGTAGGGACAAATCAAAACCTTTAATTCATTTGATCCCTTGACCAAATTTGATCCAATTTGCTCCTTCTGCTACAATAATGGACACTATGAACAAGACTACCCACTCAAAGGAAGAAAGACGAGTAGCAAGAACTCCAGCATGGACAAATGCGGCCTGGCTCTATATGCTCAAAATAATGGAAACCAGTGGTTTATAGATAGTGGGTGCTCCAGACACATGACATGAGATAGAAGGAAGTTTGTCTCACTGAGCAAAAATGAAGGGAATGTGTCCTTTGGAAGCAGATCTGGCAGAATTGCAAGAAAAGGATTAGTTACTCTGATCAATGGAAAAGGAAAAGCTCAAGACGCTCTGCTGGTTGATAGACTCAAACACAACCTCTTGAGTGTCAGCCAAATCTGTGATCAAGGACATAAGGTTGTTTTCAGCACCAAAGACTGTGAAATAAGGAACTCTGCCTCAGGAAACTTGTGGCAAAAGGGGTGAGGACACCAGACAACATTTACATTTTGAAAAAGATTCAAGAAAATAAATGCTACCTGAGTCAGACAGATGAGTGTTGGCTGTGGCATAAGCGACTTGGACATACAAGCTTCGAAAATCTGATCAATATCAGCAAGATCAAAGCTGTACGAGACATCCCAAGGCTGTTCAAACCAAATCAAGCAGTATGTGGTCCATGTCAACATGGAAAGCAGACCAGAATTAGCCACAAGACAAAGCAACACTCTACATCGAAGCCCTTAGAGATCATCCATGCTGATGTATGTGGGACAACTAGGAATCAAGCACTCCAAGGAGAAAGGTTTCAAGAAATTTCATAAAGTATAAATTTCATAAAGTATAAATTTGAAACTTTTGATTGTTTCAAGAATCTAAAATCCCTTGTAGAAAATGAAAAAGATTCAAAAATTAAGTGCCTCAGAACAGACAAAGGAGGAAAATTCACATCAAATGAGTTTAGTGAGTTCTGTAATATTCATGGAATTAAAAGGGAATTCTCGGCTGCCAGAAAACCTCAGGAAAATGGGGTAGTTGAAAGAAGAAACTGAACAATCCAAGAAATGGCAAGAACTATGCTATTAGCAGCAGACTTACAGCCCAGATTCTGGAGAGAAATAGTAGGGACAACTGTCTACACACTGAATCAAACTCAATTAAGACCAAATTGTGATAAAACTCCTTATGAGCTATGGAAAGGAAGACCTACTTCGGTGAAGTACTTCAAGATCTTTGGAAGCAAGTGCTTCATAAAAATAAATGATGGTTCACCAGGAAAGTTTGATTCTCGGGTTGATGAAGGGATATTTCTTGGATACTCTACACGGAGCAAGGCTTACAAGTGCTACAATTATCGACTGAAGAAAATAGTGGAAAGCATTGATGTAAAGGTTGATGAAGATCTTCTAGTAAAGGAAATTGAAGAACATGAAGATGACTCTCTCATTGAAGAAGAAGGACCTAAAGAAGAAGAAATAGATGAGGAAGAAGAAGAAGAAGAAGAGGAAAGAGAACCACCTAATACCCTTTCTAAGACAAATTATGTCCAAAGAAACCATCCAAAAGAGCAGATCATTGGCGATAAAGGTGAAGGTGTGCAGACCCGAAAAAGGATAACAATTACACCCAAGAGAAAAGTCATTGCCCTCCTATCTATGATAGAACCAAAAACATCTGCAGAAGCAAGTAAGGATCCTCATTGGGTAAAAGCCATGGAAGAAGAAATGACCCAAATTGAGAAGAACAAGACATGGGAGCTGGTACCTCATCCAAAGGACAAAAACATAATAGGAACCAAATGGGTGTTAAAAAATAAAGTGAATGAGGAAGGACAGGTTATCAGAAATAAGGCAAGACTTGTCTGCAAAGGCTATTCACAAATTGAAGGAATTGACTTTGAAGAGACATTTGTACCAGTGGCCCATATGGAAGCTATCAGGATGTTCTTAGCATTTGCTTGCTCAAAAGGATTCAAAATCTATCAAATGGACGTGAAATCATCATTTCTAAATGGGGAACTCAAGGAGGAAGTCTACATGGAGCAGCCAGAAAGTTTTGATCTAATAGCAGGAAAGGACCTAGTTTGTAAGTTGAAAAAGGCTTTATATGGGTTGAAACAAGCTCCTAGAGCTTGGCACGCAAGACTGGATCACTATCTACAACAACAAGGCTTCAAAAAGGGAGTGGCTGGAAGCAATCTATACATAAAGACAGATCAAGGTAAGTTACTAGTTGCTCTTGTTTATGTCGATGATCTGATTTTTGCTAGTAATAATGATTAAATGAGCCATGAATTTTCTCAAAACATGTCAAAAGAGTTTGAGATGTCGATGATAGGAGAGTTGTCCCACTTCCTTGGACTTCAAATATCTCAAACTAGAGCAGGATTGTGTATATCTCAAACCAAATATCTAAAAGACATGCTCAAAAAATATGGAATGGAGGATTGTGCACCCATGAGCACACCTATAACCACAAACTAAAAACTAAGCAAAGATGATGACTCCCCTCTAGTAGATGCAACTCATTACAGGTCAATGATTGGAGCCCTTCTATACTTAACAGCTACATGACCAGACATAATGCAAGCAGTAGGAATGGTGGAAAGATTTCAATCTGCTCCCAAACAATCCCATTTATTAGCTGTAATTATAATTCTCAGATATCTGAAGGGAACTTCTGATTTCAATCTTTCGTACCCAAAGGACTCAACATTGACTATAACTGCATACACCGATGCTGATTGGGTTGGAAGTATAGATTCTCCTGGTGCAGTCCCAGTGCATCTGTTAATGAGTTCCTGTAATCCTTTTACAGCTTTACTATCGTGCAGTAACTTCAACCATGTTTCCAGAAATGTCACGATCATAGATGGGTCGATCTCTGACTCCAATTTATCCTTGCTTCCTGAAGTGGAGGCATCAGTGAAGCTCTTCTTAGCTTCCATGAAGGTTTCCCGAGTGCACTCCAAATCAAAATATGCTTCTTTCGCCGGAGCTTTGCGAACCGAAGTACTATCTTCAGGTTGTTTTCCTCTATCATATCCCATCATGATTACACTTCGGAGCACAATGTTCACATTTGGATCTTCCTCGCACGGCTCATACCTCATCATCTACAGGTTCTAAGTCAGGGGAGGTGGTAGTGCTCCATTGTCCCGTATCCTAGCTATCAGCGTAGGACAATATTCAGTATCATGATGAAACACAGTACAATACAGACATGATGGATGCATTGGGTTCGTACAATTATAGGCATAATGTCCTATCCCTCCGCAATTGTACCATGTCAGCTATTCGCGACCACTTCCAGGTCCTCCTCTGCCTCATCCTCGTCCGCGCCCCTGAAATCTAGTTTGCACTATTCCTACATTCTGGTCTAGGGGTCGCGATTCGACCTGAACTCTATAGGTGGGAGTTCTATCCATCATCAACTCATAGCTTCTATAGGTGCGCTCATCGTGTCCCACTCACCTACAAAAGTTACAGAACAACTGCTGTGAATTTTGTGTATACTTATTTAACAAATGGCAGTTTTATGTAGCATGCTTTCCCCCTATTTGACAAATCGCGCACCACAAATCAGGTACCACACTAGGTCCTGCTTGTGCTTCTGGCCTTAACGACATCGATCGTCCTCTTGAAAGGTAATTCATGAACACCGGGTAGTGGTCCTTATCATGACCCCGACCCTTGCATTTTACGCACCACACTTCTTGGTGCGCTTCTGGTCGAGCTGTCCTGTCCTGTTTTAGACTCTGCATCTCATGGCATAAGTTTTTCAACTGCACGTGGATCTGTTCAACTCCCAAGTTAGGATCCTGCATTGAGGTCTCATGCAGCCTCATCGCAATCTCTAAGGCCTTTACCTGATTCGTGAACTTCTACTGCGATAGCGTGCTCCTTAAATGTGGCGTCAGCGATGCTGCAAACCATTCACGATCTTGTCCATCCTTCAGATTCATATTAGCTTCATGGATCGTACACTTCAACCTTTGATCCAACTCCAAAGGAGTCTCACCTACTAGGATCGTGATTTCCTTGAATCCAATGATCGATTTTGCTTCAAACTTCGGCCTGCTAAATTCTCTGTTTAGCACTGCTTGGATATCCGTGATTCCTGCATTTGGATTATCATTGGAATTCTTAATATACCAGGTCATCATGCGGTCTTGTAGGGCACTAACAAGTGTCGCTTTATTTATACTATCATATGTAACTCCTTGTGCTTCCCATATGACTTTTATGACGAACCAAAATTGTTCTAGATCCTAATTTCCCACTCCCTTGAACACATGCAACTTTATCGTGCTTTCCATATTGACTCATGGTGGTGGCGGAGGTGGTACGGGTGAAGATGGAGGTGAAGGTAGTGAAGCTGGTGGTGGTCTGGGTGTGGGTGGTATTCGCAGAATTCTTTGCCTTATTAGATGGATCACACTTCGCGGTGAGACCTTCATGAGTTCTTCGTCATCCCCTTGCGGAGGTGAGATCAAGGGGCTAGTTTCTGGCCCCTTATTTCCTTTGTTCCTGTCAGTTTTTCCACTTCGCATAGCCCTAAAAATTAAGTTAACTGCATAACCCTCTTTTCACACAATAACATTTTAATCCAAGTATTTAGATATTTTACGTACTTACCTCACGGTCCCTTGAGAAAGCATCACTCTACCTCATTGTAGCTAACTGAGGTGCCAACTGCGAACTCAGCAATGAATCCTCCTATAATTCAATCGAGCCAGTGATCAACGGCGTGTGCGATCTTATCTTCTGATGCTTCCAACCTTCACATTAACTCTGGGGTCCACACAATAGGATTGTAGAGTTTCCACCTTCCTTGGATTTCTGCTAGCTTTGTAATCCACTCGTACAAATCAGTAGGACAAGACGCAAAGAAGATTTCGTGGATCTATGTGTAAAAATAGCAGTCCAACCACTCTTCTTTTATTAGTCACGGGTTCCTGTTGTCCTGCGCCATGAACTTGTAAGTCCTCCTGTCCAACCAACCTTCAATTTCCTTCTTATTTGGAATCCAATGATATGACATCAGACATATCTATGAAAATTCCAGTCCCTACAACAAAACCATTTTTTGGCTTGAGGGGGCTTGATCCAGACTCAAATTTAATTAGCCAAACAAGTCCCTACACTACTAGCCCTTTTGGCAACATCCCACGGTGCGCGGACTGAAGTCTCACCTGAAGCAGTATGGGGGGATGATGGAACCAAGTTTCCACACCCTGGAGATGTCTGAGGGGTTACTTTAGTCCAACTGTGCCTACCTTCGTGCAAGTCACTTCGTGTACTGTCCTGACCTGCGAGACCTTTGTGATCTGTTAGGATCACCTTTTGCGTAGCCCTAACCAGGGTTTGAGATGCTTTCACGCTGCTAGGGTAGCGATATGTGTTATTTCCCCAATTTACACTGTAGTATCTTACTTATCTCCTTACAATTGTTAGTTATCTTCGCGTAAACAGATACCTTATCTCATGTTTATTTAATCGACATAGTTATATATGTTTGCGCACCATATAGACAACAGAAATGCAATTTATACCCAATATGTTTGATACAAAAAACAGGAAATAAATACATAGAATTGTTGTAAAGCTTCTCTTTATTAATTCTTCAACGGTTACAGACTCAACTCACCCTGTGCACTAAGCTTCAGGGGTCCGCGTACTTAGCTGCGGACTACTAAGCCTCTGCGCACTCAGCTGCAAAGCCTTCTCCTACTCTACGACTAAAAGACTCGACTCTACACTTCATACAAGACTCAACTCTTCATCATTCCTTCATTTCTCCATTGACTGATTTACAACTTAGAGCCTCACTCTATTTATACAATACCATGGTCCGCGAACCATGGGTAGATCTCTAAAGCCAACATTACATTACAAAATTGAGGGCGAACAACCCTATGAATCATTTACAACTTTGCACTTTGTGCCCACAAAATGCAGAGTCTTTACATCGAATTTACACTTTTTAGCCAAAATCTGGGCTTTAAGACCCAAAACTTCCCTTGGGGTATCCCATGCCCAACACCTCTTGTGTCATTAGCTTATCATTTATTACCAAGGGATTTGATAAACCTTTCTGCCTCAACATTTCAAACTTGACCATGAATTCGTCAATGGCTAGCTACATGGTTGGAACTTATCCTCTAGGTTTAACATTAAATGCCTCTTGGTGAGGACCCTTTTCACTTCCAAAAGTGTACCTGTTCTATCAGGTATCTCTAATTCCTGCATCTCATACTTGTTCTTGGAGTTGAGGAAGTGAATGATCCTTTCAGCTGCCTCTGGCATGTCTCCAAGTTCTTCTTTGACTCTTTGTATGGCTTCTGTAGCCTACTTTATTAAATCAATATGTTCAAAAATAACTTGGATGGATGGCCAAATATCATTGACAGAGTCAATGATATTGGCCCACAATTATTCCTTAGCCTGACCTAGGGGTTCATTCAATGTTGGTACCTTCTCCAGGCTTTTTATTCGTTCATTCATCCTTGTAGACTTTTGTTCCTCTTCTTTGTGCATTATTTGGGCAAGCTTGTAGTCATTTTCTAGGCTAGTCACTTTTTCCTTAAGCCTATTCATCTCAGTGGTCTGAAGGGACATTTCTTCCATTTCTTTGACCAACTTGTTTGCTTCATCACCTGTAGACCCTATTGCTATTGACCCTGTTGCTAATGTAGATGGTGTAGATGTTGGCAGTGTTGTGGCCATTGGAGCTGTGGGAGATAAGGATGCTACCAAAGTGGAAGGTATTGTAGTTGTTACTATTGGAATAAGAGTGCTAGGGGCATCCTCAAGACTATCTTGTTTTTGTTGAATCAAGCTATCCAACTCTTTTTCCATCTCCTTTAATTGATTATTTAGTTGTAGCACTAGGTCCATCATCTCTTCATGATTGGTTTGGCTCTCTAGGACCTCTTTAGTTTGTGGGTGTTCTAAATGAGGTAGATTTAGTTGTTTCTTGAAAGCTGCTATATCCTCATTCTTCTTTTTCATCAATTTTTCAATAGCCTTAATGTCACTAGGATCATGGCTAGCTCAATGACCAAGTCCTCCAATGACTTGATCCTATTTTATTTGGCCTATGAGGAGGCTTTCTCCAATTTGTACTTGGTTGTTACATTATCTAGTGAACTCTGCAGCCTATGTGCAGCCATAGCCTTTCCTGTAAGGGTGGAGTAAATCATCTCTCTAGCCTGTTATGAAACTCTATCTAGTCAATGGGATGAACATCCCTGGCCAATACCTCAAAATCAGTCTTCTTGTAATAAGCTGAGGTCTTTGGTTGCTGAATAGTGGGATGCATAAATGAGACCTGCATCTTTCCTGGTTTGATGTCAAAAGCTAACATCAACCTGCTCTGGTTGGCTAGTGTATGCTTTAAGTATTGGGCATATGTTTCAACCTTCAACTTCTCATTCCTCATCTTTATTTCCTTGTACCTGTCTTTGATGTCTATTTCTCTGTCAGCTGGTTTGGTAAAGGAGGAAACCTCAACACTAAGATGTATCTCAATCGTTTGAGTTTTGGAGGTTGATGGTTACTATGTTTCACCTGAAGCAGCTGTGTCTTTGCTTCTTTGCCCCATTCTTTCAGTGTCAGTTATTTCCACTGATTCAATGTTCTCTTCCTATTCAGACATAAGATTCAACTTGGGCATTTTCCTGAGTTAAAAGTATTCATCTGTAGTCTCCATGGTAGAACTAGAACCCTCCTCCCTATTTCTTTTTGGATTCTTTTTCTCATTGGTTGGGGTCTATAAAACAGGAGGATTACTCATTGGTTCCCCTAGTTCTGGAACCTGCAGGAAATAACTTGGTCAAATTTATTTTCCACATCAATGAGTGTGTTCTCAACATCCACAACTGTGCTATCCATGTCAATTAATGTATTTTTAAACCATTTAGATTGGTTGGCAAACTGTTCAATATCAGGTCTTGGGTGGTGGATGAAAGGTCCCAATTTGACCTTGAGTCTTAACTTGTTTATCACCCCATAAGGGTCATACTGCCACATGAAGCTGTTCCTGAATCTCATCTGTTGCAATATCTTGTCAACCTCAGGTCTAGCTCCTCTATTATTACATATGAAGGTGCCCAATTGGTTCTTTATTTTAAATTGGGTCTTCTTCCTAGCTGCTAGGAAGTTGACCTCATCTGAATTGATGATTTGCCTAAAATAATCAAGTGCAAATATCCTCATACGAAGGTATTTGGGTAGCTTATAAAGGGCTAGTTGGCAGCCATAAACCTTGATTACAGTTTGGTTCTCGTACATGTACCAGTCTCTCACCATTCTGTTCTTAGCCAATTGTAGCACCCTCTTGATTTCTTAGCTAATTCTAGGTTGAGTGTTACTGCTCAGCATGTTCATGACTGGGCAGACAAATGAATCTATGAAGTCTTTGTAGGTGAACGATGTGGAGTATTTCTAGATCAAGGGTGTCCAGTAGACCACTGTTCTCTCTTTTCTCTTGGTATCCAACTTCTAGATGCTTACAGGGAACTTATCTGCTTGGTAATACAAACACATGTGAAATAACACCGAAGAGTACTTGAAAACTCTTTCAGTGGGTAGTCTTGTGAATTGTTCATGCATCCTATCTGCAATGAACTAAGCATAATTGTATATGATATCAGGAGGCTTGCTTGGGGTGAAGATGGACAGGAAGGCCAGGATAACCTCATCCACATGCTCATATGTGGTATATCCTAGGATGCAAGAGAGCATGGTGATTATATGTTTTCCGGTCTCTAAGAAATGGTGGCAACATAAGGTGGAGTATCTGTGGGAGTATGGCGGTCTTCAATGATGAAGGTCTGGAAGATTTGTCTTACCTTAACTGAGTATAGTGTGATATATAAGTCCAATAGGTCTCCAATAGATAATGGGGTCTCATTAGGGCTAGGTTGGACTTGCATCATTTGGTTGATAGACTCTAGAGTGAAGGTGAATAAGAGTTGCTGGTTAGGGGAAACAATAGCGCCTTGGCTAGGGATATAGCAGGCATGAAAAAAATGTATGATATCAAGGAATGGGTGAAATTCTGGGAATAGGTATTTGGGTAAACTGGATTCCCACAGATGGATATCATCGGTATGGTTCAGGAATCTATCCTTACTCTAGCAATGGATCTTCAGAAGGTAGGTTGGCATAGCAGTATCTTTTATTTGAAAATCCCTTTCTGCTAGTGCCAAATGGTCGATGTCTAGGTGAGGGGTTGACACAGGTCTCACATCCAGAGAGATCTGGCAGGCCATGACTATGTTTATGGATTGGGTTTAGGACTGTATTGGCTGTAGAAGTGAGGTTCGGGAAACTTCGGTATAGTGAGAGGGTAATTGCAGTTTGTAAAAGAGTGGCTTTGGGTATACAGGAAATTACTCTTCAATTAGGAAAATGTATTAATTAATTTCAATTAATTAATATTTAAACTTGATTGTATGTTTTCAAATTTAGAGGGTTGTTCTGGTTTTCCCAAAAATACCTAGAATTTGGTGGTATTGGCTGCAAACTGGTTCAATGGTGAGTGCAGAGGGTATGACTGCTTTAGCTGTGAACTAGATGGTTGAATTGGGCATCCGGAGCTTCTTTGGGAAGTATATGGTGGTCAATTTTGGTCGCAGAGGCTCAGGGTGTTGCAGAAAGGCTTGAGCAACATTCATAGTGCAAACGAGTGAAAATAGTTGAAATGGGCTTCTCTGTCCTTTTAACCAACAATGGTTACAATTTGGCGTGGAATTTCACAAATGAATGGTGCATGGTTTTGGTGTGGGTGGGGAGGTAGTTTCTTAGGCCATCGCACCGCTTTTGGATAGCGGGTGGTATTTCCTTGACAGCACGCGATCTCACCTGGGGCTGCCACATAGCAGAACAGTGCCTGGGAAAAACCGCAAATCTCACATGCTCTCGAGTTGGTAACGATTGGATAGTGAACAAGTGTGATATGGATGTGTGCTGTCTGATCTAGAGGTGGAAGATCGGATGATTGTTGCGTGGTCAATATGCATGGAGGGAAACAGAGTCAGGATTTGCGGGGCCTGGGGGATTAATTACAATTAATTGTAATTAATTAATAACTTAGGTAGGGAGTTAAAATATAATCAGTGGGTCTATTGGAGTGGGACTAGGGGTTAATGTGGCGGGGTTAGTTTAACTACACCAAGGGTTGGTGGGTTAAAAGGTTTTTTTGGGGGGAATATAAATCAAGGAATTAATTTAAATAATGTGGGGGGGATATAACTTAGGATAAGGGGTTTTTATGGGTTTTGAAGGGAAAATAAGGAAGTTAATAAGGGGGAAGGTGATTTTTGCAATAGGGAATGGGTTTCACACTAGGGAAAAGGGGTTTTTGGGTAGCGGGTGAGTTTTGGAAGGTGATTTACTAGGGAAATGTGTGATGTTAGAGCCAGTCTTTCCAACCTTCCTCCAGTGATCAAACGTGCTCTTACAAAGTGATTTTGAAGTGTCAAGGTCAAATTTTGTCATTTCAAAGAGTTTTCAAGCAAAATTTGGTCACTAGGCATTAGGTCTAGGGTTTGCTCTCACTCTTTTCAAAGTTGCCCAAATGCCAATCTATGTCACTATTCAGCTGAGTCTATCATCATTCATAGGATTTTCATTATCATCTCAGTGTCTAATGAGTCATTTTACACCTTTTCCATGCTTCAGTTGCTCCTAGGTAAGGTCATTTTCCTCTCCTAGGGTTTTGAAGCCAATTTCTCTTGGACGGTCAAATCATCGGCAAAACTTGTATCCTGATGTTCATACACCTTCCCCTATCCTTCAAGTACCTTACCAAATGCTTCCCATCACTGAGATTCCCCAAATTCCTCATTTTCGCACAAACCCTAGTTTCTAGCTACAACCCGGCAATTTTCTAGGTTGGGCCTGTGTTTTTCCCTTTTCGACCCCTTCCCCTCACTCGATCTCCACGATTCCAATTTCCCCTACTTACTAACATCCCTCCCTACTTCCAAAAATTTCCCCAAGAATTTAGAAGCCCCTTATCCCCTTCATTTCGCTACATTTCGACAAAATACCTTGTTTCACACATCGGGATAAGTTTCACTCAAAAGATGTTTCAGAGCACTCAAAGATGAATTTTGGAAAACGGAGAGAGGTTTTTGTCAAAAACATGCCAAAGAATAAAAACCTCCTTCACTTTTTGCACAGGTGTCATGGGTTTAGAGAAATGTCAAAAATACAATCGCAAGATCCAAGGAGGTTGGCCAAGGCACTAAAACGACGGAAAAGGCCCGATCCACTCCAAATTTTGGCCAAAGCATCTTTGACTGAGCATGGTACTTGATTGGGGACTCCCAGCCAAAATTTCAAGAAATTTGGAGAAAATTTTGTCAATTGTGAATTTTTTGTGCCACACACAGGTTTTTGCTCTTAACGCGTAGCGCGCCGCGCACGACCCTTTAGATGGGCAACTCCATTTCAGGAAAACTCAACATTTTTGGATTTTTCATGCAAAAATACCCCTTCTCAGCAATTACCAAGAGATTTCATCAAGTTTTGAGCCTCCAGAAGGTCAAAAAACAAGCAAAAAATGACTTTCTGCCACTTTTTTGACACACAGGAAGCAGTCTTGGGAGATTGCAATTTTGGAGGGGCAAATGGACACCAAATTCGGAAATTCCACTTGGAAGAGAAAGTAGACATCCCGAAACTTCCAAAAAGCCCACTTTTGCCTCATTTTGACACATGGAAGTGCCTCAAACGTTGCTCCAAAGGCGCGCTACGCGTTGGGCAAATTTCACAGAAATGCACTTACAGCTCAGCAAAACGCAGTTTTGACTAGGTTTGACTTTTTGGAGTGGATTTTGATCCTCCTTTTTGTAAATGATGTAATTTTATGATATTTTGACACTCATTTATCTCTTCTAGAAGATTCATTCATGAGATAGGCAAAAATTTAATGAATGAATTGGTTTCCTAGCTTATAGAGGCAAGTTGTTTTGACTGCCTAGTTTTTAGTGCTCAGTTTAGAATTGGTTGAAACAGCTCCTAGGATAGTGAGCTCGACCCCTAGAGGCAAGGAAATATGTTAGATTTCCTATATTATGTACTTTCTTGGTCATTTTCATGGTTGGACTCTTGAGGGAGAAAGCTTCTATTGTATTACTCATTGTATCTCTGCAATTTTTGGCAAAGGAAGACCAGGGTTTTGCAGTCCTTTTTGGGATTCTTGTGGTTACATGTATTGATGGTGTGTTTCTCTTTGTACTTGTAAGTTTTTTATGTGAATCATCTTCTTACTTTTTCTTCTGCAAATTAGGCAAATGAAGTGTTAAGGTAGAATTCATGGTTGCTATGCTCTGCCTTTAAGTTTGCTTAATATCAATGTTTTCAGCTGTTTAAGGAGAATTCAAGGTGATTGCTTGCTCTCCTTAGCTCCTCACCAGTCATTCTCATCCATCCAAATCTTTCAAAGGCATCAATACAGTCTCCTACCTCGCCCCAAAGAACCCCCTGCGAAAACTGTGTCCAATCCCTGCACCCAAAATTGCCTTTCCCCAATTTTCCACCAAAACCCTAAAAATCCCAAATCAAACCTTTTTATATCAATTTACTAGCCTAAAATCAGTGTTCTTTATTGGTTATCTCTGCCCATTGAAGATCTTTGCCGAGATAAGCCGGAGAGAGCCCTCTCCTGCCCCGTAGGGCTAGCTACGAGGCTAAGTGGTTTGATGTTGCCTTGGAGTTTGCCTTTCTCAGCCTGAGGTGAAATTTCAAGCGCTAACATATTGGCGACCATACTGGGGAGAACAAATGGTTTGCTGGTTGATGTCATTTGTTTTATAAGCTACAGACGGAGCCTGAAGTTATGCCAGGTAGCCTTCGAAACGCTTTTGCTTTGCATTAGCGGAAGTAGATAAACGCTGCTTCAGTCAATCTCCGGTCTAGCTTGTAACCGTGACATTCAACTTTTTAATTACCCCAGTACATGTATCAACTTCAGATCTGATTGTTGATGGTGAACAACGATCAGACACTGACAAGGCTGAAATCATTCACTGGCGACTCCTTCACTGAAAACTCCAGAGATCAATGCTTCATGGTGACTTCACTGCAGAGAGATCAGTAGCTTTGAGCTTTTCAAGATGGATCGGATTGCAAGAAGATACACTCCCCTGAGCCGAGATCACATCCCTGGTTTTCCGAATAAAATTCCAAAGGTAGATTGGTCAAGAAATCTGCCTACATTTAAAGATGATGGTAAGAAGGATGCTGCTTTACATCTAATTAGATTTCATATGCATATTCACAAGTTGAAGGTGGATTTTCCTGAAGATTGCTTGATGAAGATATTCTTGGCCACTCTGGAAGGTGCAGCTCAATCCTGGTATGAAAATTTGTCGCAGGCCTGTATTTACTTTTTAAAGGATTTTCATGCCTTGTTTATTGAAAGATATCAAGCATCTTATCCATCATTAAATTTGGTTCATGACTGTTGCAAGCATGCTTATAATTTTATTGAAAGCCTTGAGAAATATTATGAAGATGATAATTTTATGGATGTTGAGATCATGGAGGCTCTGTATGAGAATCCATTTCAACAACATGAAGAGAACCTAGTGGATACCCATCAAGATGATCAGGAAATTTTGCAGCAGAATCAAGATCAGCAGCTTGAAGATGGCCATATGGCTGAAAATGATGAAAGAGAGGGTTCTATTTCAGATCTGCCCACAGAAGAAGACAGCGTGCAGGGTAGTCAAGATTCATGTGATGCAGTCAAGTCAACTATTTCAGATCAACATTCAGATCATGATGACCAAGAATACCTTGTGCTGAATCCTATAAAGAAAAACTTGGCTGTTGAGATCATTTGGCATGAAGAAAACAAAGTTACAAATTTAAGTGCTCCCATTTCATCAGAACAGAGTCTTCATGAGGAGGTCATTCAGTCTGCTCATGAACAGCAAGGTGAGATCTTTTCTCAAGCATGTGAAAATGTTTCTTTGAGTGAATTTGTGGTAGACGATGTAAATGATAATATTGTGCTTGATAATATTGAAGAATGTAATAAGGAACTTGATAATTTGGTTGTGATATCATATGAAGATGACCTACCATATTGTCAGACTACAGAAGATCATAGCATACAGGATTACCTTTCAGATTCTTCATATGTCTCATGTGTTGAAATGTTTTTACAAGAGGAGATCTGCTCATCTACCTATTCAGAGTTTTTTGAACCCCATGAGCATACTTTTACTGAAGCACATGATGAAGGCAGATCAGAATTTGAAACAAAGGACACCTTTTTCTTTCAGTAGGAGGTGGCAATGGCAAATCTTCACGTTTTTTATGATCGTCTAGCAAGTTTGTTGCAGCCAGCAGTGAAAGTGTTTATTACGTTGTTTTGTTGCAGCCATGGTCAACTATGTTTTTGGATGCCCAGTGATAGGTTTGTACTGTTGACCAGAAGATCTAATCAGGAGAATCAATTAAGAAGGCATCTGCTTGATTGGTTGCATTGGCATTTTGATATAGTTTGATGTATATTGTCTTGTAAGAAACACAGGTGGTTGTCATCATGATTTCAAATCTTGATGGACTGCTGCCCTTCAAAAATCTTTGAAAAGTCTTGTTTTAAGTCAGTCATGAGTCATTTGTGTTTGGTCTGTTGAGTGAGTTTTTCAAGTTATTTCAGTTTGCCATCGAGTCGGTTTGAGTTAAGTTTCAGTCAGTTTTCAGTCATGTAGGTTTCATAATTGTGTCGGCTTGAGTCAGGTTTCAGTCAATAAATAAGTCAAAGTCATGTGTCGTTTGCCAAAATAATGACTCCATCGCCCAATGGTTGAAAACATTGGTCTGCTCTCCCAGAGGTTTGCGGTTCTTGGCACCTCCAAGGAGCTACCATCCCCATTGGAGCCAATGTTAGTGTTAGTCTTTCCAGCCTTCCTCCAGTGATCAAACGTGCTCTTACAAAGTGATTTTGAAGTGTCAAGGTCAAATTTTGTCATTTCAAAGAGTTTTCAAGCAAAATTTGGTCACTAGGCATTAGGTCTAGGGTTTGCTCTCACTCTTTTCAAAGTTGCCCAAATGCCAATCTATGTCACTATTCAGCTGAGTCTATCATCATTCATAGGATTTTCATTATCATCTCAGTGTCTAATGAGTCATTTTACACCTTGTCCATGCTTCAGTTGCTCCTAGGTAAGGTCATTTTCCTCTCCTAGGGTTTTGAAGCCAATTTCTCTTGGATGGTCAAATCATCGGCAAAACTTGTATCCTGATGTCCATACACCTTCCCCTATCCTTAAAGTACCTTACCAAATGCTTCCCATCACTGACACAAACCCTAGTTTCTAGCTACAACCTGGCAATTTTCTAGGTTGGGCCTGTGTTTTGCCCTTTTGGACCCCTTCCCCTCACTCGATCTCCGCGATTCCACTTTCCCCTGCTTACTAACATCCCTCCCTACTTCCAAAAATTTCCCGAAGAATTTAGAAGCCCCTTATCCCCTTCATTTCGCTACATTTCGACAAAATCCCTTGTTTCACACATCGGGATAAGTTTCACTCAAAAGCTGTTTCAGAGAAATCAGAGATGAATTTTGGAAACCTGAGAGAGGTTTTCTTCCACAGCATGCCAAAGAAGAAAAACCTCCTTCACTTTTTGCACAGGTGTCATTGTTTTAGAGAAATGTCAAAAATACAATCGTGAGATCCAAGGAGGTTGGCCAAGGCACTAAAACAACGGAAAAGGCCCGATCCACTCCAAATTTTGCCCAAAGCCTCTTTGACTGAGCATGGTACTTGATTGGGGACTCCCAGCCCAAATTTCAAGAAATTTGGAGAAAATTTTGTCAATTGTGAATTTTTTGTGCCACACACAGGTTTTTGCTCTGAACGCGTAGCGCGCCGCGCGCGACCCTTTAGATGGGCAACTCCATTTCAGGAAAACTCAGCATTTTTGGATTTTTCATGCAAAAATACACCTGCTCAGCAATTACCAAGAGATTTCATCAAGTTTTGAGCCTCCAGAAGGTCAAAAAACAAGCAAAAAATGACTTTCTGCCACTTTTTTGACACACAGGAAGCAGTCTTGGGAGATTGCAATTTTGGAGGGGCAAATGGACACCAAATTCAGAAATTCCACTTGGGCTGGAAAGTAGACATCCCGACCTTTCCACCAAGCCCACGTTTTCCTCATTTGGACACGTGGAAGTGCCTCCAATGTTGCTCCAAAGGCGCGCTACGCGTTCAGAATCAAGGCGCTACGCGTTGGGCAAATTTCACAGAAATGCACTTACAGCTCAGCAAAACGCAGTTTTGACTAGGTTTGACTTTTTGGAGTGGATTTTGATCCTCCTTTTTGTAAATTATGTAATTTTATGATATTTTGACACTCATTTATCTCTTCTAGAAGATTCATTCATGAGATAGGCAAAAATTTAATGAATGAATTGGTTTCCTAGCTTATAGAGGCAAGTTGTTTTGACTGCCTAGTTTTTAGTGCTCAGATTAGAATTGGTTGAAACAGCTCCTAGGATAGTGAGTTCGACCCCTAGAGGCAAGGAAAGATGTTATATTTCCTATATTATGTACTTTCTTGGTCATTTTCATGGTTGGACTCTTGAGGGAGAAAGCTTCTATTGTATTACTCATTGTATCTCTGCAATTTTTGGCAAAGGAAGACCAGGGTTTTGCAGTCCTTTTTGGGATTCCTGTGGTTACATGTATTGATGGTGTGTTTCTCTTTGTACTTGTAAGTTTGTTATGTGAATCATCTTCTTACATTTTCTTCTGCAAACTAGGCAAATGAAGTGTTAAGGTAGAATTCATGGTTGCTATGCTCTGCCTTTAAGTTTGCTTAATATCAATGTTTTCAGTTGTTTAAGGAGAATTCAAGGTGATTGCTTGCTCTCCTTAGCTCCTCACCAGTCATTCTCATCCATCCAAATATTTCAAAGGCATCAATACAGTCTCCTACCTCGCCCCAAAGAACCCCCTACGAAAACTGTGTCCAATCCCCGCACCCAAAATTGCCTTTCCCCAATTTTCCACCAAAACCCTAAAAATCCCAAATCAAACCTTTTTATATCAGTTTACTAGCCTAAAATCAGTGTTCTTTATTGGTTATCTCTGCCCGTTGAAGATATTTGCCGAGAGAGACTGGAGAGAGCCCTCTCCTGCCCCGTAGAGCTAGCTACGAGGCTAAGTGGTTTGATGTTGCCTTGGAGTTTGCCTTTCTCAGACTGAGGTGAAATTTCAAGCGCTAACATGTGAAACCAAGGGATAAGGGTCAAAATGAAGGGAAAAAGGGTATTTAATGAAAAATGATGAGATAATGGGGAAACTAGTAAGTATGTATGTGTGGGTGAAATGAAATGAGGGGAAGTTAATCAAGCTTGTGAACATCTTTTTACTCTCATAAATGCTCCTGCACATGAAACATAGGATTAAGCATGATAAATGTGCTTTTGATTGAGCAACCTTGTACATTCGTAACCTTTCTTCTACCAACCCATTATTTATCCTAACATTTTTTCTTCACTTTCTTGGGTGCATTTAAGCTAGCATACCCTTTATTTATTTTTCTTTTGACAAGAAAACCATCTAATTCTAACCTTATCACTTCCAATGGATCAAATTAAGCTTATGAGCACATTTTTATTTCAGTACCCAACTACTGATATGCCAAGGTTAAATAGTTTGGATGGATCTTTATTCTCTATCTATAAACATGAAATTTAAAGCATGAATTAGTCAAGATTGAGCTATTTGACTATCATGGGCTATGGCATTTATGAAAAGCTGCACAAAACCATTATTTTGCATAGTAAAGTAACAAGTAGTGGCACTTGAATTTGCACACTTTCATGATCTTTTTTATTTTTTGTTTGGGGTTCATACTTTTCACTTTTTTGATCTTTTCTTTTTCCTTTTGTCCTTTGACTATTCTTTTAGGACATACCCTCTTTACATTTTTTTATTTTTTAATATGGAAAACATTTTACAGAAAGAAAAAGTATGTACAACATTACAAGACTAACCATAGCCAATTCAAAATTATGAATCCTATTATTATAGGACACTATCAGTTCCTTGACCTCCGACAGAGTTGAAGGTTGCACCTTCAATTGCAGTTCTTCTTCTGAAGGTTCAGCTCCAGTTGAACCCTAGCCATTTCTCCCTTTACCTCGTGCACCCCTACTGCTAATTTTTGAATCCGCACCTCCACTGGTTCTTCTACCTGGATGTCCAATTCTGGGACCATTTGGCAGGCTTCCTCCACCCCCTGCACCATTTGTCTATTCTATGCCACTACCTTGTCATGCTGCAAGCTCAACTGTTCAATGCTAATGCGCTACTCGCTCATTACCTGGAGCGCGTGACCCTCCCTAGCTCGTAGTTTTGCAGTAACTCCATCCTACAAAATATAGAGTATCTCCCGAGGGAGCACAACTATGTTTAATTTGATTCCCTTCAACCCACTAATCATAGGCCTGTCGGCCTCATTTTCTGTAACAAGTGCTCCATCTGGCAGCACTATGGTGTTGGTCATATAGGCGTGAAGCATTTCCTCAGCCGCAGACGTGCCTACTATGAGGCTGGTTGACATAGTGCCAGCTTGTGGAGTGTGCACCTCCAACTCCTATAT
Organism: Pinus tabuliformis; assembly: GCA_031772625.1. Classification (NCBI taxonomy): domain Eukaryota; kingdom Viridiplantae; phylum Streptophyta; class Pinopsida; order Pinales; family Pinaceae; genus Pinus; species Pinus tabuliformis. The sequence goes on along the minus strand of CM062810.1, from coordinate 90,220,248 downwards.
GTATTCTCGGAGAGACCCCAACACCATCTGGTGTTCCTCCTCGAACTGTTGGAGGGCCTCCACGCTGATGTCCCTCATCGTCTCATGGCAGTTCTCAAGGAATTCTTTGCATAAGTAGTTTCCCAGTTGAACTGGACCCCTTCTGCGCATTGTGCTACTAGTGCAGCCACTAACGCAAGCACCTCATCCACGCAGCACTTCCGCATAACCTTCCTTACCAATATCTACATCATGACTTTAACGTAGGGTTGTTGATGCTGGAAATGGCGTACCCTCTCTTCTTCTTCTCTAGCTTAAGCTTCTTCTTCATGGCCTCTGCGATGGCCAAATCATCGCTCTTTCCCTCTAAGATGTTTACTTGGTCCCCCCCTTTTCAAGGGAGCCGAGTAATTCTGTGAATCAAATCGTCTGTGATGGGGATGGGCTCCTCTAGCCACAAGCACCCATCATGTACCAAGCATAGCAGTTGCCTAATGACAAAAATGGTCACTGGGGCACGATGGTAATGCAGCACCCAGAGCAGGTTTAGCAACCCTACTTTCTCAACTCTTCTCAGCCATTTATGTGGCTCCAATTCTATGATTCTGGCTGGTGCGTCTTTCTTTTGGTGCATGAGAGGCATGGTCGCGAGATGTGGGAACTTCTCATGGTTCGCAAGATCCCAATCCTCATACTTCAGCACGGGCACTCATCCCAACTGTGCTCCTTCAAAAATAATGTCATCAGGGAGTAGCAGAGTCTACAAAGAGCTCTTGCTCTCATCTATATCTTTGGGCACCTTTGCTTTACCCTTCCACAGAGGAACATATGCAAGCAGCTTGGTAAGAGGGTTAGCACCCTGGGTTTCAACCTCCATTTCTACATCCTCCTCCTCTACCAGGATTTCTTCAAATTCTTCCTCCTCATCGACCTCTAAATTGATAGCCTTCCCATTTTCTTCCATGGTATGCTTAGTTTGGAACAAATTCCTAGGTGATACGTGCACTGGTACCATGGCCTGCTTGTCTTTCTTGAGTCTCAACGTGCGCGACGATTTAGGGATTTCTGCGACTATCTTGACAAATTCTAGGGCTTACACTTCCGTAATGGCCCGCGTGACTTCCTCGGTGGTCATTACTCTAGTATCCATGGTTTCTTCAAGTGTTTCCATAGTGCGATTCCACAAGTCTCTCAACATCTCAGGTAATTGCTCAAACAACGAATTCGCGTTCAGAAGATCAAACAAGTCTGAGTTCATGAATGTCTGGGTGCACAACAAGTCAGTTCTCAAATTGCCAAGTGTTGTTTATTGGACAACCCTTTGTAATTTATAGCGCCTTTTGAATTTGAATTCAACCGTTACCTCCACATTTGGTCCATTAATGCTTGATTGGCAGCAGATTTTCAAGAATCTAGCCCATAAAGTTCACCTTAAATGTCTGTCGCCCGCTCCATTTAGTCTCAAGCCAAGCATCCCATCGTGAATAGTCACTGTAATGGTCACTTTCCAGCTGACCCATGCTATAGTGCAACTACTCTTGCGTTGTCGTGGACCCTGAGACACTTCACTACTGCGCGCATTCCTAACATCCCGTAGTCCCCGAGCAGAGTATTTCATAGTCCCATGCCTCCTCTCAGCTGCCTATAGTGCTAAGACTGTCCTTCTATTGGCTAGTTAGATGGTCGAGCCCCCTGTGTATGTCTACAAATGACTGCCATTAACTTCTCCTGGGAAGAGTTCTCCATTTAACTTTACCAACTGCACTGTGCCACCATCTGTGATCTCCTTAATAACATACGGACCTAGACAATGCATTCTGAGCTTCCCTGGGAATTTATCGAACTTGCTATCATACAACAACACCAAATCGTTCACCTTGAAGGTGCGCAACTTAATATGTCAATCGTGCCAAGCCTTTTCATGCTGCTTTTGGAACTACTGGTGAAATCCAGTCAAAAATCGTTCTTCCTCGGGCTCCTCCAACTGTGCAAGCCTATCCTTGAATTGGGCGTCCTTAATTGATCTTTTAACTACTTAGAGCCTTGCTCTATTTATACAATCCCATGGTCTACGAACCATGGGTAGATCTCTATAGCCGACATTACAATAACAAAACTAAGGGTGGATAACCCTATGACTCTTTTACAAACTATGCACTCCGCGCCCACAAATTGTGGAGTCTTTACATCAGAATTACAATATTTGACCAAAATCTGGGCTTTAAGCCCCAAAACTTCCCTTGGGGGATCCTGCGCCCAACATTCTGCGAATAACTTAGTGTAACATCATGCAATAAATAGAAACAATGGAAAATGTGATCCACGATTTGTACAACTATAGCGAGAAACCATAAATCAATGAACTAATTTAGAATGTACACTACCTAAACTGCTGTAATCCCTGCCAAAGAGGAGGGCCCTTCCTCCTTAGCAGGGCGCAAGAAGAGCACGCAAGTGATTAATGAATCAGTTGGAAAGTAGTAACAACATCACCATGCTAATTGATATTAAAATAAATTCAGAATTACATAAACATAGTAACCGTACTCTTCTATATGTCGTCTATTGATACATAAAAAGTCGAGTCTTTTATAATTATTACAACTCGAAAATTAGAAACCAGATTAGTCATGAGAATCTCTCGATTCTCATGCGGATAAAAAATAAAGAAGATACAACCTATTGCTAAATAGATATACATTAGTTGCAACTACTTGAGTCTTGTTGCTTCAAAAATAAACAATCCTACTGTTGACATCGATTATGCGGAATAGTACCCACATTTCTAGCTTCGGTGCAACAACATTGAGTGAATGCTGGTTTCAGGATGACTCGACATAACTGACGACAACACTGTTGGTGTGGTAGTGGAACGCGAGGTATAACAACATCCAATGTTTAACAACCTCTAACAACATCCAATGTGTAACACCAATCTGTAACAGAAGCAACCTATAACAGCACCTTGTATGTAGCAGCAATCCGTAATAGTACTCAGGGTGTACCAATGAACCATTCTACCCTTTCCTACAGTTAATCCCTATTACCTGTCTACTTGATAACTACATTCATGCGAGCCAACACCTGAAAAAGATGAACTTTCCCAAAATACTCCTTCAATGCTCTCCCAGTTAGCCACAAAAAGGAAGAAAGCCTCGTATTATTTGGTAAAATATAACAAAGTAACATGATTGTAAAATGGATTAAAAAGGTAAGAAAACAACAAGTTTGGTCATATAAGGGCACAGGCTTGGAGGACAGAAAGGTAAAAACAAGGGAAAGAATGTGTAGAAGATAGGTAAAATACCACACCCAACATCTCCCCCCAACTAAAGAAATTGCATGTCCCCATGTAGAATCTCAGTTCCTTCTACTGTGCCCTTGGTGGAAATATATGAAATTGTAGGCACCAATAGTATCATCACCCAAAGCTTTGAATCCTTGATTGGCCATTAACTCACGTGGCCAAGATTCCTCTTCATAATCACATAACTGATAATTAGGCTGATACTCTTCCAATGGCAACCATATCAAAGAAAATTTGATTCTGAGGCCAATCCAGAATGCCCCTAGTGTCAGCACAATTTGAGCATATTATGGCACCTATGTAATAGTAGCCACAAAGTTCTTGTACTCAAAGGGGTCCCCTTTTCACAATTCTGCACTACAGGCCTCAGCGCACTTGAGACATCCGACTAGCACTTGGCTCTTCATATTTGTAAAAACGTTGAGGAAAATCCTCACAATTCTTCTTCTGTAAATGGCCAAGTGATCTTTGATTTCCAGATTGCTCAATAACTTCCTGAACTCTCACCGGAGTTCGTAAGCCATTCCTGGTTCAGCCCTGACCCACAATGTTGTCTTTTCCTTGTTGGTCTCTATTGTGTTCCTGGCCAGTTGCCACTCAATCTGATTCCTCATAAATCAAAGGAATGCCCGCAACTGCAAGTCTCCCATGAAATAAAGGACACTTGCCACCATCCTCGTGCTCACATGTTTGCACATCATATTGTGCAAGAACAGCTCGCACAAAAAATTATGATCATCGAAATCACAGGAACAAAAAGTTTCCAAAAAGGTGCAAGTTAAAGAACCCATATAAGACCTGTTCTCATAAACTGCCATTAACTGGAATAAGTAGTAATGTTCCCTTAGGAACACAGGGTATGATGGGGACGACCGACTGCATGCTAGTAGGTTTAGAGCAAGGTCATGGAGTTTGGTCTTATCAAACGTCAGGTTGGAGACCTCCCAATGCAGTTGATACAGTTGTTCATCCTTTTTCTTCATAATTTCTTTATGCCTCCATGCCTCCTCTTCTCTTTCCCATTCCTCTTTTAGCCATTTTTATCTCAGGGAATCCATCATTCTCTTATGCGTCTTGAGTGGGATCACTCCCTCCTGTAGAGAGAGTTCCAGCTACTTCAACTTTTGCAGCTCTGCCAATAACAACAATTTCTCAGAACACCATCTTTCATCAGGACCTTGCGTTCTTCCGCATGCACTATCATCTAAGGATGTAGCAACCTCCTGAGGGTGAAACTGTCCCACCTCGACTACTCGTTCTTATGTAACAACAGTTTCATTAGTGGGTTTTGTCACAATTTCTTTACCTTCCTGGTCGACTTCCATTTTCATTGTTGGTTCTTATGTGACAACAGTGATATCCACAGGCTTCTATTCATTAATTTCTTCCGGACCAGTTTCAGTCTCTGCTACTAGTTCTTGTGTAACAACAGCATTGACCATTGGCTCATGGATACTATCCTTCTCTTCCTTGTCTTGGTTGATTTCCTCCTCCACTGTTTTTTTCTATAAAAATAGCAGTGTCAGCCAAGGGTTCTTGTGTATCCATTGCTTGATCACTCTCTGTAGATTGTGTTGTCTCGATTGCTAGTTATTGTCTAGTAGCAACATCCTCGACAGGCTCTGGTGTAACAGGTTCGTAGATTTCAGTTTGAGTCCCCCTCGAGGTAGTGTTTGCTGCACAGACTTTGAATCCTGCTTCCACCAACTTCTTAGCACAGGCTATGCACAGAGTGCCTAGGATTTCCCCCCTTCCAGCCTTGTCCATGGCCTCTGCCAAAGTATCTAGCCTTGGGGCTCTTGCCTCTGCGTTTCCTACTATTAGCTGTTCCCTCAATTTTTTAATTTATTTTTCTAAAATTTCAATTTTCGATAGCAAAGACTGGGTTTCGCTCTTACTAGGTGAAGGAGGTTTTTATGGCTGAGATTGCTCCTCTTCCTTCTTCTTGACTGCTTCTTTGTTTTTTCTCGACATGGATGGGGACTTTGGGAGCTCGCTAACCCTTATCCTCTACTTCAGCCTTTTGTCACCAATTGGTTTATCAACTGACTTCCTGCTGACCCTCACTATCGAGGACTGGGGCTGCTCCTTTTTCACCTCTAGAGTTTCCCCAGTCGTCTCTGTTTGCCCTCTGCGAGTGGTCCTGGCCCTTTTCCACGTGAAATCTTCCCAATTCTTACCCTGTTGACTGAAGGTATCCAACACAACGATTTTAATAAGGCCATGGTTGGTAACACATGTTTCAGGATGTGCATTCGTTTTCATTGTCACGACCATGTGCCTAATGGTGCCCAGCAAGAAATAAGGAAGGTTGATCCGTTGTTGATGCCCAAGATGGATCATCAATGGAAAATGATAATTAAACACAATTTTTTCCCTTCCCTCGCAAGTAATGTACATAATGAGGAAGAGAGCAACATCCACCCATGGCTGGGGGGTGACAGTCTATCAATTCCCCTACCTTTCTTAAGTAGCGACTCACTTTCCCGGAGAAAATCCCCTTTTAGGGAGGGGTCATTAACCTTACTAGTAAACTATCTCTTCCCTTCTGCTGGCAACCATATTACTCTGGCAATAACTTCTTCCGTGACCTCCAATTTCAACCCTCTGACTTCCTTCTGGTTTCTCTCCAGATTCTTTACAAATTCCATGGCTATACCATTGTCTGATCCTTCCAATCCTGGAAGATTTTGAGCCAGCCTTCATTTGAAAACCTGGCATGCTTCAGGGCAATCTTCCAAGGCTTCTGTAGACCCTGGCTCGTGTCGTATTGCTACTCCTCCCATTACTTGTGCAATTCAGAGTTGTTTCACCTGCTTATCCTTCCCTCTGGCACACACTCTATTTGTTTCAGCCTGTACTGCTACCTTCCTCCTCTCTGAACACTCTGAATGGGGATTCAACGCTTATAGCAGGGTTAAATGGTGGGGTGGCAGGGTGGCACACGTGAATATTTTGGATTAGGATTTAGCATGCATGGTTTATACTGCACAATGAATTTTACCTTAATGGTGGTTCGTGGGGATGTCTCGTCGATGGTGCACTTACCCTTTTTGGTATGATTTGGAATTAAATAACGATAACTACTGGGTCACATGCCTTAATTGCTAGATTTTTCAAATAACTACAAACCATGCGACAGTCATGTCACAGTATGATTCATTCTCCCCCAACTTAATTATGACATTTGTCCCCAACCGTCAATAGTCATGTTGAATTGCCATAATTACAAAATAAAACGAATTCAATATTAACTTTCTGATGACATACGTGGTGATGTGGGGCGAAGTAATGGGGGCGCTACGTTGAATCATACTCGGGCAGAGGGACGTGCAAACCTAATTCTGATGATGAGGATCACAGTGATGTTCTTGCTATTTATTACAATAAAATATCTCATTTTATTCTTGAGAAGTCCTCGGTTGTTACAAGTGTAATAGCCAAGACGATTGATATATATTAATTTAATTTCTACAACAAAAAAATAAAGAAGAAAAGATCATGTAACAGGACTTATCACATGATATACTTTGAAATAACAAATGTTGTTACAAAGGGTGTAACAGCGGCCACCAAGTGGTTTTCAACTGCTACAAAAGTGTCTATCTGCGCCTGAGAAAGGCTTTCACAGCTAGATTATTATTATTATTATTACATTTTTTTATTTTTTTAAAGTTTGAAGCTGTAACAGCGCCACCAGGTGGTTTTCAGCTATTACACTTATTGGAAAAATTAAAATTTTTGTAGCATAAGGGGGCTTTCCCCTGTTCTCATAAATGGTAGATCTGAATTTGTGACAATGTTGAAAAATGAATCCTTCGAGGTAGGTTTGTGATACAACTAAAGACGATGCCCATTTGCAAGTAAGGGTGTCCTTGCACTGTCAATGGTTACCAAATTTACAGTCCCATTGTCAAAGACTGCATCTACCTCATAAGGACCTAGCCATCTAGTGTAGAGCTTACCCTTGAAGTCTTTAAACCTTGAGTCGTATAAGAGAGCTCAATCTCCTTTCTGGAACTACTTCTTCTTTATAAATCTATCATGCCACTAGCTCTCTGCTACTGGATAATCTCTATTTACTCAACAGCAGCCAACCATTTCTCCACCATTTCATTGAGCTGGTTCAATCTCTGCCTTTGCACTATAGCCAAATCTGAATTAACTTGCAATGTTGTCCTTAGTGTCTTTATTTCAAATTCAATGGGGAATAAAGAGTTCTTTCCATACACAAGTTCATATGGTGGAAATCTAGTTGTGTTCCTCCATGTAGTCCTATATGCCCATAACACTTCTGGAAGTTTGTCAGCCAAATTTCTTCGATGATTTGCCACAGTCTTAGTAAGGATCCCCTCAATGACTTTATTAGTTCTTTCTACCTAGCCGTTTTCTTGTCAATGATAAGGCATTGTGATTTTGTGATGGATTTTATATTTCTCGACCAACTCCCGAATCTATGAGAGGTGAACTACGACCCTCCGTCTGTGATTATCTCCCTGGATATGCCAAACCAGATGAAGATGTCTTCAAACAGAAAGTCTGAAACAACCTGCTCCATGGCTCTTGTTAGTGCCTTCACCTCAACCCATTTTGTGACATAGTTAGTACATACCAAGATGTACGATCTCTGTCTAGATGAAGGATTGATTGGTCCCACAAAATCTAGGGCCCACTTCTCAAAAGGTTTTATGATGATTTGGGTCTGTAACGACATCTCATCTGGTTGCAGTGGTTCGCCCATCCTTTGACAACTATCACATACCTTCACAAACTTCTTGGCATACTAAAAATATTGTTGGTCAGTAGTACCCTGTTGAAAGGACTTTGTATCCTGTCTGTTTGTCTGTGAAGTGTCCCTCACAAGGTTCCTCATGGCAGGCTTTGAGGATATAAAAGACCTCATTCTCTCTAACACAACGTATGATCTGGAAATCAGGTCCAGTGTGGTAAAGGTTCCCATCTATCCAGGTATATGTAGCACTTTGTTGTGTGATTTTCCTTTTCTCCTTGGAGTTCAAATATTGGGGAAACTTCCCTGCAACAAGATAATTGGCCATATCTGCATACCAAGGTGAGTAAGACCGGAGCTACTAATACACAACATTTCAATTTCAAGAAGGCCTACTCACACTCCCATGTCCACAAGAAATCAACATCCTTCATGAGCAAGGAAACTAATGGCGATGGAACTCTTGAAAATGTTTCTATAAATCTTCTGTAATACCCTGCATGCCCCAAGAAACTATGTACCTCTTTCTGTGTTTCAGGGGTTGGGATTTTTAGAATTACCTCTATTTTTGTAGGGTCTACCTTGATTTCGTCAGTAGAAATGTAATGTCCAAGCACGATCCCTTTGGTCATCATCATGTGACATTTCTCAATGCTCAAGGCAACATTAGTCTATACACATCGCTCTAACACTTTTTCCAGATTGACTAATGTTGTTTCAAAAGCACCTCCATAAGGTGTGAAATCGTCCATGAAGTTTTCCAGATGGGCATTCAATGAGTCAGAAAAAATTCCCAGTAGTTCTCTTTGAAAGGTTGTTGGCACATTACAGAGCCCAAAAGGTAGACCTCTTTATGCGTAGGTTCCTCAAGGACAAGCAAAGGTTGTTTTATCCTGGTCTTTCGAGGAAATCTATATCTGTTTGTACCCACTAAATCCATCCAAACACTAGTATAAAAGAGTAAAATTGGTGACTAGGTGACCAAAAAAGTTAGTCACCACAAATTTTCCAAATGAAATACTACCAAAAATTAGCAATATTAAGAGACCCAACTAAAAATGACTAACATAAATGACTAATTTAGTCTAGGAAAAAAAATATGACTACCTAACAAAAAGTACAATAATATGAATTAGCCGTTTATGTTAGTCATTTTAATTACGTCACTTCAACAATCTAGACTTACAAGTCAAAGGGGATTCAAAGGTTGTTTTAGATTGGATGAAAGGTTATACTTCCTTGTAAACTTATTTATTGAATCAAAGGATGATTAAAATTATGGAGCTTATTAGAATCTTTAGGGTCATGTCATTTGATCACATTCACAGGGAATCAAATTCAAAGGTTGACAAATTATGGAAAATGGCAGTGGGCCAACACCTCCTTTTGCAACACGACATGACCACCTATATATGCTACAACAACCTTTCCAACTTATTTAGTTGTTTGCACATATATTTCACATTTCTTCTTCGTCTTGCAAAGTGGTAGTGCTAAGGAGAGGGTATGAACTTTGATCCAATAATGTTCACTTAGTACCACTACCAAATTTCCTTCATGCAGCTTTCATGATGACAAATGGATGACATTTGAATGTTACAAACGTGTAAGTAGTCCACATCCAACTTTGTTGTCTTCATTGTCCTTAGTAACAATGACAAGTTTGAATATTTCCTTTATTTATCATCGCAAACACATAACTCTTTGTTGTCCCAAACATAGTTAATATTGTTGGTGTATGATCTCTTAATTGTGGAATGGTCTCTTGATGATGATAACGAACTCTCAATCTCCAATGATCATGAATACAATAAATGAATGATGTAATTCCTTACTTGTTTAGACAATTTATGATTCATTTTCTATTTTTATTGTTCCATTGTATATATGCTTCACTAGCATCGCATGCTATATGGTTAGTTGAGCAAGATTTATCTTTCATTTTTCAAGTATAATTTGGTTGCATGAATAAGCATAGTTGTGTAATTAAAATCATTCAAAATTTGTTAATAATTCATGGTTTTTTTGACTATTCACACACTTATCCCTAACCATTTAGTTTGAGAGTGAGTAGTGTCAAATCACTAGTCTTCATTAAGGAACTTCCTTTCATTACTCAATGACCTATCTTAGCTCGATATTTAAGGATTCTCCCCTAGATAAGGATATCCTTCTTATAGTCTAAAGAGTGAGAGAAGGCCACCAAGGGGAGATTGGGTGGCTTTCTTGATGGGTGGGGTCAAGACATTTTTTTGCTATGAGAGTGTTTGAGTGGAGATAAAATTTAGAAAATTCTTACAACAAAACTAGTTTCCTTTATTTCCATCACCTAACTACTTCCAATAAAATCATGTTCTTTTAATAAAATCTAATTTTGATAAATAATTAATTCAATAAAATTAAAAAAATAAGATTATTATTATTATTGTTATTTTTTTGTATATGAGAGAATAGACAACTATAGCATGTTTGTACTTAAGGATCGATTCTATCCACTACCACAATCACCTCCAAGTGTACCCACATTGCCTCACATGTGGCACACTGAGCTAATCAAAGTTTAAACCAATAACACCATAAGAAATTCCTTAACAACCCATTCTATCATAAACTAATCTACACCATGGGGAAAATTAAAAATAACCTTTAATATTAAAAAATATAGACAATTTATTTTATTTGAAAATAAATTTTAACATTTAATTTGAGGAAACTCCATAAAATAAAATGTAATGTGAAAAATGTTAAGAAAAATAAAGCTAGGGTAAATTATTAAAATAAAAATTAGTGAAATATAAAATTAATAATTATAATTAATTATTCAATCATATTACTCCTAATTTACCAAGTGTCAGAGGCATAAAATCTCTTCATATACAAACCTTTTTTAAAGTGAAAAGGGATTTGATCCCCTCTTCCCTTGGTAAATACAAAATTAAGATCTAAAATTAAGATAAATCCAATCTAGTTTTAAATCAATTTATGTAATTGAAAGTACAGAATTATTATTTTAATGAAAAGTTACTTTCAAAAGTATTTGTAATTTCCTCAATTTTAAAATAAAGCCAGCCTAGTTCCATCTTAACTCTGGATCTATCAAGCGACGAGAGGGATCACATCTCTTGAGGTGCAAACCTCTTTTTTGAGTGAAAAACTTGAGGAAAGGTTTGTACCTCGAGAGATTTGATCCCTCTCAGTTCTTGATAGATCCAGAGTTAAGATGGATCTAGGTTGGTTTCAGTCATGTGCAGCCAAAGAAAATCTAACGAACATATGATTAATTTTATCAATAATACGTAAATTCATCTAATATTAATATAATCATTTTAAATATGCCAATATGTCTCAAATTAATCTGTATATTTTAATTTTAAATTTTCTTAGTTTCCTCAGTTTGTTGTGATGATAATAACTTTAATGATGAAAAATGATGAAATATAAATTTTTAATGTAAAGGGACAATGTAATAGTGTTGAATGATCGAAAATGTGAATAATAAGAATATAGTCAATTACAAATAGTTTGCATTATGGTTAATCTAAAACTATTTTATTATATTATTCTTATTGTTACCCTTGTTACTTTTGTCATCTTTTCATATTGATTGTCATATTTTCATATCGATTATATGAAAAGGACAAGTTAAACCATAAACCATTTAAATCTTTAGCTCAATCTATTGTAGTAAACATAATTCATTGTCTCTCCTTCTCTCCAATATTAATAGGTTGAATTACTATAACACAAAAATCAATGTACATTGTTAATAATTTTTTATGCTTACACTGAAATCAATGCACAATGTTAATCCAATAACTTTAAAATTAATGTACCATCATACATCCAATTACATCAAAATAGAAATCAACATTTACACTGAAATTAATGAATCTAATGCAAGAAATTAAATAAGATTAGAAAACAACATTTACACTAAAATTACTACATCTAATGAAATCAATCAAATAAGATTATAAAACAACACTTACACTCAAATCAATTCATCTAGTGCACGTAAGAAAATTGGATTATAAACCAACATCTACACTGAAATTAATCTGCCTAGTGGAAGTAAGAAAATAGGATTATAAAGCAACATCTGCACTGAAATCAATGCATCTAGTACAAGAAATCGGATAGGATTAAAAATCACCATCTACATTGAAATCAATGCATTTAGTGAAAGCAATCAAATAAGGTTAGAAATCACCATCTACAATGAAAATCAATCCATCTAATGTAAGCAATCAAACATTATTAGAAATCAACATCTACATTGAAATCAATGCATCTAGTGCAAGCAATCAAATAGGAATAGAAATAACCATCTACATTGAAATCAACGCAATTTAGTGCAATCAATCAAATGGGATTAGAAATCATCTACATTGAAATTAAGGCATCTATTGAAAGCAATCAAATATCATTAGAAATCAAAATCTACACTAAAATCAATGCATCTAGTGCAAGAAATCAAATCGGATTAGAAATCACCATCTACACTGAAATCAATGTATCTAGTGCAAGAAATATTCTTCCCCCTCCCCCGCCCATATATATCTATATATCCCTCCATCTCTCCTTATTTTCCACTCTACCTCAACCCCCAAAACACACATGCTATTTCACTTCATATCTATTAATATCTTTTTCCCTCTCTCCCTCTCTCCATCTCTCTCTTCTTTCCTCTCTTCACTTTCCATCTATATCTCTATCTCCATTTGCCTCTCTATATCACTACCAAAACATACATTCTATTTCTTCAATCTATCTACCTATCCATCCCTCCTCCTCCCTCTCCCTCTCTCTCTCTCTCTCTCTCTCTCTCCCCCTTCTCTCCCTCTCCCCTGCTTCTATCTCTCTTCCCTACTTCTTTCCTCTCTCCCTCTCTCTCCATCCTCTTTATCACACATTCTCTCTCTCCACCTTTCTCTCTATATTTCTTTCTTCTTACCTCTCTCTCTTGCCCCCTCCAATTCCATCTCTCTTTCCCTCCCTCACTCCACTCCCTCACATCCTCTCTCTCTTCCTTCCTCTCTTTCTCTCTCTCTCTCTTACACTTCAGCCTCCAATTCTATTACTATATCCCTCCCTCTCTCTTTCTCTCCCCCACTCTCTCCTTCTCTATCTTTATCTCAATCCCAAACATACACACTCGCTCTCCATCTCTCCCTTGTTACTCCCTCTATCTCAGCACTTCTCACTCTCTATGTATTTCTTCTTCCCTCCCTATCTCCCCCTCCAACTCCATCAACCTATCCCTCCCTATCTCCTCCTCTCTCTCAAAGCTTCTCTCTCATACTTCCTCTTTCTCCCTTTATCTCCTACCTCCCTCTCTCTTCCCAGATCTCTCTCTCTCTCTCTCTCTCTCTCTCTCTCTCTCTCTCTCTCTCTCTCTCTCACTAATCCTCTCTCTTACCCCATCACTCTCCTTCTCTCTCTCAAGTATTATCTCTCATTCTTCCTCTCTCTCACTCTCTCACTCTCTCTATCTCTCTCTCTCTCTATAATCCTATCTCTTCCCCCATCTCTCTCTCTCTCTCTCTCTAACTATGTTACCATATCCCTCCCTCCCTCCTTCTGTCTCCTTCTCTCCCGCCTTCTCTCTATCTCTCCTTATTTGTCTCTTTATCTCACCCCTAAACATACACTCTTTCTCTCCATCTCTCCCTTGTCACTCCCTCTCTCTCTCTGCTTCTCACTCTCTATGTGTTTTTCTTCCCTCCCTCTCCCCCCCTCCAACTCCATATCTCTATCCATCCCTCTCTCCTCCTCTCTCTCATCCTTCCTCTCTTGCCCTTTCTCTCCTACGTTTATCTCTCTTCTCCCGTCTCTGTCTCTCTCTCTGCCCTCCAATCCTCTCACTATATCCCTCCCACTCTCCTCTCTCTTCCCCCTCCATCTTTTGGTCTCCCTCTCCCTCTTTTATCCTTCTCTATCTCTCTCTCTCTCTCTTTTTATTCCTCCTCTCTCCTCTCCTTTAGTTTATCTCCATCTCTCCCTTGTCACTCCCCCTATCTCTCCACCTCTATAACTTTATGTCTTTGTTCTTAGCTCCCGTATATATAGAGTTAATATATGTCATGTTATATTAATATATATTATAATATAACAAATTTAATATTGGATTAAAACAAATTTATTATATTTAATAATACCAATATTATGATATATTAATATGAATATTACATTTAATAATAATAATAATAATCATCATCATCTTTTAATATTAATATTATGGTTAATAGTATTTTTGCATGGTATTAATAATAATTTGGCCCATGGTATTTCTCCCATAGGCTTCACCTAAATAAAACATAATTTTTTAGTGTTAGTAAGTGTAAAGAGGTTTATGGAGCAAATATAAAAAGAGGTTTTATTTATTTACCATACCTCTAGTTTATTTAATTTTTTTTATTTACCATACCTTTGGAGTAAATATAAAAAAAAATCTTATTTATTTACCATATTTCTCATTTATTTAAGTAGGACTGACATTAAATTAACAATGTTAATTGTTAAATATTAATGTTTACATTTATGTTTATGTTTACATTTACATTAAAGTTTACATGTTTACATTTTTACATGAGATCTACCGGATGGATGCAATAATTATTTTATTTTTAATCTAAAATTATAAATAGCGTTGAAAAATACATATAAATAAGCAAAAACAATTTTATATTAATTAAAATAAAATAAATTCCAATTAATTGAAAGTTAGAATAATATTATTTGAATGAAAAATTGCTTTCTATTTTCAAAGAGAGTAAAGAGATTTGTAATTATTTTATTTAAACTTTGAATTACAAATAACTTAATAATTTAGTAATTTAAGCTGCTATAAGTTTGGGGTTTTGGGTGATTTTTCCCTAAACCGTAGGGGTTATAGATCATCTTGCCTTGATAATCAGAAATGTAAAGGCAATGTTCTACATCTGGCACCATTTGTACTAGGGTAACACCTATCCAAATCTCTGGGAGGATAAAACTAATCTAGATCGTGCGGCTGGATTCTTAGTCGATCCATGTGTTTGGTGCCCCAGAAATCATACATCTCAACAGCAAGAGTGATTTCATATTCGATCGGGATTGAACTAGTGACGACTAGTTGGGAACTAGAGAAAGAGAGATGAAGTGAGTTGTTGAAACCTGGAAAAAAAATATTAGGTTTTTAGATTGGAAGTTCCTTGTAATGGAGACATGGTGGGTGCTTAAGATGTTGGTTACATGTATGGCAGTTTGAACCGCTGCTACGGATCAATGGATGTTGAGGTTCCAACGAAAGTTAGTCTTTGACAAAGTTGAGTAAAACTTCAGATCCGATGCTCGATTACTCTCACATTTTTGTTGAGCTAAATCAAATATTCAGCTTGTAGAATGATTGATCCAATCGTTATGCACTATGGCAAAAGTCAACTATCTTGCTTCTTGGCCGATTCAGATTCTATGCTAGACCTGGTAAGTAACTCTTAACAAAGTGTGAAAAATCATTTCATAATTAATTTTAGATTTTCTACAGTATTTCCATATTAATTTTATTTTTTTATTAGGTTACGTTTTTCATTTATATCTGGAATATGACAATGGATGGTTCCAAACTTAGATTTCACATTTTTTAATTATTTAAATCATATTTATTTGATTTTTCTGGAGCTTATCTATATTATTTATTTCTCTTGGGAGATCAGGTCTTCGATATATGACTTCAAAACTTCAACTCAAAAAACCATTATCCTTTTTCTCTTAAATAAGTTATTTTTTTGGTTAAATTCATGGTTGCGAATGCAACTTTAGAAACAATGGCCTAACACATAGGAAATCATGGTGTAAAGGTTTATCAGGTTGCTTCTATAGTGGTAAATCCCATAACAATTCAATAATTTTTAAAAATAATATTTGAAAATTTTAAATCTAATCCTTACATTGATCGCAAAGGAAATCGAGTAAAATTGTTGAAGCAATTGACCTGCGTTAATACCATGGAGAATTACCAGCAGGCTCTCGACCTAGCGTTAGTTCACCAAACAACATAATCTGTAACGATACTCCGTGTTTCTTACTCGAAATTTTGATGAATGTAAGTGGAATTTGAAAAGTTAAAAATTTACTCATGTAAATTTTACTTTGAATATAATCTTTGTTCAAGGAGTAGATTCATTCTTTAATTTAAATAATTATCAATTCACCATAATTATAAAAATCAAATACATAAAATGAATCATTGCAAACTGATAGTCAAAGAATTATCGATTCACCATAATTATACAAAAAAATACATAAAATGAATCATTGCATACTGATAGTCCTATTGCAGATAGCGGGGTTATCAAGATCATCTAGAAAATATATGTTACAACAATTGAAGCACCTGGTAAACATCTATGAGCCATATGCATTCTATGAAGGAAGGTAAACTATGTGCAATGGAGATGAAATACAAATTTGTTGGTGTTGTTTTGTTTTAAACATTTTGATTGGTAATCAAGTAGCATACATTAATAATTTTTTAAATATATTTGCGCAGATTCGATACAATAGTTAAAAATTGTAATAGTTAAAAATTGTTTCAAGAGCTCTCTAAATATGAACGAGACAATTTTGAATTTGATTTTAAGATTATCGAGTGGAAAAATTACATCAGAAATATTCATTTTCCCTGACTTGGTGAATATATCTTAAATGGGTGAATATGTTTCAGTGGATCACAATGGTTGCAGTGGCCATAAAGACACCAATTTTCACTTCACTGGGTTCGCTATTTCTAGGAGAGTGATGGGGGTTGTTGGAGAAGAAATTTGTCCAGATATAAATGGAGGTGGTGCCAATGTGAAGGTTGAACTGATTTCCACTAGCAATGATCTCATTAATGTTGTGTTTACATCGCAAGGAGGTAGCTACACGTTTACAAATATTATTCCAAGGAAATATAGGCTGGTTGTTTCCCATCATGAATACATAAACTTCATCAATCCTCGAGTAATATACAAATATCAGGTCATATCAAATCCCACTACTTTTTTTTCCAAAAGGGAAAGGCCATGATATTTTTCTCTCTTTTCCTTCATTTGATATGCATAATAAGTTTGGATATTCCTTAAGGATGAGTGTCCAGAGGACACAGTAGCCCTCCATGAAATCAAATGTGAAGAAGTGGAAAGAGTGAGCTCTGTGAGCCAATTGTTAAACAGAGGAAGAAGATACAAGGTCATACCTAATGTCGATCCTAGCTAGGATGGTGCTACACATGAGGTACAATGATTGAGGTTTATAGAGTATATTTTCTATAATATTCTCTTTCAAATATGTGATTCTCATGTTCTCTTAACAATTGTCCAAAGAGGCTCTCCAGAGATGGAGTTGGGCTTTGGAAATTTGGTAGTAGATGACATCTTTTCTGTCCCAAGTTATGATATGGATGGCTTAGTCATTTCTAAGGGTAACCCTATTTTAGGTGTTCATCTATACCTTTATTCAAATGATGTTCATGAGGTGAAGTGCCCTCAAAGAAGCTCCTTGGCAAAATCAAGCACTTTGTCATGCAATATCTGATGCAGATGGGAAATTTGCTTTTAATTTTATTCCATGTGGAAAATAAAGGTTGTTTCCATTCTACAAGGGTGAGAAAACAATATTTGATGTTTCACTTCCATCTATAGAGGTTCTTTTTTAGCACAGTCAGGTTAATATATCTCAGCCATTTCAGGTCACATGTTTCTCAGTTGGAGGACTTGTGGTGACTTCTGAAGGAGTCCGTTTTGAAGGTATTAAGATATTAGTTGATGAATGAGAAAGAGCTACAATAGATGTCCAGGGGTATTATAAACTTGATCATGCAACATCAATATGCTACACAATCAAGGCTGAGATGGATCAATTTGAGTTTAGCAGTTTGGAGAATTTCATGGTTGTGCCAAACATGGCTTGAATCCCAAAGATAGAAGCAACACATTATAATATTTGTGGTTCCCTAAAATTAGTGACAAATGGATATTATGGCAAGCATCAAGTTGGCTTGACACACGGGCCAGACAATGTTAAGCCTCAACTAAAGAGGATTGATGACATGGGAAACTTCTGCTTCAAGGTTCAACCACGTTAATATTGAATATTCCCACTGACCACAACAACAGAACATGATTCTGGTCTTCAATTTTCACCATCACATATTGATGTGATAGTAACTAGACTAATGTTTGGCATTGAATTTATAAAGGCCCTCGTTGATATCTATTGATCGGTGATATTCAAGGAAGGATGTGACTCCTAGCTTTATATATCACTTCCTTCTCTGGTTGTTGAACTCTGGGTTCAAAGAAGCTTAACTCTTTAAGTTTAACAAATGAGAGCAGTGACTTCATATTTGAGAAAGTCCTACCTAGTGCATTGCGTCTTGAGGTAAAACATGGACCTTCATCTAATTTGTTAGATTGGGATGATGACTGGTGTTGGTAGAGAAAGGTTATTGATGTCAATGTTGGTGTTTCTGATCATTCAGAGATAGTGTTTATCCAAAAAGTCTATTGGTTGTGTATTATGTCTACTCATCCTGTGGCTTCTTACATCGTACAACTAAACAAAGAGCCCATGAATTTGTTGATTGAGAAACGATGGTAGAAAATATGCTTAGAAGCTTTTCGTGTGCACATTTCTTCGTTTCTTGAACTCGTGCATTTTCTTTGGAATGTCTTCATTAGAATTCAATGTATTAAACCATAAGCCTATATATTTTTCTGGTGAAAAATATCTACTGAGTGGTGAAATACATGTTGATTCAAGTTCTTATCCCAAAGAAATGAGTTGTCTCGAAGCATTATTGTAGACATATGGAAAAATGAGTGTGCATTTATAGATATGATCAATAATGTCAATCTTGTTTCAAGTGCTAATGGACCAAGCAACATTGTTGTATATCAGTACACTCATTGGACCAATCTTGAAGATGAAATGGTCTTCGTTTTGAGAGATAAAAAGAATGCTAGTGAGAAAAATAGTTTTCAAAAGGTCTTGTTTTATCCAAGAAGTCAGCACGTTGTTGTTAAAACTGATGGGTGCCAACCTGCTATTCCTTCTTTTCTGGGGTTCCCAAGAAAGTACATTCAGGGTCAATGATGCCAGCAATCCCAGGTGTGGACATTAAAGTAATTTCTCAAAATTATAGTAGCAATGGTCATTTAAAAAATGGTGACATGGTTCTTCAAACTTCGATAGGATTACATGGTCTATTTTTGGGTGGTCCTCTATATGATGATACTGAGTACTATGTTGAAGCTTCCAAGGCATATCATTTTAAAGAACTTGCATAGGACCCCTTTTGAAGCTTAGTTATATGCTCATCCAATTTGATCGGACGCCCCACTCAACTAGTGAAACCATAAAGAATATTTGATCATTAGTATTCGAACTTCTATGCACTCCCTGCATTTGTGGTCCTCAGTAGAGGAATCACTGAATTTGCATCAAACAGCCACTATATATCGACAAAACCTCTTCAATCACATTTATTCAAACTACAACCATGTAAGTTTGGATTTTACTATTACTTTCAACGCTTTACAATGAAACCAGTGTAAATGCAGGTTGTATGTGGATAAAATATAAACCAATGTAAACGCAGGTTGTCTTGTATGTGTATGTAGGGGCATACATGATAAAATATTTGAGAGTGAATGGGATATTGTTTCAAGAGCTTTCATGCTCTATCTTGAGACTTAATATGCAACATGGAAGTAATTCGACCGTACTGGAAATGGACTCATATCCCGATAATGCATACAATTTCTTTGTTGACATATTGATTGAGATGGTTGGGAGATTTAAATCATTAAAGGAGTTGGTCATATGTGTTGTGCCTTTGCTTAAAGAAATACGTGTCTTCTCAATTTGTTGTTCAAGAGGCTTCCTAATCTCCAGTGTTTGTTAATGGGTGACAACTTTATCTTGGTAAAAACAGAATTTATGCTTTTCTTTTACATGTGCAATGAACAACATGTTTAAATGTTTAAGAATGTTTGTATTTTATACTTAGTTGTCATGTATAGCATAAAATTGTTTTTATACAAAGCATATATTGATGTAGCTTAGGTTGACTATTATGTTTTGGTTCATTATTATGTCCTGTTTGCAGATTCAGTATATCCAATAGATATGAAACAAAACCAAGTAATGACTTTGTTTCATATCTATTCCTTAATGAAAATCTACACTACCTAAATTAAAAAAGTTAACCTGTTATAAGATGTGAAAAGACCATAAAATTATTCCATGGTTTTTTTCCATGATGTTCATAATGAATATTTATGTCTTTTACCTCATAAATGAGTGCAGAGTTGGCTTATTCTGGTTTTGAAATGCAATGCAAGAACTTTCAAAATATCCCATACCTCAACGTCTCATATCCCCACTCTCTCATCTCTGTATATACAAGTTTATGTAGACGTAATTGAATTTCATCATAGGGGAATCAGCGTATTAGGTTGCTTTCTTCAGAGCACCCCCGCTTTAGAGATGATAGAACTTCATTTAATTGATGACTTGAATTATGACGATCCATGATATGTAAATTTTTTGGAGGAAGTGATGTATTTGAATAGAGTTTCAAAGCAAGAAAGGATATTGGTATGAGAATCTTCTTTTTAAATACATGCTTCAAAATCTTTAAACCGTTGACCAGTAAAAAGGCTTTCTAGCTTCATTTTCTTTTATTTTTTTCTTTACGAAAGGGTATGACCAATGTAGGCTGTATGTGGATATGAGGATGAATTCTACTGTGGATACGAGGATGTGGACACCAGTGGAATGACCTTCTTAGTCTTGGGAAACATTGAGTATGGAAGCGAATGGCAGTCTCATGGAGTGGGTATGCGACATTTTTCCCCATTTTCATTTTGTTTATCATTCATTGTTTGCGTTGGTTCTAATAGTTAGTTTTAATTATTTATCTTTTTGTCATTTATATCATTAACATTCCATGTTTCCCAGGCAAGGTAACATTTTTGGTTTCTTTAGATGAGCAACCTATAAGATTAGGAAGTTCCCAATGAGTTTTGAACATTTGTCCAATATGCCTTGTCAATTTTGGATTGTTATTGTGGGTTATCACTTTAATTGTTATCTGGTTTGACATTTGATTGATAACGAAATTCCATGCTTTTATAAATTATTTGTATGTTAATTTTTAAAAGTATTTAATAAATTTGTCTTTAGTAGCCACACTTCAAACAATGGATTTCACACTACTAGGTTTAAGGTTTCGGTTATGTATTTGGTTAAAATTTCCCAAGATTTATATCATATCTCAAGTGTCAGGTTTGGGTTATTTATTTGGTCAAAATTTCCCATGATTTATATCATATCTCAGCCTTTTGAAATTCATGCATTCATCCCATTCAAATGTAACACATCACGACAAGGATGGGCCCTATTAAGCTCACCAACTTTGTTA
This sequence comes from Pinus tabuliformis, assembly GCA_031772625.1. Taxonomy (NCBI): domain Eukaryota; kingdom Viridiplantae; phylum Streptophyta; class Pinopsida; order Pinales; family Pinaceae; genus Pinus; species Pinus tabuliformis. The sequence goes on along the minus strand of CM062810.1, from coordinate 90,198,786 downwards.
TTATACTTCATGAATCATAATTCAAATGGACTATGAATTAGGTTATTTTCCTTGACTAAACAGTATTAAGAAAAATCATCTCATTCAAACTCAACCCCAAGTCATACTCAAAATTTTGACATGTGAATAACATTGTCTCGATAGCAACTTTGACACCCAAGTCCTTGCAAGTCAGAAAAGACTGTCCTTTTAAAAAGAAAATTGATCATATCCTTAAATTGTTAGCCCTTGGACTCCAACAAAGAAAATATCATTCTATGATCTTGATAATTGGTCTATCAAAATGTGGATGGGGCGAAATATGAGTTAAGGAGTAGAGAAAGAAATTTTCCTTAACATTGCCTAGAATATTTTGAACTTTTGGGGGCACATCACGTCACACTACCATCACCACACCAACATTTTTTGGTAAAGTTCCACTACAATAGGCATCCACTAATTCACGTTCCTCAACTCGTGACCATAAAGATAATTCTTCCTGAAAATTTTTCCTAGATGATGATAATGATATATATTCCTTATCATCATAAAGTATGGATTTTCTTTCTTCACCCATGCTCCACCTTCCCCCTCCCAATTGTATATAAGGATAAGTTTCTCTTGCATGCTTCCCTCCGATTGCAAATTTATACCCGTACCTGTAATTCTCATCTTGATCTTGGTTCTTATGCTTCTCTTCTTCTTCTAAGCTAAGAAATCAGAAAAGCATTACCTCCCTACCACCACAAATAGATAAACCATTTTTCCTACACTATCTTTCAAGCTCCACAAGAGGAATACTGAACAATTCTCGAGTTTTTGCTCCCTCTCCAATCACCATAGCAACATCTTGATTTGGACCAGATCCATTTGCTATGTCCATAAGATTAGATTCAAAACTATCAAGGTCCTTCAATGGTAGGGCATCTCCACATATTGAATGAAAGGGAGGGACACCCAAATTTCCAAACTGAAGAAAGGTAGCTCTCTGCCCATTCACATAAGCATATGAAAGGAGAAACTAGTTTGACCAAACCTGGAGAACTTTCATCACTCTTTCCTGCAAGGATACCATAACATAAATGAAAAAAAATTGACAAAAAGATCCACGTAGTCATTACACTAATTATGATATATTTTTTTACAAGTAAAAATTACTAGTCACCTTGCTAATTGATGACCAATAAGGGGATTGATCTTAATACATGATCTATTTTCATCATTACTATCCTGAACATGTTCTATTATTTAGAGAGAAATTTCGTGAATTAGCAGGTGTTTTTTCCACATTTCTGTTTTTATATCCCACACAATTGGAATACTGCTACATTTGGCCTCCTCTACTTCCCTAGGCCACATGTGTTAAAGAGAGTATGAAACACTAATGATATGTTCTTTTTTCATAAGTTCTTCTCATTTTTTGGATGAATTCTGTCGAAATTTTATTCATGCCAAGTATGTGGTAGGAAATAATGTTCCATTATTATTTTTTATCATCTCTTGTTTATGAGTTAGCACGCTTCTATTGTACTAGTTCGTTGTGACTATGTCATGTAAAGATCAAGTTGAGTGGGTTTTAGATTTGATTTCCATTGTAGTCAACAAATGAATATATAAGTTTTCTGTTAGGTTGAATGATGGGACAACACACTTTGATTTCCACTAGTGCTCTCTTTTTCATATACTATCACAATTGCACAAATACAAACTCCCTTTTCTTTTTACCTGGATAAGAAAATGATGACAACTTTGTATTTTGTAGTGACAAGGATAACTATGTATTGGAGCTAGACCTTGAGCTCTTCAATTCATCCTTTACTTATCCAACATGACCATCCCCTATTGGTAACGGAGTTCAATTTATGAACCAAAATTTGTCTTCAATACTATTTCATGATAAAGAAAGAACACAAACATTGTTGAATTTCCTTCGAGCACACAAATACCAAATCCATGTCATTTTTATTTCCTTGGTTAATATATTACATCATTGTGTTTGATAGTTAATTCATTATTATTCTATGCCAATAAATCTCTATCAAATACAAGAGAAGGATGACCTTGATGTTTTAGAGATATATAATATGAATTAATTAAAAATTCATAGGGTTATTTCGATTCTCATCTTTCTATTTCACTTCTTTAGAGAAAACTATAGATTCAAATACCAACTCAACTCAAACCAAACTAAAATAGAGAATCCTAGTTGTGAAGATGTTTCTCTCTCTATACCTTATAATGAGATTATTTTTTTGAATTATACTTGAAGTTCATTGATAATAACCTGGATTTATATATTTATTTTAGCACCAAATTGAAATCATGGTAAAAATATGAATATCCCATTAAATATGACATAAAGATGATTCAAAGAATATCACCTTTAGTCTGAGCACGCGGCAGAGTAATTTATGAGGTGTGAAGTTTTATTAGAGGCATTGTTTGTTTATTTGTTTTAGTTAGAAAATGGTTTCCTCTTGCTTTTATGTGACTTTCAGCATGTTTAGAAATGGGAAAGTATAATGTGTGACATTTATCTTGCAGAAATTGATGTTGAATGAAAGGATATAGACTTTAACCAAGCTACAATCCACTTTGGTAAAGGTAGAGGGACATCTTAAAACATTACCTAAGAATACACCATATACATAGTCTGAACATAAGTAATATATGGCTTTTTTGTTTGCAGATATGTTATTTTTTCTATCCAAGATATCACAGCAAGAAAAATATTGCTATTGTAGAAATTGTTAGAGGACCTCATTGAGGTCAATTTTTCTGATGTTCTACTTGATTGATACATTCGCATCACAGGAAGGCTTTAAATATGAATTAATATTTTACCAAAACAAATTATATTCAAATTTTATACATATAAAAGATAAAAACAAATGTCAATTCCTTCATTTGATTGTTACTTGACTCTAGTGTGGGCAGGTTACATTAAATGTGATTGGAAAAAGGATGGGGAGACAATATAGAGATCATGTCTTGGATATGATTCATTTGTTGTTGGAGATCCTCTCTTTATTGTTTGATTGTATTTTGAACGTTTACTTCGATTTTGCTTTACATTTTAACTATGAAATTGAAACTACTTGGTATTATGTTTGTTTAAACAACAAACATAGCTTGAAGATGAAAGTAACATTACACGATATTGATTGAAATCCTTTTAACTGTTTTGTATTGAAATATTTTCATGATTATTAGAAAAATTTACTTTCATGTTGTTATTTGAGAACATGTTGTTTATATACTTGACCAAGTTCATGCATTAGACAACAAATTGTTGTTGCGAATAAAATGACAAGGATTAGACATCACACCTTAGATTATTTGTTTTAACAAGTTATTTATAGCTTGAGCTTTTTAGCATGTAACTTAGTTGGCATGATTGTGCCTAATCTTTCCCTAAAGGTTGAATACTAAGTTACTAAAGTGTTCTTTTCTATGGTGACTTTAATTTATTTATATAGTTTATCTGGCCACATAGTGGCCATTATTGCTCAACTGAAGAAAACTTGTTTGAGTTTCTTGCTTTTATGGGGAAGAATGGATTTAACATTGTTGATGTTGAGGTATATGTAATATAAATCCTTTATAGTCTACTTTCGTTTATATTCTAGTGTTCATCATCTTTCATGTCTTACACTCTGCATTATAGGTTCTTTTGTTTCGAGAAAAGGAACTCAGTATTGATGGTAAGCAACAAGATTTGAAGAAAGAGGAGAACACTAACACTGAAGCGACAAATGCAAAAAGAGAGAGAAGAAATGGTCTAGTGGTACCCTTAAAGCCAATATCTGCATAAGACACACACATGGATACTGATGTTCAAGTCTTCATAGTTGGTGAATTCACCTGCAATGACTTGAAAGCACAATGATAATGTTTTATAGTGATGAAACAACATTTCATGTGTAAATTGTAGTCCAACCAATGTTAAGTTCGAAACTCATATTGTAATACTCGGCATTTCATATAATATAATATTTGTGGTTGAAATTATTTATAGTTGCACTTGATATTGTTTAGTATTTTAACTAACATATGTAATTTTGAATTTTCATATTAGATGAACCAATTCACATTGTATGATGTTTTTTAATTTAGTCGCAAAATCATACTAATTAATCTATGTTGATTAATAATGAACACATAAAATCAATCTAAAACTACTAAATTAGTAGTTTATAATAATTATTAATTAAAATAAATGAAATGAATATAAACTACTAAATTAGTCATTTATATAATGAATATGAAACTACCAAAAAAAATATAATTGACTACTGCAAATGATTAATTTTTCATTACAAATGACAACTAAATTTTTCATATATACGACTATTAGTAGCTAATCTACAGTATCTCATAGCATGACAAAAATTTAGTCATATTTCTTTAGTCATTAATTGGTTTCAAACGACGACCAAAATTTGCATATATAAGACTATTAGTAGCTAATTTACAGTATCTTATAACATGACCAACATTTTGGTCATATTTCTTTGGTCATTAATTGGTTTTTTTAGATGATCATATAGTAATATATTTTGTTGTATATTTGGTCATTAACTGTGGCAATTAATGACTAAATCAATAACTAAATTAATGACCAAATTTATGACTAAATATACTGCTCGATGATAAAATGGAGACAATCAATTAATGACTAAGCTAAAAACGACTAAAAATTGGTCACATTATAAGATACTATATATTAGCTACTACCAGTCACCGACTGAAAAATAGTCATTTATATGCAAATTTTAGTCATTTTTTTAGTAACTAATTACCCATTTTGTACTAGTGAAAAATGAAATGAATTTCTTTCCGGAGAGAGTATCAGGGACCTGATCTATAAATGGTAATGGAAAATGGTCCATTTGAGTAGCCTTCTTGAGTTCTCCATAATCAACACAGACTCTCCATTTGCCATTCTTCTTAGGAACGACGACCAGCGATGACACCCACTGACTGTCAGATATTGGACAAATAAAATTAGCACTCAGGAATTTTTGTAGTTCCTCTTTCACCACTTCTTTTAGTCCAGGGTTCATGCGGCGTTGTGGATATCTGACTGGTTTACAGCCATCCTTCAAATAAATACGGTGAGTGCATGGGTTAAGGTGGATTCCTTTCATATCCGTATATTCCTATGCAAATGCCTTTTTATACTTCTATAATAGCTGTAACTGCGGTTGATTCTGTACAACAGTCAAATTGGGATTAATATTAAAAAAAATTCCAGATTCAATCTCAATTGGGCTGCTAGCAATATTTGGAGTGGTTTTCATTTGTTCAAAGTCTATATCTTCCACTTCTTCCTCCTCATTTTCATTTTTAACAGAAGCAGCAGAAAGTGAATTACTAATAAAACCATTAATAATGACATCTTCTGTCTCATCTTTGAAATACTGGGCTTTCCCCAGAGTGAGGAGTGGTAGGGAAAGATCTGACTCAGGCTCAAAATCATCCCACCAAGGGTTGTACACATCCATATTTGGTTTCAGGGGATAAAGATTAAGGTTTTGTGTTGCCTAGCCATTTGAGATCACCATGGATCCCATCATGTAGCCTATAAGTGTGCCTACAGTGGCCAGCCAAGGTCTCGCTAGGATCAAAGGATGCCCCCCCAAATTGTATTTGGGCTGTAGGATAAGGAAATTAGCCGGATAGCTCTAGGAAGCTATCATAATCACTATATCTTCTAACATCCCCTAGGGTTTAACACGGGACCTATTTGCCAATTTCAACACAATAAGAGTGTGTCTGAGTCCTTGTAGCCCGATAGCGATAAAGAGATCTTTCATCATTACATTAATGGCATCCCCAAGATCAATCAATGTATTGCCTATGGGCTAGTCATTAACGTAGATAGTGACCATAGGATTTTTTGGATCATTATACTTAGTAAGGAGAGGCTGAGCAGACATTAATTCGAATAATTTTCCCATCACATGTATGGTGGTAGGGTATTCAGGGTTCCTCCCAGGATTCTTGATGCACAAATCTCTCACTGTCTTGGCAGACATGGGTACTTATTTAAGGGCTTACAGAAGAAGAATTCGTACATACAAATTTTGCAACTCCTTAAGAAAATCAAATTCAGGCTGTGAAGTCATCCTAGGTTCGGCCAGTCTCTGAGGGTATGGGGGGTCCTGCGTAACAACAGTTGAATCTATTGTTACAGGTGTATCAGCCTTCCCTGAATTAGTTGTTATAGATGTAACAGTTCTTCGCGGGTCGGTTGTTACAAATGTAACAACTTCCTCTATATCAGCTATTGTAGGCACAGTAGCTGCCTCAGAGCCTCCAACTTCTCCTCTGGATGGTTCACAATCCTCCTCTGTAATGATAGGGGAGTGACTAGGGTTAATTACCATGCCCAATCGCAATTGTATTTCATTAAGTTCCACGGGGGTAATAAGGTAGGTCTGGAAGGTCGTAGGAGCCTCTATGCCTTGAGCTACTTTATTGTTTGGGTTTGGTTTAGGTTGCACACGTAGTTGGTGTTGTACAGGTGGTGGAGGAGTAGGAGCTTGGAAAGGAGGTAACTGTAGCTGTTGCTACTTGGGTGGTGCAAGAAGAGTTGAATTCTAGGCATTTCCTTTCCAGTTCTGCTTCCAAGGGTGCAGTTGGGATTGAGGATATTGAATAGCACGAGATGGAGACCATTGGTTCCAAGGTGATGGGAACTAAGTTGAAGGAGGGGCTGAATATTGCCATGCATATGGTTGGTTATTATATGAATTGTTCCATGAATTGAAAGAGGAAAATTCTTGAGACATACCTGGAGGTTACGGTTTCCATGGCCTCCTTGGTGCGATGAAGTAAGAGGACTGAACCTCTTCACTTGATTCTTTGAGTACTGCCTTTAGTCTAGGAAGATTTGGACAGTTCTCTGTCGAATGCTCCAACTCGCAGAGGTTACACAAGCTAATGTTGTTCAATTCGCATTCCATGTGAGGATGTTTCTTCTGATAAGTCCAACAGAACATGGACAGGGGTGTATCAGCTTTTGCTTGTGTCTTTTTTATCTTTGTTGTTGTTATTTGGGCTAAGAGAGTGCTAAGGATATCGGTCTTGAAATTTTCGAACAAATTTCCAATCTCCGCTCTAGTTAATCCTCCGCCTGTAGATTTTTGTATGCGAACAGAGGCATCCTGAATTGTATTTCTTCCTTTATACGATCTTCGAGAGCATCGTAGGCAGAGATTTATAATTTCAGCGAGTGGCTCTTAAGATATATCCCCTTTTCCTAATAAGTTGAGGGTGTCAAGGTAGTCATCCCTCATTCCAATGATGAATATAGTCTTCAAGATTTCTGGGTCTAAATCACTGTGTTTAGACCTCTACAAATTGTAGTGTAACCATTCCACATAATCTTCTAGGATTTCTTCCTCCTTCTATATCATTCTAAATATATCTTCCCTTAAGTCCCTTGTCCTACAATTGTCCTGGTACTTTCAAAAGAACGTCTCCTTCAGAACATTCCATGTTGAAATGGAAGTGGGGCCTAATCCCATGAACCATCTCAAGGCTACTCCTTTTAAGGTAGCAGTAAATATCTTTAGCTTCTGAGCATCTACTGTATAAACATAACTTCTACATAGGACATCAAACTCAAACAAAAATGTATTTGGATCTTCCATAGTCATCCCCTGAAAGGATGGTAAGGATGATAGAGGAATGTTTTTCATAGGAGCTTCACCTCTGATATTTCCAACTGGGAACTCAAAGGTGGCGATAGTGGTTCCTGTTTTAGCATTGTTATCATTGTTGTCTCCCATGATGAATTATTCTAACCCTTCTTGTAGTAGACGTCTTTGAGCAATGTTTGTGATGGCCCTGCAGACGTGATAATGGCTCAGATACCCCTAGGGTTGGATGTTTCACTGCACTACCTGTATCCAGATATTGATAAAATAACAGGTGCCTTTCTGCCTCAGGTTTTTGATGCCCCTCCACCCCGGTTTCACCTTGCCCCTTGGTCCTCAAATTATGGCTACTAACTTCCCCTTCTTGCTCATAAATCAAATCCTTGATCTTGGGGGTATGAGTGCTAGCCTTAGAATGATACAGTCCTGAGATGGAGGGATTGGAGGTTTCTTCTTTTGCTATGGGAGTAATAGCCTTCTGTAGCCCTATTTTCCTTGCATTCCTTTGAGAGCTAGATTTTTCTTTTTCCACCTTGGAGATTAATTCCTAGATAAATATCTTGCTTCCCAAATCTTCACCCTTCGTTTCCTTTTTACGACCCGTTGTTCCTGTGACTTATTAAAGTGGGGGTGATTTCAGTATCTCTGTAAGTCCTACAAGTCCACACATGGAACCTATGTGTATCAAATCACACTCTAAGTGGCTCAGTCTTCGAGAGTGGTGAGCCTGCCCAGGTATGTCAGAGAGATTTCCAGGTTCTTACCTCTCATCTTACCACCCAGTGACTGAAGAGCTAAAGACACACTAACAAAGCATCAAAATTTCCTAAGTGTCCTAGTAATCACAATGGTTAGCTCACCCAGGTATGTTAGAGCGATGTGCAGGTTCTTACCTCTCGTCTTACCCCCCATCAACTGTGGATGAGGAGCACCTTATGTCAAACAAACAACTTGGCTGACTGTATCGTCAACTTGCCATCCCCGACAATGACGCCAAAATGTAGTGTTGTTTTAATGAACCTTAATTGACTCAGACTACAACACTAATTATCAACCGAGGGTAGGTCTTGCTATTTCAATGGAGTTCACAATGTCTGTGTTGATACACTCCAGCCAAGCAGAAGAAAATGTTGAAAACTTTAAAAGAGTGTTGCTTATCTAAATTACTTAATCAAAATATGAGTGTAGATATAAAAACACTCTACAAAATTAAATCACAACTCGCAACTATTAAGGTAAAGGCGCACCACACAAGAATTAACATCTATTCCATCTAGTTCCTATCATTCTCCAATTAACTCAGTGTAACAACTTGAGATAAATAGAAACAACGGCAAATGTCATCCATGATTTGTAGAGCTACAGCGAGGAACCATAAATCAATGAACTAATTTAGAATGTACACTACCTAAACCACTGCAATCCCTGCGAAAGAGGAGGGCCCTTCCTCCTTAGTAGGGCATAGGAAGAACACAAAAGTGATTAATGAATCAGTTGGAAAGGAGTAACAACATCACCATGCTAATTGATATTAAAATAAATTCAGAATTACAGAAACAAAGTAACGTTACTCTTCTATATGTCGTTTGTTGATAGATATAAAATTCAAGTCTTTTATAATTATTACAACCCGAAAATTAGAAAGTAGATTAGTCATGAGAATCTCTCGATTCTCATGCTGATAAAAAATAAATTTACAACCTATTGCTAAATAAATATACATCAATTGCAACTTCTTGAGTCTTTTTGCTTCAAAAATAAACAATCCTACTGCCGGCAGTGGTTATGTGGAATAGTACCCACATTTCTAGCTTCGGTGCAACAACGTTGAGTGAATGGTGGTTTTGAGATGACTCAGCATAACTGACGACAACACTGTTGGTGTGAAGGTGGATCCACGTGAGATTTAATAGAATTCGATGTGTAACAACAACCTGTAACAGCATCAAATGTGCAACAACAATCTGTAACAACGGCAACTTGTGACAACAGCTTGTATGTCGCAGCAATCTGTAACAGTACTCAGGGTGTAACAGCGAACCGTTCTACCCTTTCCTGCAGTTAATCTCTGTTGTCTGTCTGCTTCATAACTTAATTTGTGTGAGCCAACACCTGAAAAAGATGAAATTTCCCAAAATACTCCTTCAATCCTCTCCCAGTTAGCCACAAAAAGGAATAAAGCCTCGTATTATTCGGTAAACTATAACAAAGTAACATGACAGTAAAATGGATTAAAAAGGTAAGAAAACAAGAAGTTTGGTCATATAAGGAAATAGGCTTGGAGGATAGAAAGGTCAAAACAGGGGAAAGAATGTGCAGAAAATAGGTAAAACCACACCCAATAGGTTACACTAATAACAATAAAGGGTTACACTAGTAGTATAGGGGCCTAACATGCCCCTCTCCTTCAAAAAGTGTTTTCCTCAATGCTTGAGTAGTTTTTGATGCTTCTGTATAAAATTCTCATCCTCCCATGTGGAATATTCAGCGAGTAAGTTCTTCCACTTGATCAGATACTCTAAAATTGATCGATTTTGTAGCTGTTGATTTCTTCTTTTTGTGACTGCTTCTGGTTCCAATATGATTTTTCCTTCCTCATCAAGTTCTAGAAATATTGTTTGAACTTGGATCTTCTCACCTATAACCTTCTCTAAGCATGAAACCTAGAAAACTGGGTGCACTCGAGAAGATGCAGGAAGCTCCAATTGGTATTCTATTGTACCAATCTTTTGTAACACCTTGTACAGACCATAATATTTTGGTGATAATTTATTATCCTTCTTATCTTGCTTGAGTTACATTTTTTTGTATGGTTGTAGTCGTAGAAATACATAGTCACCTACATTAAAACTTCTTTTGTTGCAATATTGATATGCATGTTGTTTCATTCGATTCTACGCCAAAGTGAGGTTACCCTTTAAAAGTTGGAGAACTTGTTCTTGATGCTCCATGTGATCTTTCACTGCTTGAACCTTTTTCTTCTTGATATGTCCTTCTATCTTGAGAGTTTGAGGAGTGGTAATTCCTGCTAGTGCATTACAATATATGGTCAGATTCATTTCTTCTTTCTCTAGGGTTGGTTCCTAGTGAGTATCCTTTTCTTTTGATGTTTCTTGATCCTTTTATTTTGACATTTCTTGATCCTTTTCTTCCTAATATTTCACTACTTCTTCTTGATATGTCCTTCTATCTTGAGAGTTTAAGGAGTGGTAATTCTTGCCAATGCAGTACAAGATATGGTTGGATCCATTTCTTCTTTCTCTAGGATTGGTTCCTAGTGTATATCCTCTTCTTTTGACATTTCTTGATCCTTTTCTTCCTCCTCTTCACAATATATATAGAATAATTTCTTCTCAGCACACTTATGACCTTTAATGTATTTTCTATCACAATTGTAACAAAGCCCTTTTGTTTTTTTTCCTTCCAATTTTTGTGGTGTTTCTATTTTCTTGATTTGAGTCATTATTTTTCTTGCTTTTAGGATCTCGATCTTGAATTTGTTGTAACTTTAAAAGTTTCAAATCCCAAAATTCCGAAATTGTGACCTGCGTTAGCCCTCTTCATCCTCTTTCCAATGCCACTAGTCTGATGGAAATTGGATTCTCCAAGGAGGGTTATGCCCAATCTCCCAAGATGACCTGATTATATAGTTTTTCAGTAGATATAACTTGTACGAAGTTCCACTTGTCACTTTTTTGACCTTCGGTTCTGAAAAATATACACAGAAAAGTACAATCCGTCCTCTTTCTTTAACTTCTTACAAAATTGCAATCTAATGATCAGAGATAAAGTTATGATGATTTTCCCAAGGTTACCTATTTGGGATGTAATTCAGGAGCCTACAAAAACCCTAAATGTTTTCGACCATATCTCTAAAACTATAGCGAAACAAGATCTGAAATTCAGGCCCGAGATTCACCAATATTTCAACTCAAAAGATTTTTTTTTTAGCTTCTCAAACGTTGTAGAGACAAAGTTAGAGCAAAAATTCCACGATGACCTATTTGGAGCAGTGAAACCCTAGAATCCAAAGCTCCGATACCGAATGTTATGAAACCAACTCACAAAAAAGATAGAAAGGATATATCAATGACTTAAAAATCAGCCTCTTCAAGGGGGAAACCTCCTTTACATTATACAAATGACCAATTCTTGGATGATACAAATGACAAGACCTCCTTTCTATATATAGGAGTCTAAGGGGTCATAATATAATCAGAGCTAACATAAAAATAATAATGTAAAGGCACAACAATAACAATAGTGGGCTTATATGGGCACAGTAATAATAATATGGGGAATACATGGGCACAAAAATATAATAAGGGGTTCACACTAATAACAATAAGGGGTTACACTAGTAGTATAGGGACTTAACAGAGTAGCTAGAGGGACACATTATGGCAAAGATGTGGCCTAATCAAGGGCATTCATAGGAATATCAGAAGGATATTTTCCTCAATCATCTTTCGTTTTTGCTTATTTATGCTTATTTCTGTAATTTCTATAGATCTTTCAATAAAGGAATCAAATCCTTTAGAATCATTTTGGGCAATAGAGGTATCGCAGGCTAAAACAGCTAGTCAATCAGACAACTGGCCCTTGGCTGAGATATTTTGTAAATGTTGATTCAAATCCACCATTTTCTGTATAAATAGGGGGAATAAACACTTAATACAGGTTCCAAAATTCTATACCAGACTTGTCAAAATTTTGTGATTCCACTTTTTATTCCACTTGCCTATTCATGAAGGAATTGAGCGATATCTTGCTAAATGTAATGGACTGGTGATTGGGACTCGGGGATTAATCAAACTATTCTATTGATTCCTATCAGAGTAATGTGCAGTATTTTTTCCCCTCTGTAAATCTCCTTTCATATATGTTTTGCTTTCTCCAAAATTGTGTAATGAAGATGTCGATCTGATCCTCTCATGGTTATATGTATGCTGCTAAGTAGTAACAATACTTGTGTATAAGATAGATTTACTTGTGTTAGTCTATAACCTACAGTACCTGTGTATAAAATAGATTTACTTGCGTTATTTGATTAACCTGCAATACCTATATGAGCACAAATTTACTATGTTGTTTGGTGATAAATGTACTCATGAGGTATATGGCATGAAACCTTAATTTGTGCTCATGTTTCTGCTCTTCATCTCCTCCCTCTTCCATATTTCTATCAAAACATCATTTCATAGGATTCTATATTGTAACTAACCCTACACACTGAATTCCTTTCTTCCTTTCTTCCTCTTAACTTTACTACAACTCCAATATTAAAGCTTCTTGTTGTTGTGTGTTGGCCATCAGAACAAGACATTCCTCCTAGAGATCAACCCGATTCACTCCCTGAGCATTTGGATCCATGTATTGGCTTGAGTCTACCTTGATGAATGGCTATTGAACCAAGCCCCTTTTATTCTTTTTTCAAACTCCGTGACAATTGGAGTGCAACATAATCCCTCAAATAATCTCAAATTCACTCCTCTATTTAAGATGTCCTAGGCACTAGTTTACAATCAACCCAGACGTTGTGCCTAGGAATCCTTCTATATCTCCTGAAGCACTTGTGCTATAGGTTCTAGAAAAAGCGACAACACTCTACTTGAAGGATTTTATTTTCCTCCTCATCTAAATGATGAGGATGATGAAGAAGATGAATAATCACTGGAAGATGGAAATGGAGCATCATCCTCTGCTCTTTCTTTCTCTTATTCCTCTCTTGTCATTTTCTCCTCATAATATGCATACATTAAATCTACCATGTTGGCCATCCTCTAGAAGACCTTGTAGAGATAGTTGTGATCCTCCATTTTCTTTCTATCTACAGATTCAATCATTCACACTCGCAATTCACATCAGCAAGAAGACTGCTATGATATCAAACTTGATCAAGATCTCTCACCTACTAGAATTAACCAAGATATTTTACTTTTGTGATGTTAGTATAATTTCATGTGAAACAATAAGAAAATTCACATGTTCACACTTTAAAGAAGAGGAAACATAATTACAATCATCAAATCAAAGAACATGCACAACTTGATATTTGACTTCACCAGTGTGGGTTACGTCTCCAGGCCCAGTGTCAAGAGTGGGGAGGTCGCTTCATTAAATGTTGCAAGATGATGATGAGTACATTGTTCATTCATTTACATAACAAGGATAAACTCCCTCAACTAGAGTGGCATGTGTCTCCACGAGATGTTCTCCTATAGGAACTCTCACTCATATGGGCCCTCCTACAACATGATTAGATATTAAATTCTCAAATGAAGTGACATACAAGTATCCTCCAACAGAATGGTGAACAAGGATCTAAACATAAAAATCATCATCTCAGTAAATCAAAAGAAAGACATGGAATCACTACATAATATACCTCCACTTCCGGGGGTTTCCTAAAAGTGTATAACTCTGAGAAATGGACTGCAGTGTTGAATTCGTGGCATGAAATCATGTCAAATCACTGTAAACTCGACGCATTTCTGACACCATCAAAATATAAACCTTTGGGAATCTCAAAGATTCCTTCTCATTGGTTGAATGGAATTCTGTTGTTGACATGACAAATATGACTTCACTACTATGCTCCTTGAGAAAAACTAAGTAATTTGAGTATAAAATTGGCTTAGTTCTGAACCTATTAAAATTCAACCCTTAGGGAATATTTTAGATTCCTCTCGATTCCAAAAAGGTTTTTCTTTATGAGTTGACTAAAATTCCACTAGTCATATCAGAAAATTGATCACGCCATCAAACTCCTGGTGAAATACTGGTTCTTTTGAGTATAAAGTTGACATGGTTTTGTCAATATGAAAAATTTGGCCTCAAAGGAATCATTTAGATTCATCATGTTCCATAAATATTTCTCCCTGCAAGTTGACGAAAGATTTGTTTCTAAGATGAGGAAACTAATTACACCATTGGATTCCTTGCAGAAAAATGAGTAAAATGAGGATAAAGTTAACATACTTCTGCCTCTATCAAAAATCATCCTCCAAGGGAATCTAAGGATTCCTCCCGTGCATCAAAGAATATTCTCCTCGAACTTTGTGCTAAGCATGGCCCATCCCTCTGTTGGGTTCTACGTTCACTTCTCTGTTCTCCATTGGGAAAATTGTAAAAAAAAATGGTTTATATAAATTTTGGCGGGTGGAACTTTCAACAAATGGGTGTTGGCCTATTGGTTAGGGACATACAAGTTACGTTGGTTTGTTTAGGAAGTCCCGGGGACCAACCCCGCGGGACCCCCATTATGGCATAATCATTATATATCAGGTGTATTGTTTTGTTATTTTTTTATGGTTAACTGTTGGGCCACCATATTGGGTGGGTTGGCCACTGTCGATGGAGGTTCCAACCCCGCCAACCAATTAATACATAGTCATTCCTTGTTGGGTGTGGGTCTACCATAGGTGACCTAACCCATTTTTTGTGTTTATATAATAGATATGTGTGGTGCAGTGGAAAGGGTGGTGGCCTGCCACCTATTTTTTTAGTATTTCTTTTTTGTTTCTATTAAACAACTTGTCAAAAATCATTTAACCGATTTTTAAGGTTTAATGGACAAATTAAAGAGGCAACAAATTCGTTAGTTTCGGCCTGCTAAATCTGTCACTGATAAGTGCCAATTTTGGCCTTGTTAGCAGCTCCCAAATTTAGAAAATTCCACCAAATTTAGTTGGACCCCCAAATTTAGTGAACCTCCGAATTTAGTTGGTGCCCCTACCAAATTTATCCAATGGACCTAGTTTGACCAAAAATTTGACTCGCCATTACTTTCACATACGAACTCAGATTGAGGTGTCATTTATGTTTCTAGAAATATTGTGATGATCTCTTTGATATGACCCTAGTTTCATTACAGTTGAAAAACTTTGATTTTTGAGTTGTTCTTGTGCCTTCTTGGATCTTTGAGTGTCTCTCGAGCCACCTGGATCAAATAAGTTTATGATACAGTGGAACGTCAAATTTTATTACAAGGGCACATTTTGTGAAATTTTTCCTGTTTATTTGGTTTTCAATGTTGAATGAATAAAATAGGCCAAAATAGTGAAAAAGGGCCCTAGTCGGCCTACAGGAAAGTCGAGGGTCAAGGCAAAGGCAGGAAAAGGGGGTCGATTCATGACCTCCCTACCAGCATTGAAATATGTGCCCAAGATTTAGTTTTATAGTGTTTTTCAATGTTAAATAATTGTTAGGCCTCCAAGTCCAGTGGTGAATTAGGAGGAAAAAACAGATGCATAACAAGTGAAGTGAGTCGTCCAATGACCTTCCTACCTCCCAACCAACATTGAATGGTGGTGGACTAGATTTTTTCCCTATATTAATGACAACTTTAGAGAAGGAAGGTACAAGGCATTGAGGACCACAATTGCACATGTGCTTTAATGGAGTTAGTAGTGACTCTTGTAGGAAGGAAACTGAGATAAGAAAGGACCATGATTTGCAAAGGTTGTAATTGACTTCAGAATAACCATGCTTGAGCTTTCTTGCATACCTCATTAAAATAAATGAAGAGAATAGCTAAAGGATTCCATACCATTAGTTATGGGTTGTGGTGGTGTGCTACATATGCGTATATCATGTATCAAACGCAACAACAGGATGGAGCGCCATGTTGTCTGTGTGGGAAAAATTCAATGGAGGTACTTCTAACATGCACAGTTTGACTGAGAATTTATTTCGCAGTATGAAAGACACTCAAGTAGACATTATTTGCATTAATTGTAATGTAGCTATAGTTGGATCCCATTCTTAGTGATTAATGTAGTTGCAGTGGCCTTGCACTTTGATGGAACAACAACATGGAGATCCATGCAGAAGTACGCTTCCAGGCATTTTGTTATGGAGACAACAAAGACAACATTGATCACAATGAAGTGGAGCAACAAAACAGTGGGGAGCAATTATGCAAAGTGGGGAAAGAAAATTTGGTGATAGAAATAGAGTGCGGAGTTGTGGGTGTGTGACTAAGCTAAGTCTCACTGAGACAATGTGTTTCACAAGGTTGATACCTGAGTTAGTTAAGAAGAAGAGAGCACAATTAGAAGGAGAATTGGGGAGCTGAAAGAAAGGGACTTGTACTGGAACAAACAAGATTTGTATTTCTATGTATTTTCATTTACCTCTATTTTTAGTTTGAAAATTATATGAAAAGTAGAATAGTGGCTAGAGCAGGTGGTTTCCTTCATTCATAAGATGTTGGTGCCTCTTACAAAGTAGTGGCTTGCTATATTTAGGGGGTTGGTGCCTCTCATGAGTGGGTGCTCATGAAAAAATTTATGTAATTAAGTAGGTGCTTAATTTACATAATAACAACAAATATGTTAGCGATTTTCTCCCTTTAGGTTTCCATCTAAAAATAATTGTGTCAATATGTGCATGCTACTCATCTGATGGATTGTGTGTACATGTGAATGTTGTATCCTATTGCTTGTTTGTATTGTGTTTGAATGCTCTCACAAGTATCTGAGAGTAGTGAAAAGAATTAAAGATTTATACTTAAAGGTTTAAGAACCTCACTATTATTGATTCATCCCCCCCTCTTAGTAATTCCTTATTAAACAATTAGCATCACCTTTAGGAATAGTATAATCACTAGAAGGTAGATCCATAAGGAATTATGCCTAGGCAAGAGAGTGAGGATGCTTACTCAACTAAGATACAAGTATTTGGGGGGACATGCTATGCTTTTTGGAAAGTCAAGATGGAAGCGTATATTATGTCCATAGTTGTAGTTTTTTGGAGCTCTGTACTAGTAGATTATGATGTCCTAGATGTGCCTCCCACTAATGCATATGGTAATAATGCTAAATCCCATAATTCCATTCTCTTTGGCCTTAGTCAATCTGAACTCGTAAATGTTATGCATTGTAAGTCTTCCAATAAAGTGTGGGTGATGTTCAATCAGATTCATGAAGGAGATTTTAAAGTCAAGCAGGGCAAACTTCAAATCTTCAGAATGAGGTTTGAAAGACTAGAAATGAGTGAAGAATAAGGCATGGCAGAATAGTTCCCAAAATTTGATGAAGTAACCAATAATATTAGAGGACTTGGTGAATAATTCAAAGAAAATATAATTTTTCAAAAGGTCTTAAGATCTCTCCCCATGATATTTAATGCCGAAGTCTCTTCCATTGAAGACATGGCTTATCTAAAGAATCTGATGATGGATCAGCAGTTTGGTACTCTCACATCCTATGAGATAAGAGTAGGAAAAGAGAAGTCTAAACCTAAGGAGGAAACCTTGAAAGTGTATAAGAAGGCCAAGGAGCACAAAGATCATCAAGATTTATCCAGCTGCGAATCAAGTCAAGGTTTTTCTCAGTTTCCTAGCAAACTAAAGCGTGGGTTAGGAACATATAAAGAGAATATGCCCTTTAAATTCTTTGATTGTGGAAGAGTTGGACATTGTTTGTCCAAATTCCCTTACAAAGAAAGGACAAAAAAGGAAGATGATACAAAATTTAGAAGAAAATCTCAAGAAGATTAGAATATCTTTTTTAAGAAAAAGGGGCTCTAATCAAAAGAGGATAGCTCAGCACCAAAGTCAGATAAAAAAAAATCTTCAGAAGATTATTCAAATGAGTATTTACTCATGGAATTTGGATTAGACTCAAAGAAACAAATTATTACTGACTCTGAAGAGGAAGAAGAATAAATAGGAGTAGTGGACTTTGAAGGGGAATTCATAAGTTCTCTTGATGAGTTAAAGAAGGCCAGGAAAAATAACATGTAGCTAAATGAACAATTACACCATGCTAAAGAAGGTATATAAAACTTATACAATAAGAAATTTTTTATCAAAAATAAGAAATTCAAGAATCTATTAAAAGAAAAGATAGTTTAGCTCTTCTACTTGTAGAAAAACAAGGAACGCGTGAGAAGATAGAAGAAGAGAAAAAGCATCTAAATAAGGAGTTGTTCAAGGGAAAGAGGGAAATCATCTAAAGAAAATTCCAAGATGAAACTATGTCCTTTAATTTAATTCGAACTAAAATAAGAAAAATGAAAATAAGAAGCTCTTAATGATTTGATCCATGAAAGGGAAGAAAATTGTCAGGGTCTCGAGGTAGAGGTCGTATCTGTGAGAACGAACCTTGAAAGATTAGAGACCAAGAAGGGTATAATTGAAAAGGTTGCAGAACGAACATGAAATCTAGATCAAATTTTAAACAGTCAAAGGTCTTCAAGAAAAAAATAAGCCTCGGATACTCTAGAACACAAGAATCTTCTATGGGAAAGATGAACTTCAGGTGTTAAGGATTTGAGGAACCTCGAAGCTATGCAAAGGTACAAGAAGAAAGAATCAATGAAGAAAAAAAGGTAAGAAGCTAGAGAGAATCCCATCTCTAGAATATCAACTCCAACCATCCCAAGGAGCCATACCAACATAGAATGAATCAATCAGCTACAGAATAGAGGTATCGTCATGCACAAACTCATGAAATTTCAAAATTTAGGTACTCTCCTTTATTTTATGGTCATTGTTATAAATGTCACATGTTTGGACATAAGGTTGTTGATTGTAGAAGGATAAAGTTGAAAGAGATGAAAAGTCTAGGTACAATAAGTATCAAAATTTTATGTCTCAAAATTCTCCTCTAAGAAATTGAAATCCCTTCTCTCCCCTAATGAATGATGTTGAATGCTTCAAGTGTAATAATTTCGAGTCCAAGGCGAGTGAATGCAGAAGCATATCTAATTACCCATATAAGTCCCACTACACTTGGCAACCATATTTTCAAAAGGGTAAGGATGATTGGAAATTAAAATATGGAAAGAGCATAGAATGTGGACTTGCGCTATTGGCACATAATCAAGAAAACATATAGTATGTAGATAGTGGTTGTTCCAAGCATGTGACTAGGGATAAGAAAAATTCTTGTCGCTAAAAGATAAGGATGGAGGGAAGAATCTCACTTTCATCAACAATGCCCCAACAAGAATTAAGGGTAAGGGTATAGTGAGTCTTGATGAAAACACTAAAGCCTGAAATGTATTGTATGTAGAAGGTCTCAAGCACAACATTCTTAGTGTAAGTCAGATGTGTGATAATGGCTATAATGTGAATTTTGAATCCAAATATTGTGATATTTGACATGAAAAGATTGGAAAGCTGGTGGGAAAGGTAGCAAGAACTCACAATAATGTATATGTGTTTGATGACTCCAGAGTAAGCTGCTATCTAAGAAAGACAAATGAAACTTGGTTATGGCACAAGAGACTTGGTCATATGAATTTTGATAGTCTAATAAGAATCAACAAGCTGGGAGTTGTGAGAGGATTGCCAAGACTATCAAGGCCTGATAATTCAATCTGAAAATCATGTCAATTTGGTAAGCAAACTAGGACTCATTTCAAGACAAAATAATTCTCTTCATCTAGACCACTAGAGCTAATTCACACAGATATTTACGACCCAACTGGAGAAAAAACACCAAGAGGGGAGAGGTATTTTATGATGCTTATTGATTTTCTTACGAGGACCACTTGGATCGTGCTCTTAAAAGAAAAAGAAAATTATTTAAACATTTTAAAAAGCTTAAAGCTTAGGTGCAAAATGAGAAATATCTAAAAATCAAATACTTAAGATCAGACAGAGGAGGAGAATAGACTTCAAGAGAATTTGAAGAATTATTTGAAGAGCATGGAATAAGGAGGCAATATTATGTGGCTAGAACTTCACAACAAAATGGGGTAGTTGAGAGAAAGGAAAAAACAATCTAGGATATGGCCAAAGCTATGATGGATGAAGCAGATGTAACTCACAACTTTTAGGGAGAAGTAGCACAAGAAACAGTGTAACTATCAAACAAAACATAACTCAGGTCTAATAGAGATAAATCTCCCTATGATTTATGGAATGTAAGACCTATATCAATAAAATAATACAAGTTATTTGGGAGAAAATGATTTATAAAAAAGGATGATAAAAATCCTAGAAAGTTTTGATTCACGCACTAATGAGGGTATATTTCGAGGATACTTTGCTCGAAGTAAAGCATACAATTGCTACAACAAAAGGACAAAGAGGTTTGAAGACTGCATTGATGTAGTAATATATGAAATAGCACCACAATCTGAGTCCTACAAAGGAAACATGAACTCAGATGGAGAAGAGATTTCAACCATATGGCCATCAGACCATGAAGAAATAGAGTCAGATAATGAGGATGAAGAAACAAGCACAATGCCAAGGCCAAAAACACCATCCAGGTATGTACAAAAAGAGCATCATGAGAGTCAAATTATTGGAGCTCAAACCAAGAGGGAATTTGTTGGCAATCCAAGATGTGCAAATCCTATTTTTCTATCTCAGGTTGATCCTAACAATCTTAGTCAAGCTAGTGAGGAAACATCATGGGTGAGAGCTATGAATGAAGAAAATGACCAAATTGAGAAGAATGACACTTGGCAGCTTGTTCCAATAGCCAAAGAGAAACACATCATAGTAACAAAACGAGTCTTAAAAATAAGCTAAATGAACAAGGTCAAGTAATTAGGAACAGGGATCGACTAGTTTGCAAAGGGTATTCCCAGATAGAGGGGATAGATTTTAAGGAAACTTTTGTGCCATCAGCTAGACTAGAATCTATCATAATGTTTGTTACCTTTTTCAATCATAAAAACATCAAGGTATATCAGATGGATGTGAAGTCAACATTTCTCAACAAAGATATGGAAGAGGAATTTTATATTGAGCATATAGAGGGGTTCATGCTCACTGAAGATGAAGGTTCTATTTGTAAATTGAGAAAGGACTTATATGAACTCAAACATGCCCCTAGATTCTGGTATTCAAGACTAGATCAATACCTTCAACAAAAAGGCTGTAAGAAGGGAATTGTAGATAACAATCTATATATAAAATTTGAAGATGATCATCTACTAATTGTGGTAGTGTATGTTGATGACATAATCTTTGGAAACGATATGGAATAATTGGGACTTCAATTCATAAATTGTATGAAGATAGAGTTCAAGATGTACATGATAGGAGAATAGTCCTTCTTCTTAGGATTGTGAGTTTCTCAATTAAAAAATGGGGTATTTATCTCCCAATCTAAATACCTACAGGAAACTCAGAAGAAATTTGGGTTCGAAGATTGCAAGCCAGTTAGCATGCCCATGGTTACAGGATGTAAGTTATGCCAAGAAGATGAGACACGACTGGTAAATCAAAATATATACAAATCGATGATAGGAATCTTGTTGTATCTTACAGTGTCTATACTAGACATCATGTAATGAATAGGTATGGTGGCCAAATTTCAAGCCTACCCCCATGAAATTCATGGCATTCCTGTGAAAAGGATTTTCAAATTCTTGCAAGGGACAACAGACTATGGGTTGTGATATGCTAGAAGAAAAGAGTTCAAATTGAGGGCCTATAATAATGTTGATTGAGTTGGAAGTATTAATGACAGGATGAGAACCGCTGGTGCAATATTCATCTTGGGAAACTTCTTAGTGTCCAGGGTCAACAAGAAACATGATTCCATTTCTTTGTCAACTACTGAAGCAGAGTATATTGCAGTTGCCACCTATTTCCCACAAATTCTCTAGATGAAGCAGAACCTGAAAGATATTAAGGTAGATTTGACTGATGCAATTAGAATCATGTGTGATAACACTAGTGATATCAACATCTCTAAAAATCTTTTCATACATTTAAATACCAAGCAAATCCCTATCAAGTTCCATTTATTAAGTGAACAAGTTTCATCTAGTGTTGGTTGAGTTAAATATGTGGCCACTAAAGACCAACTTACAGACATATTTACTAAGGAAATTGGAAGACAATCCTTTGAGTATCTCAAGCAGTAGATAGGTGTTGTGACTCCTCCTCCCAAATGACTCAATCATAATGTTTTGTGGTAGCTACTCAACATGTGGGTCAATCAAAGAGTAGGTTTTAGTGGTACAGTGGGGGGTTTTCAAAAGTGTCATTTTCCATTGATTCCATAGGGGGACAATATTACTAGTGCTTAGGAGAAGAATAATGATGAAGAAGGCCACGTATTAGGGGGAGATTACATTATTTCTATCAATTCTAAAGGGGGATATTGTTGGACAATTGGCATTATCTGAATGGTCGGTGGCACTTGGTATGTTGGCAATGATGTTAGTCAGACTAGCATTGAGGTCAGAGGGAGTAGATGTTAGCCTTAATGAGAATGTTGTTCAAGGGGAGTCCCATGGTTGTTGTGGTGTTTTGTAGAGAATCATCATAGTAGCAAGCTTAGTGAGGAAGCCATAAAAATATTATTATCATGGTTAGAATTCCTAGAGTTTGGAGGAGATTTTGTCTCAAGAGATATGCTTAGTTTCTTATGAAAGTGGCATAGTTAGATAGGTTTATAGAAGAGCTTTCAAATGGTATGTTGAAGTATATGGAAAACGCCTTCTAGATCAAGAGTTACAACCAGTTGAAGTTTGTTGACAGAAGAGCTCATTCGCTTAGGACTTAGGTAGTTTTTGAAATAAGGTTAGACTTAGGTGAGTTGGGCCTAGTCAAAGGTCAAGCCACGTTGTAGAATGGGCAAGTGAACAAAGCCCCAACCCCTGACCCTTGACTTGTGTGGGACCAAATCCAAGTCGGGAGATCGATATAGTTGGGACAATCAAAATTCAGGTAGTGCAAAAAGGTTTAGCAAGAAGAACAAAGTCCTGACCCCCAACCGTCGACCTATGTGGGATCTGACATAGGAAAACAAGTGGCATATTGGGATTGGCTCATGGTGGTGTGATGGCAGCAACGTGGCAAATGATGTCAACATGATGTGGCAATAAGAAGGACAGGTGGCAAGTCGATTCGACATTTTTGGGTAGCCTAATGGGATAAATATAAGTGACACGTGTCACCATACAGAAGGTGCCATGAGGCCTAGATGATGTCAGCATGACATAAGATGATGATGTGGTAGAACCTCAAACTTTGTGCCAAGGGGTTGTTTTATGATTTTGTTCCCTTGTATTTGGTTTTGGCATCGAATGAATATAATAGGGAAAATTAGTGAAATGATACCCTAGTTAGACCTACAAGCAAGTCGAGGATCAAGACCAAGACATGCGCATAAGTAGGAAGAGAAAGTCGACTCACAACCTCCCAACCAACATTGAAATATGTGCCCAAGAGCTATTTGATGGCATTTTTCAATATTAAAGAGTTCTTAGGACTCAAGGTCTATACATGAAGTTGGAGGAAAAAACGGATGCATAAGAGGTGAAGCGGATCGACCCACAACCTTCGAACCTCCCAACCAACATTGAATGGTGGTGCGCCAAAGTTGTTCCTTGTATTAATGATGACTGCAGAGAGTGAAGGCACAAGGCAGTGAGGACCATATTATACAATGATTTAATGGAGTCAATAGTTATTTTCATATGAAGGAGACTAAGATAAGAAAGGACCATGATTTGAAAGGGTTGCAACTAACTTCATAATAACAATTCTTGAGTTTTCTTGCATGCCTCGTAGAATTAAATGAAGAGAATAGCTCTGGGATGCGATAATATCAGTTATGGTCTTTGGAGGTGTGTTGTAGATGAAAATATCATGTATCAGGCACAACAATAGGATGGAGTGCCATGTTTTTTGTACAAGTAAAATTCAATGGAGGTACTCCTAACATGTAGAGTTTGATTGAGAATTTATTTCTTAGTATGAAAGACACTTAGGTGGAAATTATTTGCATGAATTGTAATGCAGCTACAATTGGATCCCATTCTTAGTAATTAATGCAATTGCAGTGACCTTTCACTCTAATGGAACAGTAGCATGGAGAGCCATGTAGAAGTATGCTTCAAAGAACTCTATTGCAGAGACAATAGAGACAACCTTGATCACAGCATAGTAAAGGAACAAAATAGTGGAGAGGAGTTATGCAAAGTCGGGAATACAGAATTGGTGAGAAAAACAAAGTGCATAGTTGTGGGTGTGTGACTAAGCTAAGTCTCAATGAGAGAAGGTGTATCATAGGGTCAAGACCTAAGCTGGTTGAGCAGCAAAGAGCATAGTTAGAAGGAGAACTGGGGAGATGAAAGAAAGGGACTCGTACTAGAACAAACCAAAATTTTATTTCTATGTATATGCATTTTCCTTTATTTTCAGTTTGAAAATTGTATGAAAAGTAGAATAGTGGCTAGATTAGGTAGTTTCCTACATTCATGAGAAGTTTATGCCTCTTAGAAAGTAGTGGCTTCCTATCTTAATGGGGTTGGTGTCCCCTGTGACTAGGTTCTCACAAACAAATTAATGTAGTTAATTAGGAATTTAATTTACATCAGAAAAACAAATTGATTGGTGTTTTTCTCCCTTTGGGTTTCCACATAAAATACATATATTAATATGTCTATGTTGCTTATGTGATGGATTGTGTGTATATGTGAATGTTGTATCCTGCTGTTTATTTGTATTGTGTATGAATGCTCTCACAAGTAACTGACAATAGTGAAAATAATTAAAGATTGACACTTAAAGGTTTAAGAACCTTTAAATTTACTCTCCAATTTTCCAATTTTATTATTAACACCTATTCTTTTTAAATCATTTTTCTCTTTCCTTCTCTTCTCATAATCCATTTTAGTTGGCATTGGATTTTAATTCAAATTTTTGGTGAATGAGATATATGAAAAAAATATAATACCGTCATTATTGTAGAGATCACTTTTAGTTTAGTACTTATATAAACTCTTGAAGAACTGAAAATTTGTTGCTAAGAAGAACTAATTTTGAAAAAGGTCAAATGCTTCACTTGGTAAATGGAAAGTTGTTGTTAGATATATTAACAAACCTAAATAAAAAAATTTATATTTATATTTTTAAAATTATTAATTGAATAAATAAATTCCAATTTTTTTTAATATAATGGTACATTTTCTTGAAATAATTGATTAAATACAATAATTTTATATAAAGAATATTAAAATACATTAACAATTTTGAATTATCGTATTGGAAAAATTATAAAAATAAATTTAAAAAAAATTATTTAAAAAAAAATCAATATTGTATTTTATTAATATTTTATAGAAACATATAACCACACATTATAACCATATAATACATATTTTTTTCTAGGAATCAAGATGTATAAGTTGATTAAATATTTTAAAAATGCATATTAATGTAGGTAAGTATACATATATTTGAATGGTTATTTTGGAAAATTTAATTAAATCAAGTTACATAATTCAATTTAGTTGGCAATGGCAATATAATGTTTCCTAAAGCACTAATTTTCCATCTCCCTATATGCTCACATATAACATAATTTGGAAAATTAAGTGGCCCATTATGCACACATCCTTTCTTTTGCGAGGAACAAACATCAAATAGTGTGATTAGGGGAATTATGTTAAAGGATCATCAACCCCATATCCACATACCTACAATTAAAACACTTTGTATGTGCACTATTCACCTTGCACACACAATCACTACTAACCAGTTTTCCTTACTAAGAATTCCAAGTAGCATAATTGCTTATATTTTACTTTGAAATTTGCACCCAAACATAGCTAAAAACTAAGAGGATTTAAGTAAGTGGACCTAATCCACATAAATTTTTTACCTAGTTTTGTGATTCCAATTCACGCCACACCTAGCTTAACTAGGAGGAGATTAAGTGGCCCTAAATCCACAAATCCTTTTTAATTGTTTTTCTAACCGAAGCTTTTATTTCATTCACTTATGTTCGAGGCTAGGAGTTGGTGTTAGTAAAGCAAGAAACTAGGCATTGCCTCCCTTTCATCCTTGTGGTGAACCTATGGTGGCATATGAATCATTTTTCAAAGCACTAAAGATTCCATCTCCCTATATTCTCACATAGTATAATTAGGTAATATTTAAGTGGCCCATCATCCACACATCATTTCTTTTATTGCAAGGAACAATCATAACATAGTGTAATTAGCATAATTATGAAGCATAATTTCTTATCCACATAAATTCACACTTTGTATGCTCATTATTTCACTTTCACACACATTAATCTTATTTAAACTTTTCATAAAGGTATCCACCTTCTAGAATCTTTGTACTTAGTTTCTTTGAGCTTATATTTTGTTGCACACCCTAAGCCTAAGTGAAGCAAAGCCTTCCTCGAAAGAACCTTAACCTAAACACACTAACTTCCCCATAGGGGCCAAAAGATAATTTATAATTCAGGCTAGGATCACAAGGTTAGGCATCACATAGTTGTTGTGGTTGTTTTTCATATTGAAACATAGAAAGTTATCTATTAGGGAGCTTAAAATCCTGCATCATCCAGTTAAAAATCTAGTACATGGAAAGAAACCGATGAAGGGGGTAAGGCTTAGGTGGTGTATAGTTACAAACCTTCATGTTGTCTCTCGACATGTGGTATGGGTTCTGGGTCCAAAACTAACAACCAAAAGCTAAGATGCATTGATTTCCACTTAACATAGGTAAATTAGTGGCCAAATTTTGGGGCAACTATCCCTATAGGTTGAGGTGCGTGAGCACTTAGAGCTGATGGTCAGGATACTAGAAGTGTCATCATCTCTTTCATAATATATCCCTAGTATGTCAAGACACTATAACCCTATCCATACCTTGGTCATTTTCTTGGCTACTAGAAGCGTTGCCAACAACATTCATGACGTGGCCTCAATACCATACCCTAAAATATTCACAAGGCCTAGTTACTACTTGAGTAGAAGGATGCTAGGTATTTTTAAGAATTTTTCACACAAATAAAACCTCACAAAACTTTTTTTTTCATTATTTCTCACATTACAATTAAAGGGAAAATTAACCATTTATTTTTCACTTTGTCTTATGTATGTGATTCATTTGAATTTCCTAAAGGAAATTCTCCTCACCATATTTTCCCACAAACTTACTAGGGACCCATAGGGAACCCAAGGGTTACCCATCACTCTAAACACCTACAAGATATACCACAATTATTGGGACAAGTGCTTGGTCTCTCACCATTCTGGCACAGAAGATAAGACCAAACCACCATGTTTGGTACATCCATTCTTGTATCTACCTTATTGGGATCTAAATCCTCTCAAGTTACCTCCACCACCAACCCTCAGGGAAATACAAACACTACCCTACAAGGCATTCCAGCCAACCCCACCTCGCAAGGTACCCCAACTAATACTACCCCGCGAGGTATCCCAACCAATACTACCCCACAGGGTACACCTATTATAATACCAACAACAACACACAAGGTAATTACATCATGGATAACACCAACAAGATACCGTTTGTAGCTTCTTTAAATCTCCTAGATTTGAAAAAACTCACAAATAGTCTCATTATCCGTAATCAACAATTCCCCCCCCCCCCCACCCCCCAATCCAACAAACTTACCATCGGATATCCGTAAAGTCAAAGGAAAATAGGGGAAATACCCTCCCAATCATATCATGGCCTTCCACCTTTGGTGATTTCTTAAATAAACATGTGTAGATATACTATCCACTTTTCTTCTAATGGTGATTCACTTGACTTACAAGTATATTTTGTATTCCATGCAGGGATGGAAATTGATTAGCCTTATGAGGAACAAGATGTGATGGTTTGAAATGTCGACCCGATCCTAATGATGTGATTAATCCAAAAGACTTTTATTTACAAGATGTGCCCTATCAAGTTGATGAACCACATGATCAACAATATGTTCCCTCTCAATGTTGTCAACCACTATAGGAACAAGATGTGCCCTATCGAGTTGATAAACCACGCGTCGTACAAAAGATTGGTAAGAATAAAACAAGGACAGGACGAGAGATGAGGTTGACCGCACAGATAGCAGAGTATGAGATGGATGAGGTTATTTTGGACCTAGTGTCAGATGCAAATGTCCTACTGAAATAGACTTAGGAATAGATGGGAAGACCTGCGCTGCAGTGGTCTCCGATTCAGTTAAGGATGGCAAATCAATAAAAGGTCATCCCCATGGGGCAGCTGCAAGGGGTGACTGTAGATATTGAAGGCGCGAGCACATTGGCTGAATTTGAAGTAATAGAAATTATAGATGATAGCAACCCCTACCATATGCTCCTTGGCATTGATTGGGCTATTGATATGAATAGGGTAATCAATCTAAAGAAGTGAAAGATGATATTTGAGTAGAAATCACTATGCGTAATAATACCCCTAGATCTTGTTGAAAGATCATGATATACTAACCAGTTCGTGATTATGAGAGTGATGACGATCTGGACTGTATCTATAAGATAACAACGCGAGACCAAGATTGGGTGAATCCAACAGTGGATGGACGAATTACATGGGACCACGAGAGTTCTTGTACCTTGGACTCTGATGAAGAATTAGAGCACTGGCAGAATCGGTTACATGAAGTAACCACGCTAAGCTGTAACATGATGACCTGGTCACTATGTTGTGTGTCGTCAGAGGTAAGAAATCTGCCCACTTATGATGGCCTGAATGATGTAGATATATTTTTGGATGCATTTGAGAGGGAGGTACCAGAGAAGCATCGCTTCCAAGCTTTGAACTTGGCACTGTGCGCTACACTCGTAAGATGGTGGGGTATGCACAAGGGTAGCTTTGATGATTGGCACGAGTGTAGAAGGATGATGAGAACATGTTGAGGGAAGCCTAAGGTATGAATCACAAACAAATATGATGGGCAGGATGATTCGCGCATGCACTTGGCCAAATGGGCTTAGGCATATGGAGGGAAACCCCAACCTGAATGGGTACACTTGTTCTGTCACACCTTGGATGTCATCTCGATGAACTGGTACTTAGAAATGGAGCTCTGCCATGTTATAGGTGAATGGGATATTCTGCATGAGGGATTCATAATGACATTCAACTTTGAAGACGGGTTTTACTATATCGACGAGGTGCTACAAGAAGTAAAAGCAGCAACCTTTAAGATACCACATGATCCTTTGGACCTAATTTAGCTTGATTGGACTACTTAGCTGATTCACGCACTGAAATGCAATAATGTAACCTTTGAGGAAGAAGATGAGGATCCACGAAAGGTTAACATCCCTGAAACAGAAGGCCACAACGAGGTTGAAGGATCACAGATTGAGAATCTTGATATAACCATGCCACTAAAAACGTAACAGGTAAACATTGGTATGGAGGTGGAGCCCAAATTAACAAAGATTGGAGATTATTGGGATGACGTGATGATGGTGGATAAAGTCATTGAATTTCTTCACGAATACTAGGATTTATTCCCTACCAAGTTTACGGATTTAAAAGGGATAATCAAGGACCCGGGTGTTATGCAAATCACATTGAAGCCCAACGCGAAGCCGATTCAACAAAGACCTTACCGTGTCAATCCAAAGTATAAGGAGAAGGTCTGCTTAGAGCTAGACAAGATGCTTGTCGGAGGCATCATTGGTCTCATGGAAGAATCTGATTGGGTGAGCCCAATGGCGGTACAGGAAAAGAAGCAGAAGGATGAAATACGAATATGCGTAGATCTCAGGAAGTTGAATGATGCTTGTGTACATGATCCTTTCCCGACTCCATTCACTGATGAGGTGTTGGAAAATGTCGGTGGCCACGAAGCATATTACTTCACTAATGGGTTCTCTGGGTACCATCATATCAAAATCATGCCAGAAGATAGGAGCAATATGACCTTCACGACTAAGTGGGGGTGTTTCTAGTACAATGTAATGACTTTTGGATTGAAGAATGTGCCTGTGATTTTTTCTCGCGTAGACATTGCAGCGTTCAAGGAATTTATTCATAAGTTT
Source organism: Pinus tabuliformis (assembly GCA_031772625.1). Taxonomy (NCBI): domain Eukaryota; kingdom Viridiplantae; phylum Streptophyta; class Pinopsida; order Pinales; family Pinaceae; genus Pinus; species Pinus tabuliformis. Next base: position 90,168,385 of record CM062810.1, on the reverse strand, counting down.
GTGGAAGTGTACTTTGATGAGTAGACTGCGTTTGGGCTGGTGAAGTGCCATGTCTCTAGTTTATGCCTGATGCTAGATACTTGTCGAAGATACCAGATCACGCTTAATCTGAAGAAGTGCCTGTTTTGTGTTCCTTTTGGGACCCTGCTGGGTCATGTGGTTTGTAGATAGGGACTAATGGTAGATCCCATGAATATTGCGGTGATACTTAACTTAGAAGTGTCGAGGAGTGTGAAATAGCTCTGTGCTACCCTAGGGCATACTGGATATTACAAGAAATTTATCAAGGGCTATGCCCAGATCACCGTGCCTATGGAGAAGTTGTTGAAAAAGGATGTCACATTCTGCTGGAATGAGGACTGTAAGAAAATCTTGGATGTATTGAAGGAAAAGATGGTCACTGCACCAATTTTAGTCTTCCCGGATTGGAAGAAGGAGTTTCATGTACATGTCGACGTGTCATGTATAGCACTGGGAGCAGTACTGGCACAAGCTGGCAGAGGAGACTTGGACCATCCTATAGCGTTCACAAGCAGAAGGTTATCCAAGGCATAGAAGAACTATTCCACCACCAAATGTGAAGGGTTAGCCATGGTATACGCGCTCCATAAGTTTAGACACTACTTTCTGTGTGGCCATTTTAAGATGTATACATATCATTCCACGCTGAAATACCTGGTCAAAAAGCCTGTGTTCGGGGGAGAATCTATAGATGGTTGTTATTGTTCCAGGAGTAAGATTTTGAAGTTATTGTGAAGCCTGGATGACTGAACACAGGACTAGACCATTTGTCGCACATCGAAACAGGGGAAGATCCCATTAATTTGGAGGAAGGATTCCCTGACGCACAAGTACTTGCAGTGCGCGTAGCGGATGGTCATTTTGAAGATATCATACACTTCCTAACGACAGTAACTGCCACAGAAGGATACATCGTCCAGTAAAAGAAGGAGTTAGTTGTGTGAGCGGCAGAATTTTCTGTCATTGCCAGGCATCTGAATAAAATGGGGTCCGATGAGATATTGCGATGGTATGTACCAGAGTTTCAAAGGAGAAGTATCCTCGTGGATGCTCATGGGAGTGTCGCGCGAGGACATTATGCAGGGACAGCGACCGTGCAGAAAATTCTACACGCAAGATTATGGTGGCCAACCCTCCATTAGGATTCAAAAGCTTATTGCAAAGCGTGTGATGTGCATTAAAGGACTGGTAGGCCATCGCGGAGGGATGAGATACCTATAAATCCACAAATGACATTACAACCCTTTGAGAAATGGGCGATAGGTTTTATGGGACCCATTCAGCCCCAAGGAAAGCTGGGAGCAAGGTACATTATCATCGCGATGGAGTATTTGACTCGATGGGCAGAGGCACATCCTATGAAGGATTACACAGGCACGGCTTCTGCAAAGTTCCTCTTTGATTATGTACTGACGCGATTTTGGTGTCCAAATATTTTGATGAGTGATCGCGGTTCACACTTTCTGAATGCGACGATCAGCGCACTGACAAAGGAATTTTAGGTATATCACTAGAAGAGCATACCTTATCACCTGCAGGCTAACAGGATAGTGGAAGCATTCAATAAAGTGTTGGAGAACGTACTGACCAAGGTTTGCAATGCTCAAAAAAGTGGTCAGGACCTATGCATACCCACGGTACTATGGGCCTATCAGACAACATGCAAGAAGTTGACTAGAAAAACACCCTTTAGGCTTGTATATGGTGTTGAAGCAGTGATGCCCATGGAATACATTGTGCCTAGTCTGCACATAGCAGCACTCATGGGTATGACGGGTCGGGGAGCCCTAGAAGAGGGGCTCGCACAACTAGCTAAGCTTGAGGAAGAAAGATTTTTAGTTGGATTTCACCAACAGGTCCAAAAGCACCGCGAAAAAGCATGGCATGATTGACACATTAAGCTGCACACCTTTAAGGTAAGTGAACTATTTTTTTTATATGACAACAAGTTTGATAAATTTCCAGGGAAATTCAGAATGCACTGGTTAGGGCCCTATGTCATTAAGGAGATTACCGATGGAGGAGCGGTTCAGTTGGTCAAATAAAATGGAGATCCCTTCCCAGGAAAGGTGAATGATAGTCAATTGAAGCCATACACCAGTGGTCTGGCCATGTGACTACATGAAGGTAGCTTAGTCTTAGTGCTCCAGGCAGCTGAAAGGAGGCATGGGACTATAAACTAGACTGCTCAGGTTGGGAAGTTGCGCGATTGGAGGATTGTACGAAGCAAGGAAGTGTCATAGGGTTCGCGGCAGCGCAAAGGAAGCTACACTACCAAGGGAGAAATCATGCAAGTTGGCCAGATAGTGACTGTTAAAGTCACTGTTCATGATTTGACAGTAGAAATGCGGCCAAATGGAGCAGGCGACTAGCATTTAAGATGGAATTTATGGGTCAGATCCTTGAAAATCTGTTGCCAATCCAGCATTAATGAACTGAATTTGGGGGGAACGATTGGATTTGAATTCAAAATGCCCTCTAAATTGCAAGTGGCTTTCCAGTGAACAACACTTGGCATTTCAAGAATTGAGTTGTTGAGCTCTTAGGCGCACATGAATCGCGAGCACTTCGAAGTTCTGATAGTGAGTTCAGTATTTAAAACATTGCCGAAGGAGACACAGGAGTTCTTACAGAACATCATGTTAGTGCCCACAGAAGATATAGATACCGAAGTAGAGGAGTCAGTGCCAAAAATTGAGATGGAGGCTGAAGAAGTTGCTCCCGAGGTTGTTGAAGTATTAGCGAAAGTCCCCAAATTACGAAGGACACCGAGACCAAAGCCCACCCCAACCAAGGAAAGCATGAAGGATAAGAAGGGCAAGAAGCCTATGATACTGGTGCATGCATCATGAAGAAGAAATCCACCAAAGCCCACCACACAAGAGTAGGGCAAAGCCATCAATCTAGAGCGGGAGGAGGAAGAAATCGAAGACATCCTGATGGATGATGAGGATGTGGAAGTAGATGTGGAGGAGATTGAAGCCTAGGGTGTTGAACCTATCACTCAGTTGCTTGAGTACATCCCTCTGCATAAGGGCAAGACCAATGTGCCGAAAGATATCTATGAGAGGAAGGTCCCCTTGCAAACCCCTCTGCTGCCAGATGAAATTATTTTTGAAGGACCGCACTCGGGGCCAGTTCCTCTATTAAAACTTGAAGACTGGGACTTGGTCGACCATGATAAGTTCCCACACCTGGCGAGCGAGCAGCTGATGCACCTCATCATCGATACAACCACCGGAATGACTGCATTGGAGTCCCAGAGGTGGCTCAGAGGAGTAGACAAGGCAGGGTTGCTCAACCCACTTTGGGTGTCGCACTACAACTGCACCCCAATTATAGTATTGGTCATCAAGCAGTTGTTATGCTTGGTGCATGATGGGTGTCTGTGGCTAGAGGATCCAATACCCACCACTGACATGTTGATCCACAGGATCATGTGGTTTCCTTACACAGGAGAAAACCCCCTCGCGGAGGCCATGAAAGAGAAGCTTAAGTTGGTAAAGAAGCGGCGTGGATATGGCATATCTAGCATATGGTCATACGAGTCGAGCTAGGAGGTATTTGCACTAAGATCTCCATGCTTGCCGAGTGACTCGAGGGCGAGTCACGATGTTTTTGTTGAGGGCCTGTTGGGAACGGGATCCCCCAAGCACAGTTTTAGGGCTAAAAGCCCATGTTTTGGGTTGAATTTTGTAATAAAGTTGTAAAGTCTCCACATTTTGTGGTCACAGAGCATGATGGTGTCATGAGTCATAAAGGGTTGTCCACCCTTATTTTGTAAAGTAAAGTTAGTTGTAAAAGATCTACCCATGATCTGCGGACCATGGGATTGTATAAAGAGAGATAGGTAAGTAAGTTGTAAGTAGTCTTAACGAGTAATAAGCTGTAGAAGAAGTCTTGAGTGATAAGGAGAGAAGTCTAAGTTTCGGGTCTTAGTGTACGTAGAGGCTCTGTAGCTGAATGCGTAGAGGCCTATGGTAGAAGTCCGCAGCTGAGTGCGTGGACCCTTGCAGATATGTGCACAGGGTGGATAGAGTCTGTAATCATCTGAGTGCCTCTCTCCACCTTTGAGGGGAGTGATATTCTCTGATCTTCAAGATGTGGCAGTGTGTTCCATATCTTGAAACAGGCATGTATACTATCATCTCCTAGCAGCTTAAACATATCCTCAAAATGTGTAATTTCTTGCTCTTCGGCAGCAAGATATCTAGGTGCCAGCTGAGGATCATTTGCAATTAGATTATGGTTGTTGATTAGGGCCTTGGGATTTGATTGTTTAGCTCTGATGAAAGGAGGTTCATTCTACTCTTTGGCCAATATTATATTCATCTCTACATCCCTTGACTCCTCTTGGTTCATCCATGATGCCAAAGCCATTAATTGCAGATCTCCTAGCTGGGCATTAGGATCCCAAACATTCATGTCCATGAGGGCCATGTTGTGCAAGTAAAACTCAACCATTTTGGCCCAATCCTCTAGTGTAGCTTGATCACAAAGATCAATAAACTGCCTGTAGTCCTTAAATGGCATGGTGCCCCTTTGTTCTAGTGTTTTAATGTGAAATTGCAGCCATTGTTCTCCGAGGTAAAGAGCATAGGTTTAGCTGGCATTCTACACTGGATGGCCTACAAGGAGAGGTTGGCCACACATGCTAGTTGGTTTTCCCTTTTCTGAATCTATGCTCTCATCCATGCATTTTCCCTCTTGAGTTGATCTCTCATTATTGCTTCTCTGTCCCTTAATCCACTTAGCTCTTTTCCCATTTCCTTAAGCTTCTCTTGTTTGATTTTTGTGCTCTTTATTGTTCTAAAATATATAAGTGTTTGCCTCCTTATTTTCCCTGTTTTCTTAACTGGGGTGCTGACAGTAGTGAGGGCAGCTACTACCTCCCTCTCAGGGGCTTCTAGAGACACCCTAGGTGACTCCTCCTTGTGTTCTTCCCCTTCTGTTTCAATGCTTTCTTCCTCTTGTTGTTCTTTCTCATTTCCATTAGTTTCTTCCTTCATTTCCTCCTCTGTTTCAGCATCATCCTCCTTCCCTTCTGCTTCATCATGTTCCTCTATATTAGTTTCTTCTTCATCCATCTCATCCCCATCTAGATCTGTATCTTCATCTTCTTGTTTTGGAGGGCATCCTCAATGAGGATCCTGATCAACCCATGGTGAGCCAATTATTGGGAATTTTCTTCCTTTAATTTGTTGTTGGAGTCTATGAGTGATTGCATCAAGAAATAAGGTATGTTGAGTCTTTGGTGAATGGGTGCTTCTACCCCAAATCTTAATTCTTCAAGCATCTTAATATGGTAGCCATAAACAACATTGTATCTATGGAATGGCAGATGAGGTGACGAGGTATGGTGAATGAGGTGGATGGTAATGAATGAGGGTCACGGATGACGTTGAGGAGATGAGATGGAGTGGAGCGTTTGGGGTGGCACGCTGTGGGGCTAGGGAGTGTACGGGATGTTCATCAGGCTTGAACCCCCTCGCAACAATCTCAGGTTGTAGATCTTGGTCAAACACCTTGACGTCATGGTCAACTGTAGGGGTTGAGCACGAGTTATAACTTGTGCTCGTTGCTCCCTCGCAGAGCACTTTATCTGCCTCTCAAACCCACACTTACTTAAATCTTGTGCTATCGCTCGAACTTTATGATGGGTTTGGGCCCCACCTTACATTGGATTTGAATGCGATAAAAAATAAATCACTATTTCCGGACTGTTGCATTCTCTTTTGATTTTAAAAATAATTTCATTTTTGCCACCTGACTATTTGCTTTGTGGAAGGTGTCCAAGTTAACTAGCCACCTTTTGATTTATAAACCAACTACCTCATAACCCTTACAAATTTTGATCAAATGATGCATATGAGTCAGTGAGCGAGATACTTACATGTGGTCTCAATGCCATGCTGTAGTTGTCGAAGATCAGAGGTGCTGCGTTATTTATTTGTTGCATGTTCATTCTTCTTCCTCCTCTGTTGTCTACTGTCTGGAGCTCCTGGATCATCCTAGTGAAGACTTGAAGCTGACGATTGATATTCTGCGGGATAGGCTGCTACAGAACCCAACCAACCTACCATTCACCCTTGGATTGCTCCCTGTACGTTTTCGGGGGATCCTGTAGGAATATAGGGGATCCTGTAGAAAACACAGTCTTCACCTAAATAGAAGCAATGAGGTGAAAAAAACAATGGAATTGATGGAGAGATGCATGGTAAGGAGTGGAGGAAATGAATATATGTGAGGTAGGGTTCCCTTTGGATCCTCTCTTTGCTCCTTTATTGTCTTTCTTTCCCACCTGCAAATAACAATTATGTCTTTTTCTCTTTTTTTTTTTTTTTTTTCTTTTTTTTGAAAAACACCTAGGTTTCCTCAGAGAGGTTTTCACCCTAGATGTTTTCCCTGGGTGCCTCAAGGAAGGTTTTCACCCATGGATCTTCTTATTCTTTTTTTTTTCATTTTTTTCTATCATTGGACCGCCTCACGAGGTTTTCAACCCAAAGATGGGACTGAGGCACCTTATGGAGGTTTTCACCTGAGATTTTTATTTTTTCCTCTTATTTTTCATTTTGTTTTTTGTTTTGTTTTTTTTTTTTTTTTCTTCTACCCTACCCTACTTGAAAAAAACCACTTTCAAGTATAAGAATACTTCCAATGGAGCCATGTGCACATCAAGATGACAGACAAAATGATGTGGAGGCTTGAAATGTATGCGTTGACATGTACCTGTATTTCAGACACCAAATGATTTGACTTTGAAAGGATCAAGCATAATTGAGGAAGAGAGTGATGCTACAACTTAGTGACTGTTTGGAACCATATTTCAATATACTTGTGATGTCCTTGGTCCTTTGCTGATCTTTATCATTCTTCATGTCTTCTTATACCATGACCTTCAAAGCTTCCTTTTTTTGTTGATTGCTCTGTTGAATACATGGAGGATTTGATGGTAACCATGAGGGAGTCCTCTCGATCTCTCATTTTGATGTCTTCTCTTCATCAATCGTAGCCCATGGTTCTGTGGTCTTCTTACTCGAAACTTCTTCTTTTGGATTTGGTCCTTCAATGATATCAAGATGATCTCTTTTTGCAATACTCTTCCCGAGCTATGGTGAATACCGTTTATCTCAAGAGGAGATGTTTGGAAGTGTTGTACCTCAGCATTGTAAGTGGGTTGAGCTACTTCAATGTGTGGGCTTGGGAATGGTGGTATAGGTAGTTGAGTGGGAAAGTATATTTGAGATGGATGTGGATGGGGTTGTGGTTGTGGTGGAGGTGAATGGTATAGATAACATGGAGTTGGGTATGGAGGATATTGAGGAAAATATTGAGGATATTGTGGATGGCTCCCATAAGTTCCTTGACAACCTTGTTGCCAAGATTGGTTTTGGATATGAGATGGCCAATGTTGCCAAGTAAAAGGTGTGTTCCAATTACATTGAGGTGGATATGCATAAACTTGAAATTGGGAATTAGGCTCTTGCACCATATCAAACTGAATAGGTTGCCATGGTCCTCTTGGAGGTACATAACATTGCCGCATTGGAAATTGGCTTCCTCCATTATTCTCTTGGTAAACGTCCTTCAACCTTGGTAATGATGGACAATGTTTGACATCCTATGATTCTGCAACACAAATATCAGCATTTTCTTTTCCTTCATATTGCATTCTTAATATTTCTACTTCTTTTATTAGATTGCTAAGAATTTATGTTTTAAAATCATCCAACAAATTTCCAAGTTTAGCTTGACTTACCGATATTGATGTTGATTTACCTACTCTTTCTTTTCCTCTTGATATGTATTTGCATGTTTCACAAATTTCATCAAATGATAATTGGTATACATCACCTCTACTCATGATATTAAGGAGATCAATCCATTCATCCCTAATTGTTCTAAGTAAGAGGGTTTTTAGTGTGTTGGATCATAAATGATGTAGCTTTCCCCTCTTAACATTTTACATGAACCTCTCTATTAGAACCTCAAGGCTCTCATCTTCTCTTTGATTCATTCTAAAGATTTATTCTTTAATATCATGATCTCTATATTTTTCTAGGAATATCTTTTGCATATCATTCCATGATCTTATAGAATTAGTCCCTAAACTCATGAACCATTTAAGAGCTCTATCCTTCAATGTTGCTGAAAACAATCTCTTTTTTTTAGTTTTTAATAAGTAACCATAAGATATACAAATAATCTCAAATTCAAAGAGAAAGGTTTCCGGATCCTCTGACCTTAGACCATGAAATTTTGGAAGAAAAGATGGAGGGATGTTCTTCATGTGCACACTTCCATCAGTATCTTGAATGGGAAATCCAAGAGGATATTCCTCATTGTCATCATCTTCATCCATTTCTTCTACATTCTTTTCCATCTTCTTCTTCTACCTCCAAAAAGTGAATGTTGATATGGCTCTTACTGCACCGTCTGATCAAATGGGTGGTGGGTTGGTGTTGGAGAATTTTGTTTTCATTTTTATGATTGAATGAGAACTATAATGCAATGCAATTTTCTACTTTTGAAATTAAATATTCCCAATGAAAATATTTTTTTTTTGTTTTTGAAAAAAGTAAAAAGAAATGAATCAAATAGGAGAGGAAAGTAGATAATGACAACTGAAAGAAAGAAAGCTACTAGATTACTTTTGCAGAAATAAAGTAATGGCAGAAAATTGGAGACTAGAAATAGAAGGAAAGAAAGCAGTACTCACATTCTACTCAGACACTGTTGGGTCGTTAATATGCCATTATCATTGTCACTTGTGAACGTTTATTCCACCCATTTCTACCATTCTTCATCATGTCAGTATTATAATTTATTATATAAATCCATTTTATGATGATTTATGCTCTTATATTATTTATTCTCCTTTATTTCTAATAAATTGATGATTATGCATTATTTTACCAATGATAGTTTTAATAAGTTGGTTATAACATTATTCACCATTTTTAGCCTCCAAGGTAACTTCCAGATTGAAGATTTGATTTTTAAATCTGCCAACTCAGAAATTCGCTAGTTGAAGGAGTGACAATTTTGCGGTTGAGATTCTGAGCAAATGAAGACGAATTTAGAAACTCCGGAACATGGGTTTTGTCCAGAACGGGCCCAATTAACTTTAGTAAAGAACGGTTTGCCTAAATTCGGCTTGTACAGGGAGAAACGCAGGGTTCTTTGAGCACGATTTTCTCAGATTTGCAGTTGCGGCCGTCCTCCAAATCTCAGCTGCCAACCCAAATTCGTCTTGCTTTTGTTGAAGAGATGAAGGGAAATATATTTTCTTGTTGATCATCTGGTTAGAATCAACCCAAATTTGTAAAAGAAATCATGATTGTAATTATCTATGCTCTGATCCTTCTCTATTTAAATGAAACCAAAGATCAGAGGAAGGAGGATTGTTTTTGTAATTTTACAGTTTCAGAATAAACTTTGATCATTGAGTCTCATGGAGACCTGACTTTGTTATACTTTTGTTGATGCAAATAATATAAAAGACTTGGTGTTCATTCCGTCTCTGCGTCTGGAGTAATCTAAGGTGGTGTACCATCGGCAGCTAAGGGCCCGGCTCCGAAGGACACTTGCCTTTGTATCATTATACGGTGATCTGCGTGTGGAGTGTTTATCTTTATTACGTAGTAATATGATACATCTTTTATGTCATATGCTATGCTTCGTTATAACTGATATCTGAATGAGTTCTTTATCTCATGTCTCTGCATTGCATAAGTGGATCTATTCGAATTGCATCTTTCAGCTATTTCTATGGCGGAATGTTGGTATGAATGTTATTGTTATCAGATCCATGTGAAATAGTATTTGTAAGACTTGAAAGCATAGTCATATCATCCATTACTCTCAGATTGCTGTAGTAGTAGAGAACATGTACATACGGTTGAGGATTGATGTTCTATTAGTGTGTTTTGTATATATGATAACTGTTGTTCCATAATTCATTTGTAAATATCTTCTCGTAAAGTAAAGATCATTGGAATTGCTTTTGCCGATTGTTATTTGATTGCGGAATGAGAGTTCAGTTGTAACTCGCGAGATTTAGTTCTTTTAATTGCTGTTTCATTTACTGCTGTCCATCTCGTTTCATGCTGCTTTTTGCCATTCCTTTTACTTGCATTTATTGCTTTGGTGTGAGAGAAGGTCCAAGGCTGTCGTGAGCCTCAGCAATTGCTACCACGCTCCCTGATCCATGGTCCATGCTCTAATTCCTTTTGCATCAATTTCTAGAGGACTGAGTTATTGCTACTATATCCTCGATTGATGGTTGTTTGAATGAATGATTTAGTTTAGAACATTTCAGTTTCTTGCTGTTCCAATTAGATTCTTTTTCAAGCATTCATTTAATTTTGGGTTTTAAGCACTATACTGCAAAACATTACTCTTAAGTAAATAGTCGCCTCAGATAGAGTACACTGTTGAAATAAAAAGTCATCCCTGGGTTGATAATTAATGTGAAGGTAATTAGGAGTTCACAAGACACCTTTTTATCGCTCCACATTTTGGGGCCGTTGCCGGGGAGAGTGTAGCCATTTCTAAAGAGTAGTGTGAATCTGATGAGTGCCTGCTAGGGAAGAGTTGGATCTTAAAAACGGAAGGTAAGAACCTGCGTACGGAGCATGTAAAAGCCCTGCTCCCCTGTCCGCTTTCCAGCAGGACTGTTAAAGAACCTAGAGTAGAAATAGATGTTTGAATTTTTGTGTGAATTATTAGGAAAAATAGAAATTAAAAAAAAAAAAAATGAATCACATGATTTCACTTAAGTGGTGATGTAAGCACCACCCATTTCACTAACTAATTGACAGGAACAATTGAAGAAGGAGCCTCGAAGAAACACATGAAGAACATCTTCTATTATGGTAAGAAATGGCTCACGTTTCTACTTTTGAATTTCCTATCAAAGATCTAGGAGTGACACAAATGCACATAATTCCCCCATATTTACCAAATTTTCATGGTTTAGCAAATGAAGATCCACATACATTTATGTTTGAGTTTGAAATACTTTGTAGAGGATATGATTATTGTACTAATGATCAAAGATTGAAAGTGTTTCCTCTTACTCTAAAAGGAGCAGCTCTCCGATGGTTCATAAGCCTAGGTGGGAATTGCATCCAATCATGGGAGGACATGAAGAACATATTCTTGAAGAAGTACCAAGACTATTGCAAAGCCAATGAAGATATTTTCTATATGATACAAGGGGAAGATGAAAGTTTGGAGGACTATGTAGATCAATTTCATTATAACCTTCAAAAATCAAAGCATAAGCATTTGGAAAAAGAGATCTTAAAAACACCCCTTCTTAAAGGAATCAAAGATGAATTTTTAGAACTTTTAAATCTGATAGGAAAAGGTGATGTTTTTCAGTTATCATATGATGATGTTTGTGAGTTGTGCATAAGGTATTCAAGAGGAATCTCCAAGGCTGGTAAGAATCCTAGAGATGTTTTTTCTTTGTTTTCCAAATCTGCTACAAGAATAGGAGACATAAGAGCTGAAATCAATGTTTTATTTGAACATTTTAAAGTTGATTTTATTAGCTCTCTAAATGAAAAATTGGATGTTTTGCAGGTTCATAAAAATGAAGAATTTGATGAAATGTTTTGTTCTCATGACCGAAAGGAGCATCTCATAGATATTCACTCTTCCTTATCTAGGATGGAAGTAGCATATCAAAGAGGTAAGAAAGCTGCAACAAGGCCTACAGGTATGGTTCAAAACACTTTTTCTCCATTGTCATACTTGCATAATCCATTATGGAATGCTAATGTGTTCGGGCAACCATGTCAATTTCAATATAACCACCTATCTTGTTTACAAGTTGGGCATGGTTCATCTTATGATGGCATGACTACTCTCCCTCATCTTGTAGCACAAGCACATTCTCCATATTCTCCACCAGCTCTTTCACAACACCTTGCTTGCCCCTCAAAACCATTCACACAACCCAATCAGCCACATCATCAAAATGCTCCATTCCATACACATTTTCCTGCTCAACTAATTCCACACCCACACCATAATAAACAAGTACAACATGCTTACAATGTTGAGCTGGCAAATTTACCCACCCTTCCCACCCATTCTATCTCACATGTGTTATTAGAGAAAACCTACAATGAGATTCAGAATGTTTCAAATGCAAAAATTGTAGAAGCTATGGAAGAAAATGAGGTTTCTTTTACTATGCATCAACAAGCTATTTTAAAAGCTCAAGAACTTCATGATATGATGGCTATGCGAAATCAAGAAAATAAAGGATACATTGAAGATTGGTTTCACTCCATCATTTGTTTGCAACATCACTCCATGCTTCAACAATTTTTGATATCATTTTTTCAAGGGAAGATGGCTTCTTATACCCTAATTTTCATTAATATGCATTTTTCAAATTTGGGTATGTGTATACATGAAGCCTTATTTCGAAAATGGCTTCACTGGAAGTACTCATATACGTAGTTATATTCATTTTTCAAATCAAAATAGGTTAGGGTAGAAAATAAAATAAATAAGGGAATAAATAAATGCATTTTGTTTTTCCATGTAAAACTAGGGTTTTTGTTGCAACATGCTATGCAAATCAACATCGGTGATAATTTTTTTATAATTTGTGTATGTAGATGAATCATAATGGAAATAATAAGTTCTAAAAACACTCATTTTCATTTTTATCACCAATTTGAAAAAATGCTTGAATTTCATTTTTTTGGCTTGCGGGCTTGATGAACTTTCTGGAAAAACAATCGGGACAGTCATGTTTTGAGGGACCAAAAGTGAATATTTTTAAAACCTGTTTCTACCCTAAGTAGCCCTTGATGTCTAATTTCTAACCCAATTTGAATCACTCAATTTGGATTTGAAACGAAAAGGTTAGAACCAAAACATTGACCGGTTATCTAGCGGGCAGCTCAGGAACAGAGTTGGGACAGTCAGCTTTTGGAGACCTAAATGACCATATTTTTAAAACCTGTTTCTATCCTAAGTAGCCCTTGATGTCTACTTTCCAATCCAATTTGAATCACTCAATTTTGATTTGAAACGAAAAAGTTAGAGCCAAAACATTGACAGGATGTCTAGCGGGCAGCTCAGGAACAGAGTTGGGACAGTCAGTTTTTGGAGGCCTAAATGAATGAATTTTTAAAACCTGTTTCTATGGCAGATTTCCCTATGAATCTAGTTTACAATGCAATTGGAATCACTCATTTTCAATATAATATGGGGAAGTTATGATTAAAATACTGACTGTCTATCGTAAATCACCGCCCTTAAAACTATGTCTTTCCGGTTGTTCCTTAAAGTATTTGACCTATCAATTCTTCTTGTCTTCAAAACCTGTTTCTATTGGAGATCAATAAATGAATCTACTTTAATTTCCAATTTGAATCATTCAAATCCGACATCAAACGAAAAAGTTATGCTTGAAATATCAACTGTTGGTCTAAGCCAGGTAATCAACAATGACTCTATTATGCAGTTTGTTCTAAACAAATTTGACATATCATATCATTGAGTTTTTAAAAACTGTTTCTATTGGAGATACACCTTTGAATTAGCTTTCATTTGGCTTTGGAATCACTCAATTTGGACGAAAAACAAAGAAGTTGTGATTAAAACACTGCTGGTTAGTATGGTCGACCACTGCTCTCGCGCAGGTAACAAATAAATTTTTGTTATTTTCTCTATGAATTTGTTATACAGAATAACTACTTGTTGTTTTTTGCATAATTCTTGGATTAAGGGAACCCGTACACCTCTCTTTCTTCATGATTTAATGCTTTATTGCAGGTAGATACTTGTTTTTTGCAGGTCCTGGGAAAATAAAGAAGGTCAATTTATGGACGAGTGATTTTTCAAAGAAGTTTTTATAAAACAAAGGAATTTTATCCAAATCATTACCCAACGGATTCATAATAGAACAAATGAAGAATTGATTTCAATTTCAAGATTCATGTCCTGTCACTGCTGCGAAAACATTTTTTTTTTAAAAGATCATTTTTTTACATAATATCATAGCTGTTGTAACTTAATTTACATATTGTTTTTAAATAAAATGTTGTTTCTTTTCTAATTTCTTTTATATTTTGTGTTTCAGGTGTTGCTTCATTCAAACTGTGACCCATCCTCAGCTTCAATACAGTGAACAGCTAACTCATTCTTTGCGTGTTTGCATTTTATGGTTGTGTATTTTGCTGTTCCTTTTCTGAAGGGACAGCATTTGTGTGCATTTTTGTCGTTCCTGCTGTTCCTTTTTCAAAGGGACATCATTTTCATTTTGCTATCTATTTTCGAAAAGAATAGCACTGTTTGGTTCAGCCATTCATTTTGTTGTTCCTTTTTCACAGTTCATTTTGCTGTTCCTTTTCGAAATGGAACAGCACTTCTGCACTTTCACGTTGGGTGTGTTTTTGCTGTTACTTTTCCAAAAGGAACAGCATTTGGTGTGTTTTTGCTATTCCTTTTTTTCAAAAGGAACAGCAGTGCGTGTTTTTGCTGTTCCTTTTTCAAAAGGAACAGCAGTTTGAGTTTTTGCTGTTCCTTTTTTCAAAAGGAACAGCAGTGCGTGTTTTCGCTGTTCCTTTTTCAAAAGGAACAGCAGTTTGAGTTTTTGTTGTTCCTTTTTTTCAAAAGGAACAGCAGTGTGTGTTTTTGTTGTTCCTTTTTCAAAAGGAACAACAGTTTGAGTTTTGTTGTTCCTTTTTTCAAAAGGAACAGCAGTGCATGTTTTTGTTGTTCCTTTTTCAAAAGGAACAGCAGTTTGAGTTTTTGCTGTTCCTTTTTTCAAAAGGAACAGCAGTGTGTGTTTTTGTTGTTCCTTTTTCAAAAGGAACAACAGTTTGAGTTTTTGCTGTTCCTTTTTTCAAAAGGAACAGCAGTGCGTGTTTTTGCTGTTCCTTTTTCAAAAGGAACAGCAGTTTGAGTTTTTGCTGTTCCTTTTGAAAAAGGAACAGTAGTGCGTGTTTTTGCTGTTCCTTTTTCAAAAGGAACAGCAGTTTGAGTTTTTGCTGTTCCTTTTTCAAAAGGAACAACAGTGCGTGTTTTTTCTGTTCCTTTAAAAAAAAAAAAAAAAAAAAAAAAGGAACAGCAGTTCGAGTTTTTGCTGTTCCTTTTTCAAAAGGAACAGCAGTGCGTGTTTTTGCTGTTCCTTTTTCAAAAGGAACAACAGTTCGAGTTTTTGCTGTTCCTTGTTTTTGCTGTTCCTTTTTCAAAAGGAACAACACTTGGAGTTTTTGCTGTTCCTTTTTCAAAAGGAACAACACTTGGTGTTTTTGCTGTTCCTTTTTAAAAAATAACAGCAGTTTGGCCATTTTTTTACGAGCACTCATGATCTTAGGAAAACGGCATCCCAACTATTTGCTTGCATGGATTCTTCTCTTTCAAAAGGAACGACATTTGCATTTTCGCGTTTTTTGTGTGTATTTTTGCTTTTTGGTGTGCATTTCCTTTGTTGTTCCCTACAAGGAATAACACTTTTTTGAGTGTTTTTGCTGTTCATTCAAAAAAACAACACTTTGGGAGTATTTTTGAGAGCAACCCTTTTCTTTCTCTTGTGGGATTATTCATAGTTCAGCTCAACCACATTCTCGTGATTCTCTTTCATGGCATGAAGTACACTATTTTTATGAGGACAGGAATTATGGATTCTTTTGAAGCGAGTTATTATCATTTACGTTATGATCTTTAACAGGACAGCTCCTTGATGTTAGATTCTTTTCAAAAAAGGGACACAATTATTTATATATTACTTTACTGCATTGTTTTCTGCTGT
Source organism: Pinus tabuliformis (assembly GCA_031772625.1). NCBI lineage: Eukaryota > Viridiplantae > Streptophyta > Pinopsida > Pinales > Pinaceae > Pinus > Pinus tabuliformis. The sequence goes on along the minus strand of CM062810.1, from coordinate 90,152,577 downwards.
ACATGATACTGATTGATCATCTTAATACCATGCTGGTTCCACCCTTCCTGGTTATAATCTTCTCTGTCTGTAATAAATGAGATTATGGGTATATTTTTTTTATATATTGACATGTTCAACTTCTTCCGCCATCCCTGCTCTTAAGGAGTATTGAGCCCCCCTCTTTTTATCATAAAAATGTGTAATAACAACAAAATTTTGTTCACAGATGGAGGATAGGGGGTCTCATTACGAGCCAGCCTACCATGTTCATAAGGCGGTAACAAAGTGACATTCCCATTATGGCCACCACACCAGGGTTATGATCCATTGGATAGCCAAATTATCCTTGGAATAGGAGGTCTCATCACGAGCCGGCCTGATCACTTTTGCTACCTCCTAGTGAATGGCAGTGTGGTTATCTGGTTACCACGCCAGCACACTGATCTCTTCTATAGAACAGCACTAAAATTCTCCATTTATAAATTGAGGATCCTGGCTCATATGGGTTAAAAAGCAACCCTGCCGAGTCTATGGACGCCTGCTGGCAGCAACGGCTCTGCTTATGGTATTGAAGTTATATCTTTTCGTCAATTATTATTATAATACCCTTTTCTCATTTTCTTTTTATCAGAGAAGTTATTTCCTTAACTTTTTCCCTGTTTGAACCTTTATGCATGAGAAATTGTTTTATGATCAATCACATCATTTTCAGCTAGAATACCGTCAGCAAAGCATCTTTTTAGCATATTGTTGTCCTTTTTCGTTTTGCATAAACTATCATCACTCCAAAGCGTCCTATCTCTTATTCATAACTATCTTTACACACTCTGCTCTCAATATAACCATAACTTTCACCGACCTATCATTGATAAGTGTACTCTGCCTCCCTTACTGATATATTGTTCATTCCATTGCCTTTCCGTCAACACCACCCCTTTCATATGCTTTATGGTTATGGAACCCATTTTCCAATTGGAGGGGGGAATGTATGCATTATGGGATTGCATGCGATATGATTACTGCATTATTGCCATACCTTGTTGATTTGACAACATATTAGTATTGCATGTATACATAAGTTTTTCTAATTGCAATTTTGCATGCATCTTATCTGTTGCTATTCAAAGCTAACACTATGGATTCAAGAACATTGTATGCAAAATAGTGCTTTGTTTACAGGAGAACAACAAGTATGCAAGGGAAATTCTATTCACAGCATCACCACACTATTGCAACTAACAGACGCAGCTCGAGCAACTTGCGAACATGAAACAACTTTTCAGACATTATGTGCTTACCTGGATTCCACCTTTTGCATCACTTTCAGCGCCAACTCTGTCTACATCAGCTTCAACAAACTGCCAGTCCATATATGTCATTCCACATTTTTTGGAGGTAAAACTTGAGGTAAAATCGCATAGTTTTCTAATTTATTATGAATTTAGGAGAATTTAATGAAAATCTATTTTGAGCATTATTTGTCATCTTTCATTCCACATCTTTACCACTTCCCCTTTTTCCGCAGCATGTCATTTTCGAGTGTGGGGGAGTGTTCCTTTTCATTCATTTCTTTCTTATGACCACGCCATTCATATTCTTTATCATCCATTGCTATTCTTATTCACTCTCAACACCTCCCTTATTCCATGTTGTTTTACACCAAGCATAGACTTCCACAGCTGGTAGCAACCACCTCTACTTGTTTTCTAGCATCGCATGAGGACATGCTAATTTTTCAGAGAGGGGGAGGAATTGCTATGCATGATGGATGTTTTCTACTTTCTTCCTTATTTAAGGCATACAATTTCATTTTTACACAGTGCAGAAATTGATTTCCACATATTTTTTAAAAAAACTATGAACTCAATCCTTGTAATTTTTGGAAAACACATACGTATCATTAATACAAATCCACACAATTTCAAGAAATATTGGTTCATAAAATTTTGGAAATCATGCACTCTCACCTACAGCCATTTTGTTTATATCTTATGATCCATGCATCAAAACAATCTGATTTTTGGATCATAAAGGCATTCATATATTCTAAATTTACTTGCCAAATTTCGACAAAAGCTGGTTTGTAGTTTTTGGGGAAAATGGTTAATGAAGTTTGTTGTTATCTATGTCATATTTTGCTGCAACCTCATACATATAGTTGAATGTCAATGTAAAAATTGTTATGCCTTCATCGAGATTGCTAAAATTGAATATTCATTAATTAAGGAAGCATTCAGTTATTCTCAAATTTTTATTGCTTGGTTAACACATGGTTTTTGTCTTTGGGTTGCATGAGGACATGCAATATATTCAGTTTTCGTTGCATGAGGACATGCAACATATTGAGTGTGGGGGTGTGTTGGGTCGTTAATATGCCATTATTATTGTCACTTGTGAACGTTTATTCCACCCATTTCTACCATTCTTCATCATGTTAGTTATTATAATTTATTATATAAATCCATTTTATGATGATTTATGATCTTATATTATTTATTCTCCTTTATTTCTAATAAATTGATGATTATGCATTATTTTACCAATGATAGTTTTAATAAGTTGGTTATAACATTATTCACCATTTTTAGCCTCCAAGGTAACTTCCAGATTGAAGATTTGATTTTTAAATCTGCCAACTCAGAAATTCGCTGGTTGAAGGAGTGACAGTTTTGCGGTTGAGATTCTGAGCAAATGAAGACGAATTTGGAAAATCCGGAACATGGGTTTTGTCCAGAACGGGCCCAATTAACTTTGGTGAAGAACAGTTTGCCCAAATTCGGCTTGTACAGGGAGAAACAGAGGGTTCTTTGAGCACGATTTTCTCCGATTTGCAGTTGCGACCATCCTCCAAATCTCAGCTGCCAACCCAAATTCGTCTTGCTTTTGTTGAAGAGATGAAGGGAAATATATTTTCTTGTTGATCATCTGGTTAGAATCAACCCAAATTTGTAAAATAAATCATGATTGTAATTATCTATGCTCTGATCCTTCTCTATTTAAATGAAACCAAAGATCAGAGGAGGGAGGATTGTTTTTGTAATTTTACAGTTTCAGAATAAACTTTGATCATTGAGTCTCATGGAGACCTGACTTTGTTATACTTTTGTTGATGCAAATAATATAAAAGACTTGGTGTTCATTCCGTCTCTGCGTCTGGAGTAATCTAAGGCGGTGTACCATCGGCAGCTAAGGGCCCGGCTCCGAAGGACACTTGCCTTTGTATCATTATACGGTGATCTGCGTGTGGAGTGTTTATCTTTATTACGTAGTAATCTGATACATCTTTTATGTGATATGCTATGCTTCGTTATAACTGATATCTGAATGAGTTCTTTATCTCATGTCTCTGCATTGCATAAGTGGATCTATTCGAATTGCATCTTTCAGCTATTTCTGTGGCAGAATGTTGGTATGAATGTTATTGTTATCAGATCCATGTGAAATAGTATTTGTAAGACTTGAAAGCATAGTCATATCATCCATTACTCTCAGATTGCTGTAGTAGTAGAGAACATGTACATACGGTTGAGGATTGCTGTTCTATTAGTGTGTTTTGTATATATGATAACTGCTGTTCCATAATTCATTTGTAAATATCTTCTCGTAAAGTAAAGATCATTGGAATTGCTTTTGCCGATTGTTATTTGATTGCGGAATGAGAGTTCAGTTCTAACTCGCGAGATTTAGTTCTTCTAATTGCTGTTTCATTTACTGCTGTCCATCTCGTTTCATGCTGCTTTTTGCCATTCCTTTTACTTGCATTTATTGCTTTGGTGTGAGAGAAGGTCCAAGGTTGTCGTGAGCCTCAGCAATTGCTACCACGCTCCCTGATCCATGGTCCATGCTCTAATTCCTTTTGCATCAATTTCTAGAGGACTGAGTTATTGCTACTATATCCTCGATTGATGGTTGTTTGAATGAATGATTTAGTTTAGAACATTTCAGTTTCTTGCTGTTCCAATTAGATTCTTTTTCAAGCATTCATTTACTTTTGGGTTTTAAGCACTATACTGCAAAACATTACTCTTAAGTAAATAGCCGCCTCAGACAGAGTACACTCTTGAAATAAAAAGTTGTCCCTGGGTTGATAATTAATGTGAAGGTAATTAGGAGTTCACAAGACACCTTTTTATCGCTCCACAGATACCTCCTTGGAAACGGTGCCAAAAAGTGATGAGCACGAGTATTTCAGCAAGGATTCTGCAACTCCTTGATGGAGGGAATTGTTCCCCTAGGGTTTTTTGGGTTGAAACCCTAGTGGATTGAAAGTTATCTATTCAAAGAAACACACATTCACACAACCATTATGCTATTATTAGCAAATTCTATTGTAAATGGCACGTACCATAGGTCCTACGTTTGAGAAGGCCCTTAGGGTCCAAACCCTTCTTGGAGTTCCCTTCTTCTCTTTTGTCCTGCAAAACAACCAATTCCAAAGAACACAACAGTATATGGACAAAACCTTATAAAGAAACCATCTTCATGTTATAAACAAAGGTAGTTAGTTATGAAATCCAAACAACCATTTACATATGAATTCTAAACATGAATATCATAAACATAAAGAAGATTCATTTCGGGAACCAAGACATGTATTTCTTTTATTATAAACAAATAAAGTACATAAAAAGGAATAATTTCACCTGAGTCACCTTCAGCAGGCTCCAAGAAAAGCTTCCTTCTGGATCCGTTCCGGCCTCAAGCCTTTAACAAACTCCTTCCATGACTCTCTCCATGATGTCATAAATGGTGGATGAACATCAACACACAAGGAAACAAGGGTTTCCTGTACAAATGGGGGAAGTGCAGAAGGCACAAGGGACTTCAGACCTGGTCAGGGGAAAAATCTCAGCATAATAACCTTTCTCTCTCTTCTCTCCTCCCTTAGGCCTTCCCTTTGAGGTCTTTTTATACCTCTCCCAAAGTATTTTTTAGTTGGGAGTTGGTTGGGAATAGTTGGACCACGGGCACTAACAGGTGATCAGCAGGTAAAACCCGTGATCTCCGCCCGAAAATAATGATTTTTATATTTTTTTTAATGTTTTAACACATATACGCGGGTTGGGTATATACCTACCCGCGTATACATGCATTTAACTCAGGGCAATGTCACATATAAGGGATAAAACACTGTTTTTTAAATTTTAGGACCAGGTCTGGAAGGAGGGGTTTCCCTAGGCCATGAGTGCAACATCACAAACCATAAGAGTGAGATTTGGAGCTATAATAGATTCCCCCTAATATATGAGGTCAGAAGGGGTACATGACGGCTGAAATGTATTATGCAAGTACATGGAAAGGAAATCTGTCAAAAACCGAGGAGGACTTCACCAAAATTCAGCCTGCCAAGCCACCAAAGGAGATGAGAAAGAAACACTGTATGAGGCGGGCATACCGATGCTCAGAAAAAGTAAAGCATGTCCGCATATCAAGTAGAAGTGGATCCACTAAGTATATAAGTATAAATGACTGAAAGATACATAATGGATCATCTGATCATAATGAACAAGTACATGTCTGAATATCACATATAAGACTGTCAATGATGTTGAAAGATGCAACGGATCACTGATATCGAAGGCTGATCCCAAAAGGTACCAACTAAACATGATGGAATAGGATGGTTCTACACTGCAAACTCAGGTGCTAGCATATAGAATGTCGCCATGACTGAGTGCAACATATAAGGTGGAGTGGTATCAACTAGCAGCAACAGGAGCAACTGTCAAGTGAACAAATGAATGTTGATACAACCTAAGGTCTTCACCGACCACCATGGTACATTTCTACATCATGGGAATAAATGATCTGAAGTCGACCATGTGAGAAATCGTTTGCTTACCGGTCATTGATGTATACCGTTAACAAACGCGAGACTACTCACCGATAATGATAATGAGCGTCAAGGTACCCAGTACAATCTAACAAGTGTGAATAGATGAGCTGGAGTCGAACACCTATAAGAATCTATCGATCAGGAGACAATGATGGTTTCCCACTGTCGATAGCGAAGGATCTGCCACTAATGACTGCAAACCCCAAGGTACTGCCAAATGGACTCTAGATCTTTGCCCCAGAGCAATGAGTCGGAGTCGATGGGGAAAGATCCGCTAGAAGGAAGGCATTAAGGCATCCTTCATCAATCTAGCGCGAGTGTAACCCGTAGGCCAATAATGTGGAAGGAATCGGACGAAAAAGATGTAGTAACCCAACCGAAGTACACTTCTAGCGTACACAAGATGTGGCTAACACACGACGGAAACCCTCTGAACCAACCAATAATGAAAGCTGACACAGAGGCGAGGTATCCACCAATAGGGTCAAATGGAAACCAAGGTACTACACAAATCCCAATGTGTGATAATGTAAGCTGACGTCTAACACAAGGGAAACCACTCAGTCAAAGACCCATGATGTTGATCGATGTTCAGCACAAGGTGACCTATCAATAATGAAAATAGGGCCAGGGTGCGGCTCTAGGCCTGTCCTCGATGTCGTCGTCGATAAGGACAAGACCCACGAGCAAGAATTCAATGGGGACCTTCCCAAATCAGCACGAGTAAAGGACCAATATAGTTGATGTGATGATAGACATGACACTGACAACCAGGGATGGCCGACTTAAAAATGAGTCAAGAGACACCGCAGAGAGGCCGACTCGGGCTAACTTCCCTTGAACAAAAGCACGACTCAATGTGACTATGTGGTAGCATATGATGACTCTGTATAAGTTCGCCATGCAGAAGGCACGAACGAACCCTCCATGTGATTGGAAGAGATAACCAATCGGGGGAGAAATGACTCAATAACAAGGTTAAGGCGTACCTAAGTCAAACTAAATCCCACCCACATGGAGGAGACTTTGTTTTGAGTGCTTTGTTCAAGGGCGACAGGATTGACTCTAGCTGCCAACAATAAATGGAAATACTGTCCCGTTCCCGCTCTTTTTTGGAATATTTAATTTTTTTGTCTTTTTCTGTTAAGCTGGAAAAAGAATAAAAGAATGTTATGGTACAGTGGAAAGAACGAGTGTTGGTGAAACAGATGATCTAGTTCCTGGGAATGGAACGTTCCTATGCTCAATGCAGGGAGGTGAAAACTGGTCAATGACACACAAAGGTATGTTCCTTCCACGAGTCAAAGTGTGTCAAGCTGCAGAAGTCAAAGGTATGCAAGGTTGATTTTGCAGACGTCATGGTCAAAAGTTGGCTTAAACACGAGTCCAAGTGAAGCCGGCTCTAGGCCAAAAGGTGCAAGTGGTCAACATGCAATGTAGCAGTACAACTCAACACAAAGGAGCCTCTAGGGTATAAGGCCAGAATGAAGCGAAGAAGCAAAGAGGAATGAGTCTTCAACGCATAAGTCATGGCGGGACTACAGAGGACTCCCAAGCCTACTCAAATCGGAGCAGCATGGGCAACAAATGTCAGTGAGGTGCTAACTACGATGCCCATGTAAAGGATGGCTCTACCATCGTGTCATGATTTAAAGAATCGGCGAGTGAAGATGGCTTACGAACCATAACACGATGGGGTCGACCCTATGGCATATGTATCGACAAATGGAGGCTAGTATGCATAATGCAACGGAAAAATGGTGTCCCTAACCTATATGCCAGTGAGAAAACGATACCTACCATGACGGGTCAGCAGTCATGGAACCGTCTCGAACTGTCAAAAACGTCCAAAATGTCCTGAAAAACAAACCAATCTCGACATTCCAAGCTCCCAAGTTAAAAGTCACATGAGGCCAAACAAAATAAAATTTTGAAAAAATTTTGCATTTTCAAAACTTATAAAAGAGATTTTGGACTCACCAATTTACCATTTGGGTTTGAGAGCAAAGGATTTGGAGCAAAAGGAGCAAACTTTCCATAGCCAAATTCAATCGTTCAAATTCGTCAAAAACCTCCAGGTAACCCTTATACTTAGCCTGCAATTGATTGTGACTGGTTTTAAGATTTTTGATTAATGTTTCACCGTTGAATTTTTGTCAAAAATTTCCCCACGGCGTATATGCGATTTGGTAATATGAAACCCGTATACACGCGGGCCCTATACGCGACTGTGTGCACAGGGACCCGCGTATACGCCGCGAACCATTTTTAAACAAAAACTAACGGTTACAAATCATTTTTTTTCTCAGAATTCCTGTCACGTGGCATGAAAGATAGCAAGCAGCAGTGGATAATGAAGTTATGAACAGTCCATAAGCTTTAGATGCCCTACGGGGATGCGGTTTGCTTAAATTTTTCAAACTGTCGAATATGAAAGTGAACACGCGTCTGCTTGAGATGCTCATTGATTATTGGGATGTCGAGGAGGAAGCCTTTACGATTGATCAGATGCCGCTCAAGGCAGAAGTGGAGGATATCTATTTTATCATGGACCTTTCCCGAAGGGGAGATGTAGTACATTCCTGGAGCAGGACACGGAGTAGCCTCATGATAGAGGACTATGTACAGATATACTGCCCGAGACATCCCAAGAAGGTTGGGAGCCAGATTTCCATCACACATGTGGCGAGTTTGTCACTTAGGATAATCCTGTTCACCATAGCTCGAGTGAACGGATCATCCTCTCTGCATCAGGCGTCACGACTAACCATGAGCGTGGCAGTTGACTGTCTCACTACCGTGTTCGACTAGTGTACTCCTTTTCTGGCCAACATGAAGAGCCAGCTCACTTCTATCAGGAGGGGACAGACCAAAAACTTTGGATACGGGACTATCCTGTGCACTTTCTTTTTCGAGAAGGTTCCCGCACTCCGCCCCAGGGTAGAAGTTTCCATCAGTACCCCACGCGATCCACGCATGGGCCAGTGTTGGGGAGGTCCCAAGGACTGCCTTCGACGATGACTTCTTCACCTGGTGGGATCAGCAGATCATCGCTGTGGATGACTACCCCTATGCTGGGCTAGATTTTCGAGGAGATCCTGATCTAGCGTTACCACCGAACGCAGCATGGGGCGAGATTGGTAAGAATTTTTTTGATTTTAATTTTATGATTTTTTGGATTTTTCAAATATAAAAATGAATTTTGAAAAATATTTTTGATGAGATTCAAATGACGGATATGATGATCATGTTCCATACATTGGGCCAGTACGACCAGATGGGTTCCGGCGGCATGGACGGCACGGCCGAGGAGCCGAAGAGGCGACTGCTGATACAGAACGGACTCTAAACAACGTCCAACAACACTTGGCGAGACTGAGCTGCCAAGTACCGATGGCCGCCATAGAGGACCTTCTTGAGGATATGTAGCGTCATGTGGTTGGCATGCCACGTGACTGCGTTTGCACTTTTCGACGTGTGGCCAATGCGATAGTTACATACTTAGACGCTCATCCTGAGCCGAGGCATTAGATATGCCGGACATGATTATGGGCATTTGAGTCCCAATTTTGTATATTTTTGGACACACATATATACACTCGAGACGCTTTATGATATATATATATATATATATATATATATATATATATATATATATATATATATATACAGTTTGACTTTTTGATGCTTGATTTTATTATGATGAATGATTGATGCGCTAGTCTAATGCCTGATTAGCGATAGAATCAGCTAACCAATTATGAGATCTTGGAATGTGCAAATAATTAATATAAGTAAATGATCTTTGCAACAACCTCACTCTTAAATACTGGCAATATAAAGATGGATCCCTTACCTGATAAATGTTATTTAATTGAGACACTATCAATTGGGAATCAAGATACACTACCAACGAGTCGATCCCATGAGAGATTGCCTCGGATAATAAATTAATAACGGCAGTATACTCAGCCATATTGTTTGAAGCAGGACCTTTACACACGCCTCTTGATGCCATCAATTGACCAGTTGGATAATAGAGTACCCAAGTTGCGGAAGCGAGATTCCGAGTGTGCTGACTAGCACCATCAGCGAACCCAAAATAGACCAAGTCATCCATCAACACCTGCCACAGCAGATCAAAAAGTGCTGATATCAAAAACTCTCGATGATATATGTACAAATATACATAAAGTACAAAGAAGCCATTGCCTGGCCAAAGCTAAGCAAAGCACTTCCTGAGGTAGAGCCCGTCAGGGGGCTCCGCCAACTTACTCCTAGGGATGTTTATAGGTACTATGATCGAACCAATCAATATACTACCTTCGGCGAATGAATGTGTTGGAGCCAAAGGGACCGTACAAACATCGCTAGTCGAACTGGAGGATTGAGATTCGACTTCATGCACAGGGGAATGAAAGTGTAACCGACGATGTAAATCTTCAAAAGGTCGATCTACCATCGTCATTGCTTCGAATATCGCTTCATCTGATGGAAAAACAATATCTAATCAATTCGATGCTGAGGTGGAATCGAGGGTCTGAAAATGAGCCACATCACCATCTATCTCTTTCCCAGAGGAAGTAGTAGAATGGTTATCTGCAGAGTTATCGATAGATTCACATCTAAGCTCTACTGCAGACATAAGAGATTCTATTCCACCCACCTTGTCGTCACCTGATGTGGTCACAGATGAAGCTAAGGTTCCAGGTTTCGAAGAATAAGGAGTTTGAACAAGCTCTCTCCGTAAAGGGTCCCTCGAGGATGAAATTGTATCTATTCCAGCTGTAGGAGGGGGAAGATTAAACGTACCCATCAATGAAGAGTACATCCTGACTCCTAGATTCTCAATAGGCGGACGGGGGTTACCCACTAAAGGAATAGTAGAGTCAGAGCTTGCTTGAGGATCGACTGGACAATAATCCAATTGATCAACCTTAACGATTTTCCCCTCATGAGGAAAGCAAATGACACGAAACAGAGTCGAAACAACGACGTCCATTTCGTATACCCAGTTCCTTCCTAAGAGGAGATTGTAGTCTAGGTTAGCATCTATGACCTCTACTTCAATATTAACGACCTTTCCTCCAACACATATAGGAAAGGTCGGGATAATCCCGTATGGCCTATGAGAATGACCATCAAACGCTGTCAAGAGGGTGGGTGAAGGAACAACCGACGGTGATCCAATGGCCTTCCAGCATGACATAGACATGACACACGTGGAAGCTCCCTCATCTATAACCATCCAAAAAATATTCGTTTTCTGGTAGGTAGACTTTATCTGGAAAGCCATATGATGAGGAAGTCTCTCTTTGACATTATTCATATCAAAAGTGAGAGCTAAGGAATTACTTAGATCCACTGCCCCCATTGCCGATAGCAAGGCACTTCGTTGAGCAGGACATGACTGGAGAACCTCTAAAGCGGACATAGCACATGGACTCTGAGCCAGAACCTCAACGATGGAGTAATTCTGGGCTGCCCTAATATTAGGTTTGATAGTCGCGTGTTTTGCGGAACCTTTTGGTACCCGAGGTATAGTCTTGACAGAAGGTCGCTCAATATGAAGTGGGTTGTTAGTTTCGGGAACTGATTTACCCTTGGAAGTTTCACCTTCACCATAATCGCATGACCATGTGGTCACATTAGCGTGAGAACCCATCATGAAAACATTTGATTACTTGTCCCCTTCCTGGTTGCCCCTTGCGGAGGTACCAGGGTTTGAAATCGCGCCAGCAAGAAGTTGCTGCCCTTGGGGAAAAGGGTTGGTTAACACAGCTTGAGAACTAGAAGTCCCTTGCTGCCCTAACAAGCGTTGAGCGTCTTTAATCTTGGGGCAGAGATGAGTTAAATGGTCTCCACTGCATAACTTGCACAGAAACTTGACTTTATTTCTAGACTCATTTCCACCACCACCAACGTTGTTGCTGGATTTATTTGCATCAGGCTTCCCATCCTAGTTCTTTTTCTTACCTCGTCCTTTCTTTTTCCCATTGGAATTTTGATTTCCTTTGGGGTTATTAGATTGGATGGCATTAATTGAAGAAGTTTGGGAAGCGGGGGGATTAGACGATGTGATTTGGTTGTTAGAAGCAGTTTGTAAGGACAACTGCTGCAATTGGTTCAACAAGTTCATGGTAGTTGTGTCTACTGACCCAACGATACCATCCGCGTGTGGACCTGGCTTTGACTTAGCTACGTCAACCTTAGACCCAGGAGCATCTGGCAAGTATTTTTGTAGGATCCCAGACTGAGAGTAGATCAATTCTAATTGTTGGGCCATAAAAATGGCTTGCTCCTCAAAATAGACTCCAGACATGGAGACATCCTTGGAGATCTCGGGTTGTAAAGATTTCAAAAACCACTCGAGACGGTACTCCGAAGGGATTTCGGCTTTAATGAGCCTCTTTCTCCATCTCCATTCCTGAATATGGTCAGAAATGTGAGTTGCCTTATCCTGACGAAAAGTGGCCAGAAGTTCAGTTCCGGCATCATAACAGACAGGCAACTGGAAATGATTTAAGAAAATATTGGCTAAGTCAGCGAAAGATGTAAAGCTGCCCCCTGGCAACTCTATATACCATTTGGCCGCATTACCAGTCAAGGTGCGTTGAAAGAGTCTCAACCTAATCGAGTCATCGATAAGGGAGTTAGATGAGCACCACAAATGGAATGTCGTTACATGGTCGCTTGGGTCTTCACCGCTCTTCCCTTCGAATTTTGGAATGTCTAAAGGGAGTTTGGTTGGGACCGGAGGCCAGGCCGGATCGTATTTGATTGGGTCATTTGTTAACTTAGTGAGATCTGACAAGTTCAACGTTGCCAGAAACGGAAGCCTAGGAGGACCTTGGGGATTCCACCCAGACTGGGCAGAACTCCCAAAGTTCTGAAAAGATTGTCTTGGATTTTGGGAGGCACCAGGCTGCCGGAAGTAACCAGTAGAATCAGCTGAACCAAAAGGCAAGCCTTTTGATCTAGCAAAATTCGGAGTTTGACCAACTCCGGCCATATAGCCTCCATAACTAGCAAAGTTTCCTCCTAAAGGGTTATAAGGAGTTGATAACCCCTGATATGGATTCCAAGTTGAAGCTAGGGGAGGAATACTTTGAAACGAACAAACCGTGGAGTACGGCCTATTCCCTTGTTGGCCGATAAATAGATTCCAAGTTCCTGCGCCACAAACCCCAGGGTTAGTCCAACCTTGGAAAGGATTACTGCTTTTTCCTACAGAAGAAAAAGCCATGGATCCTATCGTCGGGTTGGAATGTGGTATATGACCACTTCCGAAAGGAAAACCCTGGAATGAAGCTGATCCTCCCATCATGGACGTAGCGACACTAAACGGAACCGATGGAATATCCTATGAGTGGGTGCCAAATGGGAAGAATCCAGTACCAAAAGCATTGGTTTGGGCATTTCCACTCGTGGACGGAATGGAGGTAGACCCAACTAAAGATGTGCTAGCAAAAGATCCAAACAAGGAAGCAAAGGAGATGGAAATCGTTCCTCCCCCTTGGACCGATGTTGGAGTTTGCATAGTCGTAGCACTTGTAGAAGCCATGCTTCCAGTAGTGATCATTGATGGTAAGCGCGTAGCGTAACCTGGACTTGACGGTCTATGCGTCGGAGTCCCAACGTATTGTAATACGTCTGGATGACTAGATGGTAGTGGAGAATTCGGAGCCACTAAAGACTCTGAGAGTTCTTCTACCTCTATGTTATTCTCCGCTTGAAAGAGAACTCGAGAAAGGACTGGAGTGTCCCTCTCTTGTTCGGAAGTGCCAGACCTTGCTTGAACACTAATGCCCCCGAGAGGAGGATCAATCCCCAATGCGTCAACCGGCGTGGGACGGAACCCACTGGTAGTATTACCTCTGCGCCTTCTAGGAGAAGGCTCTAAACTTGGTGGTGAAAGACCACAAAATCTTCGAGACCGTCTGGGAGATCGGTCAGCCACTTTGAATTTTTTGTTATGATCTAACTAAAGACTCAAAAAATTGAAAGCTAGGCCAACTAAGAACACAGAGCACACACTATAAAGTCCCTAAAGATAACAGCCAGTCAAACAACTTCCAAGTATTTCTGCTCCAGGTGATTAGGACTGGACACCAAAATACAAGAAAGTGTATTAAGGGGCCTTCCGAAGATAGTCTGGGATGATGAGGGCCCAGTCCTATCAGCGAAGGTATCAGAGAAAGTTACGCTGACCTCCTAAATACAGCCTGCGCTGGTGCAAGCCCCCAAGCTTCGCAAGGGTGCCCTCCAGTAGTACTGTCAAGAGTGATGCAACGTCGACCTCAGGTGCGACGGGATTCCCCTCCGCAGCCACCTGTGTAGATCCCTAGGAGTAGCAACTATGGATACCAACTCGTCGCAGAAGCCAGGAGGAACAATCATGAGGTAAGTTCGGACAAGTAGGAGAGGGGGTATCTCTCTTCCCTGTCTTCACAGACCCTCGTGCTTAACTCCCAGATCCGGAGCTTTCCAGGTCTTCCTAACGCTATTGGATTTTCTCTTGTTATTCAGACTCCTACGTTTGACGTTTATATGGCCTTCTAGAGTTAACTCTCCACTCGCGTAATCCAAGGCCCTAAAATCCTAAACTTGTTGGTGTAACTGACTTAAACAAAAAGTTCTAGTGAATTTTAGTTAGCGCTTGATTTTAATATACGCTGTTCTTTAAGTCACAAGGTAACGGTAGTGAAACTAGTGGTGTTTTTTGATGCAAAAGAAATTAATAAAAACTTAACTACATGCACATGCACTTTTTCGTTTTTCGATGAAGAGCAATTTCTATAGGGTTCAGAGGAACTTCTAATGAAACAAAATTTTCTTTTCTTTTTGTTAATTCACGCTTCACACTCACAAAAGTTAACAAAGCTATGTATGCCTAAAAAGGTATGCACATCTATCCTAATACAACAAATATATTTTGATGCAAGATTCGAAACTACTCTAACAAAATGAAAGTTGCTTGCTTATCAATCTTTATCTTGCCACTTAAAATGTCTAGATGGAATATGAGATGCTACCATTCATTTCGTCTAAACACTAAAAACAAGTTCTAAGACAAACATAAAGCACTTTCATTCACTAAAAGGAAACCAAATGAAAACCAAGTTCAAGAAAGCAAAACTAAGTTTTTCAAAAAGATTTTCTTCAAAAGTAAAAACAAAAAAGTCTTTTAAAAAATGCTCTCAACAGCACTGAAACGTGTGATTGAAGAATAGGCAACAAACACTTTTGCAAATTGACACCACTCAATGGATGAAAACTCAACAAAAATAAATGCGTTTAAAAGTGCTCTTAACAATCAAAAGCAACAATGAAAGCTTTGGCAATGAAAACCAAAAAGATCAAAAAGACAAATTTCAAGAAAGTGTCAATCAACAACTTTCATGAAACAAAGAAGCGAATGGTCACAAAAGCGGTTTTGTCAAGCAAACAAAAAGTCACCAAAAGCAAGATTTGACATGAAGATTGAGATCAATCTCCCTACCCTGATGAATCAGAGCATCCAAGATTCCAAACAAGAAATCTTGCGTGCTTGAACAAGAAAAGATGATGCTTGCAATAACAAAAACAAGACCAATACTCCTTATAATCAGAGAGAATTTGGAACAAGATGCTCGCTGTAAAAACAAAAACTGATACTGGAAAGTGACTGTTTCAAACTGACTCAAACTACCAGACAGACCTTCAGAGACAAAAAGATTTACAAATCTTGAAAATTGCAAGATATACGCGACTGTACTTATGTACAGATTGCATGTATACGCTATTGTAACTAAGGAAACATGCGTATACACAGGTTCACTTAAAGAAACATGCGTACATACGCCTCTGTAACTAAGAAAAATAGCGTATATAAAAGATTTCAAGAAAAATAAAAAACAAACTGAGGAAACTGGCAAAACTTAAAGTTCAAGAACAGACTAGACAGCAACAGCAAGCTAACAAGGCAGCTGAGCCCTGATTGGCTTGAAAACACCCAAACTAGGAACAACAAGAGTGTTGTCCCTAGTGGAGTCGCTAATTCTGATGGAGGGAACTGTTCCCCTAGGGCTTTTTGGGTTGAAACCCTAGCAGACTGAAAGTTATCTATTCAAAGAAACACACATTCACACGACCATTATGCTATTATAAGAAAATTCTATTGTAAAGGGTACGTACCTTAGGTCCTACGTTTGAGAAGGCCCTTAGGGTCCAAACCCTTCTTGGAGTTCCCTTCTTCTCTTTTGTCCTGGAAAACAACCAATTCCAAAGAACACAGCAGTATATGGACAAAACCTTATAAAGAAACCATCTTCATGTTATAAAGAAACGTAGTTAGTTATGAAATCCAAACAACCATTTACATATGAATTCTAAACATGAATATCATAAACATAAAGGAGATTCATTTCCGGAACCAAGACATGTGTTTCTTTTATTATAGACAAATAAAGTACATAAAAAGGAATAATTTCACCTGAGTCACCTTCAGCAGGCTCCAAGCAAAGCTTCCTTCTGGATCCGTTCCAGCCTCAAGCCTTTAACAAACTCCTTCCATGACTCTCTCCATGATGTCATAAATGGTGGATGAACATCAACACACAAGGAAACAAGGGTTTCCTGTACAAATGGGGGAAGTGCAGAAGGCACAAGGGACTTCAGACCTGGTTAGGGGAAAAATCTTAGCATAATAACCTTTCTCTCTCTTCTCTCCTCCCTTAGGCCTTCCCTTTGAGGTCTTTTTATACCTCTCCCAAAGTAGTTTTTTAGTTGGGAGTTGGTTGGGAACAGTTGGGCCACAGGCACTAACAGGTGATCAACAAGTAAAACTCGCGATATCCGCCCAAAAATAAGGAGTTTTATATTTTCTTAAGTGTTTTAATATGTATACGTGGGTTGGGTATATACCTACCCGCGTATACACGCGTTTAACTGAGGGCAATGTCGCGTATAAGGGATAAAACATTGTTTTTAAATTTTAGGACTAGGTCTGGAAGGAGGGGTTGCCCTAGGCCATGAGTGTAGCATCAAAAACCATAAGAGTGAGATTTGGAGCTATAACACTCCTGGGCTACCAGCTTTACTTATCAACCCAGGGTTTGTACAAACTTGGAGGTGATAGTGCTATATGCACAAGTAAAAGTGAAGGTCTTGCCTGTTGTCATTGTTCATCTGGCGAGAGAACCAAGGGGTTCCAAGCCAGACTTCTATAGAGTCAGAAGAAGATTGATTCCTTGATGGAAGAGGATAAAATCTACTTTAAGAGAGCTATTCTACTATAGTAATGAAGAAAACAACAGGTAATGCTAAATCACACGATATCCTAATTCACCATTTAAACAACTATGCTAAGCAGAATTGCTAAATCAACACTAATCTAATGCTACTATCTAAGTTGTAGAAGTAAAGAGCATCAAACCATACTAAGGTGTAAGCAAGGAAACTAAGCTAAATCTGTTTTCAAGAGGAAGAGAAATCGAAGATCGAAATCAGTGAAAGGACGCCGTAATGAAGCAGCAGTGCACGAGAACCGTTGGATCAATCGGATCAATGAAAAGGATTAATGGAAGATGAGATAGAAGATGAGTGATGGAGAACTTATCGCAGGCGATTACATTAGTAGATGGATGGATCAATCAACGAATAGGATTAATGGAAGATGAGTGGTGGAGATCTTATCACAGAGATTGAGTGAATAGATGGATGAACAGGATTAGCGGATGATGAGTGGCAGAGATCTTATCGTATGAGATTGAGTGAATAGATGGATGGAAAGGGTTAACGGAAGATGAGCGATGGGGATATTATCATGGGAGATTAAGTTCATAGATGGACGAACAAGATTAACGAAGGATGAGCAGCGGAGATCTTATTGCGGGAAAAACATGCGGAATGATGGAGCAGGTTTTTGTAGGTGGTAAGCAATTTCTCATGTGCCCTCAAAGCTGCAAGTTGTCTTTCTAATTTCCACATGATTAACCTAAGTGAGTGACATGTAGCATGGGAAAACCACTTTTCTCGCGTGCACTCAGGCAGATATCCATTGTGCAAGAATTCACGTGAGATTGTGCGATCGCCGTTGGATCATGTGGGATTCATCAACGGTGGAGAACGGCCAAGCTAGTTCGCGATTGAGTGACGCAATAGCCATTGGATTGAGGGTGTGACAGATCAACAGTAGAGATTTGGAGCGCATAAAGTAGGTGGGAGAATTCACGATAGCCGTTGGATCAAGCTAGACAGATCGATAGTGGAGATCTGGAGCGCATAAAGTCAAGCGTTGAAATGAATTGGACGGTGATTGGTCAGGTTTGTTGTGGATCAAATAGTAATGAAATATATGGGTATAATCTGATCAAGACATGTTTTATTAGCTTCCACTTAAGCATTTTGTGCTGATGGAAATGAGCATATGAGTAAAAAGTGATGGAAAAATAAAACAATGAAATGAACCTCATACTGAATCAAGACAACAACTTCATGAAAGAACTCCTAGCTAACCTACTAATTGAAAGAAGGCACAAATGGAAGCAAACTAAAACACAACCAATCTACTCTACACTACCTAATGGAAGTGCGGCTACTTAAGTAAATGATCAATTAAACCATGAATCTACATTAGCATACATGTACAATAAAGAGGAGCCTTAGCTGCTAGGGTTGGGCCCTAACCGAAGAGCTTCAGCCCTCTAAGTTAACTCAGTACTAGCTCAAAACAAAACTCATTCTTATTATCAAAACAATGGATTACATCAAAAATTGTCACAAGTCTTACAGCTCGAAAATAAAATAGAGTTTTATAATCAAAAGTCTAAATCCTACTGAGGTCCTATGCCTCTCTAGTTATACGACTGAAGTCTCCAACGACTTCCTTAAAATTAGCGAGGTTTGGCTCCCAGACTCGAGATAAACTGGTGCTTTGACTTTCACTTGCTCTGCTGCCTTCTAGTCCTCATGATTTGGCTGTTTGCACTCCGAGATGATGGAAGAATATTCGAATGGAGGGTAGTAAATGAGGAGGATTTACCTCCTATAATTCCTCTCCCTTTTCCCATCCAACTCTAACTCATCTCATAAAGAAAATATAATCAAAAGTATGAAATAAGTTGTGAGAATAGTTGGTTTGAATAAGCTAGGAGGTGAATTAAGGCCCATATAATTACCCAATGATGAGGCTCATCAGGTTGATCAAACATAAGAAACTAAAACATGCCACAAGTATTTTGGGTGTCAAGGGTTTTATTGGTGGTTTTTTATGGTTTTCAAGGTGGTTTTCATGTTAACCTTTTGTAGTTTTTGCATGGTGGGTTTTTCTTTCCAATTAATTTATTTTATTTTGTAAGAAAAAATAAATAAAAGAGACAAAAAAAATAGGAAACCTAACTTGGATTGATCCTCTGGGTCATTTGCAGGGTTGCGAGGAAGTTAGATTGAGTTCCTCCATATCAGTCAAGCTTATAAATCCTTTGTCAAACTCCTTCTTCCTCGTGATCTGCCAAAAATGGCTTGCATAGACCACTATCAGGTTTTGAATAAGAAATAATTTCTCAATCAAGCCCTAGCGCTCGATCTATCCCTAACACTCGATTGAGCCATAAAGCTTGTTCGATCGAGGCTCTGTTTAAATCCTTGATCGAGCTATGTTTAATCCCTCAAGAAGCTCAATTGAGTGCTTAAAATGGCTTGATTGAGCTTCCTTTTTTTTTACCAAAATGCACCCTCACTTTGCCAAAAAGTGTAACTTAACCTTGCTCAAATTTTTTTCTCTTCTTGGCTCCAAATCAACTAATACATATAGGCACAAATACATGGCTCTGCCTAACTCATTAATGAGATTAGGATTGGTGGCAGACAAGAGGAGTCCTTTTGGGGCTCTTTAATTCCCATTCAATATTGGAATGACTAAAGAATGGGCTATTAAATCTTGTGATGTCAGATGAAACTAGCTCATTGAATGTGATGTGGTCCATGGGATGTTGAATTGTCACTTTTTCATATGTACACAACTGGCGAAAGTGATATGTTCAAAAACTACCTTGGAGCCCTTGCATGATTTTATTTTTTAAATGAAACATTAGGAACATTTAAATTTGTGTTGCTTCATGATGCTTCTAGTGTTAATTATCACACTTGTACATGTTTTCTAATGCTCAGTGTATCCTGACATGTATAATTGGGTTTACAATTTTCCCATGATAGGAATGGGTAATAAGTTGAATGATACATACTTTTTCACCAATAAACAATGAGCGAAATGACCATAATCACCAGTAGAAAATGATGAAATTAATGGCTAGGTGACTAAAAAATTTCGTCACCGCAATTATTTCAAATGAATTACTACTAAATTTGAGCAATTTTAAGTGACCGAACTAAAAATGACCAACTAACTTAAACGACTAATTTAGTCTAGCAATAAAACATACGACTAGATAATAAGTGACTAAACTAAAAATGACTAACTTAACTGACTAATTTAGTCTCGGATTAAAAAATATGACTAGATAATAAGTGACAAAGTTATTTCATGATGAGACTGCCCTACAAGCCACCAAATTTCTATCATATCAATGAGGTCAACAACAGTTCCGAGTTTATGGTTCAAGATATATCTAATTTGGAACAAACTTAGCTCTAGAGCCCAGGATTTTTTTCCACCTCTAATGTTTATGGACAAAGAGATCAATTTCTAAAGCATGTGGGAGCCAACCTATCACATTTCCCATGTTGACACCCTCTATTGAACATTATGGAAAATCTCCATAGATTAGTTATCCTTACTAAAACAAACATTTCATTGGAAATGGTCATTAATCCTATGACATTACTACTTCACTATACTTTTTGACCACACAGAGCTTATTTTGATGTCTACCCTTCTTATTTCATGACAATACTACCCTACAAGCCACCAAATTTCTATCATATCCATGAGGTCAACACCAATTTTTGGTTCAAGATATAACTAATTTGGAACAAACTTAGCTCTAGAACCTATGTTATTTTTTCGCCCCTAATGTTTATGGACAAAGACATATCAATTTTCTAAAACAGGTGAGAGCCAAATTATTACCTCTCCCATGTTGACTCCCTCTATTGAACACCATGAAAAATCTCCATAAGTTAGTTATCGTTATTAAACCAAACACTTAATTAGAAATGATGAATGATAATTACCATGACATTACTACTTTTTTGCACTTTTTAACCACACAAAACTTGTTTTGATATTAGCATAATTCACTTTTAATAAGTCAACCAAAATCCCCTCAAATAATATTTAGTGCTACAAAATCTTAACAATTTTTATAAATTAATAATTAGAAATACCTCCCATTAAAAACCAGAAAAGACTCAACATTTTATTTAATGGAATTTAATTCCTCTTGAAAATTAAAATAATGATTTATAATTAGAAACACTTCCCATTAAAAACAATAAAAGACTCATCATTTTATTTAATGGGATTTAATTCCCCTTTAAAAACACGTGAGCATTTAAAAGGAGCATTTCATTTAAGTTCCATTCAAAGTTTCATGATTTGTTTCTTTGTGATTTCCCTCCATTTGAAAGTTTGTCCAGGAGGAAGGGCATGACAAACCCAATTCATGAGATTTTATTCTCTGTGCCTCCAATCCTGGTGATTTGGTTCTACCGCACGAATGTGCACAAGGTTTCCCACACTACTGGGTGATGGCCCATGCCAAAGCCCTTTATCTATCTGAGAAACTTCAAAATACTTCTACACAAACACAAAGAGGTACTCAACTACAGAAGATCTATCTGGGTGGGTCAGAAACTTCAGGAAACTGGGCTATGGAAACAGGAATGGAAACAAACCTCACCTTAATAAAGATAGTCATATCAGGGTTATACCATCCGTCAATCAAGCTTTCCTGCCAGGTTATGTATTAGCACCTGGAGGGAATCCCGGGTACTAGCGAGGTTGGGAAGGCACAAACAAGTGCCTAAAATGGGGATTCGAAGGTTAAAGCCAATGTTTCATTAGGCTATTTCCATCGTCAAATAAGATTGGATGGAGAAGTTGTTTGGTTGGTGCACCTCACACTACTTAGGAATCATTTCTCTATCAGTGTAAGCTAAATCAACTATATGTTTCTTTTTCTCTCTTTGTCCTCCTTGAATTGTATTCCTTGACTTGTATTATGAGGCTATATGTCCAGGATTCCATGGAGGAAGATGAACCCAAAGGCATAAGCGATAATGGCTTCACCAAAGAAGATGACAGGTGCCTTTCTGACACAAAAATCAACTAAGAAAATAAACAAATAAGAGAGAAAGAATGCATTGATTATGACAAGAAAATCAAATATCCTAATACCATAGGTGTTTACAAGCAGATGCTCTAGCACATATGGATTTTGATTATCCAATCATCCCTAAAAATGACAGAGACCCAAAAAGGACCTTGGATTCGCCTGGATCCAGGCTTTTGAGAGTCCCAAAGCAAAGAAATTGGATGTCGAGGAAACGAACGTGGAAGCAGATAGGCAAGATTGAGGCTTTGTGCCAGAGGAGAAGCTTCCAAAGGCCAAACCCACTCAAAAGGTAGGTAGCTAACTGTATTTTATATTTATTTTTTAATTATAATAATTATTGATTCTTGCCCATGAGGAACTTGAAAGAGTCTCAAACTCTCTAGGATCAGACTGCAAAGCCAACCTTCTACTTTATTAAACACAAAAGAAAATGAATGTGTATATATACAATGGGATGAGCCCCATGGATAACCTCCATAGTGGGAAAATAGAAAACCTACGTGAGCTTACAACTCACAACACAACAAAGAAAACTAATTTTCTTTCTTTAGAAATTACCAACACCAACACCCCCCCATAAGTGAAATGTAGGGAGGAAACAAACAAATGGGTCCCAACAACTAGGCCTGATGAGGTACCCATGTACAACAACAATGAAACCTCATAGAAAACCAGAAACAAGAAACCAAAAAAAAAAATAGTGAAGGTAGGAGGATTCAAGAGGACCCCCCAAAGACTACTTCCTTCACCCCAAGCATTGAACAAAGTTGAAGAAACCTAGGAGAAACCACTGGAGTCAACCCCCTATCTATCATATTGTCCAAGAGTTTTTTAGCTACCTCCAACTCTCCTTTTACACGGAACCCACTGATGAGTATATTGAAAGTATTAATGCTAGAAGAAAAACCATTTCTGACCATCTTCTCCTACACTTTTAAAGCTTCCCTGCATTATATCTTCCTTGCTATAACCATCAATTAATAGGATTTAATTTTAAACAACGGGTTGCAACCCATTATTGATCATGTAGTGAAAACTTTTATCAGTTGCATTTGCTTTTGTTTGCATGCAAAGTCGAGTAATGAATAGTATGCATATGCCTGATTCTAGAACAATTCCTTTTGTGATCATGTCATCCATTAGAACCAAAGTCTCTTGAATATTTCCTTCCTATAAATGCCCAAGAATTAGTGTGGCATAAATACTTTTTTTGGAGTACAAGACCTTTCTTTAGTATTTGAATATAAATATTATGAGCTTCCTGAATCTCTCCATCCTCCTAAATGCCACCAAAAACATTTTCGTAGATAAATATGGCACGAGGAGGAAAACCTTTTTGAATCATTTCCTCCATCAACTTCAATTCCATCCTTGAATTCCCACTCTAGAAATGGCCGTATATAATCTTGACATAGCTACTCTTTTTGGGAGTTAAACCCCTTTCTCGCGTTTCACTAAACCATTCATTCGCTTCTTCCATTTTTCCTGCTTTATACAACCCTTCAATCAGTGTAGTATAAGTTGTAACATTAAATACTATAACTTTTCTAATAATGTCATCATGGATTATGTTTAGTTGTTCAAAATTGCCCTTGAGGTAGTTGATCTCCAACCCTGTAGAGAAAATCATTGATGTAGGAACTAATCCCTGGTCTAACATTTGAAAGATAAGATTATTCACTTCCTCTACCATTCCAAGCTTAAAAAGTATGCTAATGAATGAACTGTAGCTATCTATGTCAAGGAGAAGACCATGTTCTAGCATTTGGTTGTGTAGCTTTGTAACATGTCCAATGCTTTCCTTCTGCAAATGAGTTTCAACTAAAATTGTATAAATTTGAAGCTTGGTTTCTATATCCTTTGATGAATTTGTTGCAGGAGGTAGTTGACATCCTTCAAATTACCTATCCTAGAGAGACCTTTGATAAGTTCATTGTAATTTTTAATTTGAGGCACAAAACCTCCTTGTGAAATGATATCATTCACACTATCAAGAGCCTCTGACACTCTACTTTCCTTGTAGTATCCATCAATAAGTAAATCATATGTGCAAAAGTCAGGAATGCAGCCTATTTGATGGATGACTTGTATAATTTTGGGGGCTTCTGGTAGCTTAACCCTATAACAAAAAGTTTCAACAACATAATTCCAAGTATTAGTAGTTGGACAAAATCCCCTTTCTTGCAATTATTTAAAGATTTCCATCACTAATTCCAGTTGTTCCATATGATCTAAAGCTTTAAGAAGCATATTGCAACAATGAATGTCACTTGCAAAGACTTGTAATATGTCAGCAACTTCTAGCATCATTTAACATTGTGCACAAGTCTTGTTCAACTTTTTAAGGACTATAGGTACCAAATAACCTAAATACATAGAAATTAATGCCCAAACAATTCCTGAAATTGAGGATTGATCCTTGCAGGTAATAACAAAATGATCCATTACATCCTATTCATCATTGTACAACTTTGTCATTATCAATATATGAATCAGAGTTAAGTGAATTTGTATAGTTTGTTGAATAATATGTTGTTTTTTCTAACCAACTGAAGAATTGCAATGCCAATCCAACATTATCATGGATTTCAAGCAATACTTGAATTAAAACACATGGAATAAATTCTAATGATAAATCCTCAGGCATATCCTAATGATGTCCCTTCAAAAAATTACAGATAGTAGAAATATTACCCGAATTAACTTCTTGAGTGTAAACACATTGTTTTTGTTCACAAATTTCAATGTCAAGCTTTCGCGAGACTGCCTCTATAGAAATATATCTCGTCTCGATAGCATGATCAAGAAAATAATTAGTCTTGCAATCAAAATATTTTGTCCTTATGGCATGAAACCCTTGCCATCTCCCTAAACTATTTTGAATTTCAAGCCTTCTTAGTAGGTGTATTGTTGCATGCAGATTTAAAGAACATATAAGGTTTAAAACTCATTTTAGCAGCTCTATATAGCTAACAAGGCCTCAGTTTACTCTTGAGTTCAATGGAGTATGAGTCCTTCCATACCAAGGTCCCATTTTCGCTTGGGTTTTCCCAACCCATATGTCATGTCAAAAAAAGGATAAGGTTGGGTGTTGTATTAGGGGCTCTGGTAGAACTAATGCCCTCATATCTCATTAATAAAAAGGCCAACATCTAAGTAATATTGTTCCCATCATTTTCGCTCTTGGTACAGTGATGTAGGTCCAATTAGCTATGGTTGGTTTGATGTTCATGGCTTGGTTTTATATATAACTTTCTTCTCACTTGAGAGGGGACCAACTCCATGGATAGTCAATTCCAAAATTTATACTTCAAAATATAGAAGTATGTGTGGAGCATTACTGAACAATTTCTTCGGTATTTAATCTGATTATTTCTAAGAGATTCCTAGCTTTAATTAATGTGTTGGGCACATCCAAAACATTTATAATATTATTAGCTATTGTTGGGGCTACATTCCTTCTTGTCCTTACTTTTGTTCTTGAGATGAAAGGCCTGAGCTTTGAGGAGTTTAATAATTATGACAAGGGAGATCATATCGTGGTAGTATAGGTGAGGAAGGTGTTTTTAACAAACCCCTTCTTAATGATCATTATACATTCTGAAGAAGTAAATCAAATGTTGAAATCTCTCGTGACAGAGGGCATTCAAATCAATTGCTGCAAATCTGCAGATGCCATTTTTGAGGTATTGTAGAATAATGTACAACTTAAATGGAATATCACTAATCATATCAGCAAGTTTTGCATGGTGGCATATCAACATGTTTTGCATGGTGGCATATCTACATGTTTTTCATGGTGATAGTGTTGTAATTTGCATTATTTCCTTGTAAGATGCTATTAATTTTTTTGAATTTTCATTGGATATGTTGGATAATGGATGCTTCCACTTACATCATTCATCAACATACCACTCCCCAAATATAGGAATTCTAATTTAGAACTACATTTGTGTATGCAAAGCATATATATTTTATGATTTCCTTTGATTATGCAAAGGATATATATTTTATGCCTTCGTTTGATTGTTATAACTTGACTCTGGTGTGGGCAGTTACATGAAATGGGATTGGAAAAAGTATGGGGAGACAATGTAGAGCATGTCTTTGATATGATACATTTGTTGTTGTAGATCCTTTAGGCATCTGATCCATTGACTTTGGAAATGCTTCTAGTACAGATTCCTATGGTTTTTAATGTTGTGATTCTTTCACCTCATGGTTATTTTGGGCAAGAAAATGTTTTAGGAATGCTAGACAAGACACTGGCGGACTAGTAAACAAATTTCTTATAATTGCAATGTTCATTCCATGATATCATCGCTTTATTGTATGATTGTATTTTGAATTTTTCTTTGTATTTTTAACTATGAAATTGAAAATACTTGGTATCATGTCCATTTAAAAAACATCCAAAGCTTTAAGATGAGTTTAGTATTACATGTTATTAGTTGAAATCCTTTTAGTTGTCTTGCGTTAAAATATTTTCATGACTTTTAAATATTTTTACTTTCATGTTGTTATTTGAGCACAGGTTGTCTGTATACTGGACCAAGTTCATGCACTAGAGAATGAAATGTTGTTGCGAATAAAACAACAACGGTTAAATCTCACACCTTAGATTATTTCTTTTAACACGTTATCTACAACATGAGCTTTTTTACATGTAACTTAGCTGGCATGATTGTGCCTAAGCTTTCTCTGAGTGTTGAATATAACTAAGTTAGTTGAATATAACTATGTTACTAAGGTATTCTTTTCTATGGTGATGTTTTCTTTGCTTTGTTTATATAGGTCATATGGCCACAGAAGGGCCACTATCCCCAACTGAAGAAAACTTGTTTGATTTTCTTGCTTTTATGGGGTAAAATGACATTGACATTGTTGATGTTAAGGTATATGTCGTATAAATATTTTATAGTCTACTTTAGTTTATATTCAAGTATTCATCGTCTTTCATGTATTACACTCTTAATTGTATTTTCTTTCATTTTTAGGAGAGGAATTAATTATTGATGGTAAGTAGCAGAAATTGAAGAAAGGGGAGAGCAATAACATTGGAGTGCAAATGAAAAATGAGATAGAAAAGAACCAGTCTAGTGATACCCTTAGAACCAATATCTTGCATAAGACACAAACATAGAGACTCATGGTCAAGTCTTCAGAGTTGGTGAATTCACTTGCAATGCCTTGGCAACATAATGATAATGTTTTGAAATGATGAAACAATATTTCATGTGTAAATTGTAGTCCAACCAATATTAATTTGGAAACTCATATTCTAATACTTGATATTCTATATAATAAAATTTATGTAGTTGAAATTATTTTTATTTGCACTTGATATTATTTAGTCTTTTAATTTACAGATGTAACTTTGTGTTATCATATTTGATGAACATGCACATTGTATGACATTTGTTTTAATTCAGTTGAAAAATCATACTAATTAATTTATGTTGATTAATAATTACCACATAAATCAATTAAAAACTACTAAATTAGTAGTTTATATTGATAAATGATGAGCAAAAATAAAATGAATATATGACTAAATTAGTCGTCCATAATGACTATGAATGAAATGAATAAAAACTAATAAATTAGTAGTTGATATAATGAATATGAAACTACTAAAAAACTATAAATGACTAATGCAAATGATAAATTTATGATTACAAATGATGATTAAATTTTTCATATATACGACTATTAGTACCTAATTTAGAGTATCTTATTACATGACTAAAATTTAGTCATATTTCTTTAGTCATTAATTGGTTTCAAAGGATGACTACAAATTGCATATATATGACTATTAGTAGCTAATTTACAACATCTTATAACACGACCAATGTTTTGGTCATATTTCTTTGTTCATTAATTGGTTTTATCAGGTAATCATATAGGAATATATTTTGTTGTATATTTGGTCATTAATTGCAACAATTAATGACTAAATTAATGACCAAATTTATGGTTAAATATACTACTAGATGATAAAATTGAGACAACCAATTAATGACTAAGCTAAAAATGACTAAAAGTTGGTCGCATTATAAGATACTGTAAATTAGCTACTATTGGTCACCCACTGAAAAATGGTCGTTTATATGTAAATTTTAGTCATTTTTTAGTAACTAATTAGAAATTTTATACTAGTGAATATATATTTAATATGTCACGAATCTCGATGCTCAAATTTACCCTAATGGCCAATCAATAATGATGCATTTGAAAAAACTATTCTTTTTTACATCCAAGCTACATTAACTATTGATTTTTGCATTAGAAATTGATAGTATTTGGCTACTCAAATTCTATTTGGAAGAATCAAATCTATTTATGGCTAATTGAATTCCACATGAATGGAAATGTTTTGTAAATCATGAAATTTTGAATAACACTTTTGATGACTTACAAGAACCATTTATCCTATCATGCGAGCACATCATAGTGCTTCCCACTAATGATCAATGAAAAATGATTTGTACTACAAAAATGCATGACATGATATATGTTGATGTCCAATCAGAATCTGTCGAATGTCAAAACTTGAAAAATAAAAATGTGATTGAACGTGTCTTAAAAATTTTCAGAATACGCAATTGGAAATGACTACACACCTAAAACATGAGAGCAATAATTATTTCAAACTAGATCTTACTATTCTTTAATTCAAACAAACAAATCCATGAATGGTATTAATTAGATGTTTTGGCCTATTAAACCCATAGAACATAGTTTAATCCTCATTTTTGTAGCAATGATAATCTATAAGAGTGATGGAAAACTAGTTACAACATCCACAAAGACCTAGGCATTCCATTGTGTTTCCAACAACCAAATGAAATTTTCTAGTATAGTCACTTCCACTATAATGATCAATACACTCATGGTTTCCAATTAGTTTTTATTTTTAAATTGTAGATCAACTCATTCTTCCTTCTCTTGAAATGAATCCAATTAAAGGAATATAACCTAAGAGAGCCCTATTAGAGGTCCCCAACAAATAATGCACAATCTAAGAATGAGGAAGTAGTGGGGTATTCTTGGGGAACCTCAACACTTGAAAGAGTGATATTTAAAAGCCATGAGGTTGAAATTATATTACTAGTGGTGAGCACCAGTATTTCAGCAATAATGTGGCAACTCTTGGGCTTCTTACTTTACTTTTATCAACCCGGTAATTCGTAACAAACTTGGAAGCGATGGTGTTGTATACACGAGTACTAGTTCTTACTGCAGGCTATCACTTGGTCAGCTGGCGCAAGATCACTAGGAGCTCAAGCCAACTTATATGAATTCCAGAAGAAGCTTTATATGTGATGAAAGAAAGGAAATCTTACTCTACAGAGGCTACTCTACTTGCAGAAAGAGAAAGAAGACTAAAATGCAAAGTAAACCTAGCAAACCCTAATTAACCAACTAATCCTATTTTTGCAAAGAGAGAGACGAAAAACCATGAAATGAATGATATTACTTAATCTAGGAAGCACACAACATCTACTCAAGCTATTTCTATAAGGAAATGAGAAAAAAACATCTTTCTGGATTTTTATGTATTTTTAAGTGAAATTGTCATGCATGTAATTTATTTGTTGGCGAATGTGGTAGTGATTAGGTGGCGATGGAGGGAGACTTTATAGTTTACAGAGGTGTAGGAAGGTGTGGATGGGTCCTAGGAGGTCCCAAGTGGCCTTCTGGAGGTTTTTCCTACAATCAGACTTCAAAAAGACACCTACAGGAAAATCTACAGGAGGCTGCAGGGGATCTACAGGAGGTCTACAGGAAGATGCCGAGAGCTGTTTTAGAGGTTTTTAAGGTGGGAAAATGGGTGAAAAGGGTAGCGTATGGCTAGGAGGATGTGTTAAGGTGTCTATAGTTCATTAAGGAGGATTAGGGAAGATAAATATGGTTGGACTTGCTCACGGAAAGAGAGGAAAGTTCATAAGAAAAGTGCAGAAAATTAAGGCAGATTTATGAGGGACTGTGGATGACCTGTGGAACATGGATCAAATAGAGATGGTGATGGTTGACTGGTTGACTTGTGAGTAGATATGTACTACAAGAGAGCTGAAAATCAAACACTGAGACTAAGTAAGCAAGGAAACTAGCTACACTAAAAAAAACAGAACTGTTCATCAAGCTAGTCTAAATTCTGATCTAGGAAAGTAAATGCTAAACAATGCTATATGGAAAGAAAAAATGCAAGGAAATTTATTGTAAAGACAGAAATGAACATGGTGAAATAGATCTACAGCAAAAGAATTAACATTCTAACAAACTGCAACAGTAGAAATCCTATGGAAAAGACAAATATGTGTTTTCTTGTGGCAGCAAGAGAGTCTTGGCCTCAGTTCATGGTCCCAAAGGGGAGAAAGGAGGCCAAGGATCTGTTGATGGAAATTTTGTATCTTCTTCTATCACTATTCAACCTACTACAACAAAATGAAATGGAAACAACCTTTAAAATGACCAAAATAAACCTATTCTTAACTAAGACAGAAATCTATCTAACAGCAACTAATCCATAAACTGAAACAAAGCATATAAATAAAAAACAAGAGGTGCTTGGCTACTTGGATTGGGCCCTAACCCAAGAGCTTCAGCCCTCTAAGGTAACTCGGTGCTAGCTCGAATAGAATCTCATCTTCATTATCAAAATAATAATAACATTACATGAAACTGTCAACAAAAGTAAGCTTGAAGTTGAGCAAAGCAGAACTGCAACAAAAGTTCAAAAATTTGACTAAAATTCAACAACCTAATGAGGCCATAGGCCTTTCTACTTATACAATTGGAGCTCCCAATAGCTCTCTTAAAATCAGGGAGGATTGGCTCCCAAAACTTGAGATAGACAACAGTTATCCTCCACTTGCTTAGCTGCCTCTTTGGTGCATTTATGTGGCTGCTTGTGCTCCGAGCTTTCTGAAGGAGAATTCACCCTCCTATAAATCATCTCCCTTGTCTTCTTCGAATACTTGCTGCCAAATGTTCATTAAATCTTTCACTTTGCCTCCAAAATTGACCAAAAATCTGCATTAAGCACACATTAGACTTCAAGGTATAATGACCAACCCAACTCACTCTATTAGCATAAATATAATAAAAAACATGCAATAAAATAATGATAATGGTGGATTAAGCTAAGTTAAGAGGCAAAATGAACCCATATAATTACCCATTTATGGGGCTCATCATCACCCCCTACTGATTGTGTTGCTCATCCTCTAAGAAACTAGTCCACCTCCTCATCTTTGATGGCCCTGATGGCCTCCCCGACATCCCATGATTTTGATGTGAGATCCTATTCTTTATCATGGAATCCTGCCTTCCTATCCACTTCTTCCCACTGCTATTGTTATTCTTCCTCTTTTCTTCCCTCTAGTAGTCCTAGCAGTAGTGGGGGACTTAGTTTGAGGCCAATCCAATTGACCTTCAAACTCTGCATAGAGTGCTTGTACAGTGGCACTCTCCTTAATGCTTCTTTCATCCTTGTTGGGGAGTGATACTCCCTTATTTACAAGCTGTGTGGCAGTGTATTCCACCTCCTCATACAAGCATGAATACAGTCATCTGCAAGTAATCTTTCCATATCCTCAAAATGTGCAATGGCCTGAGTGTGATCATTGATATACTTAGGGGCACTTTTAGGATTATTTGCAAGTAGTTGGTGTGTATTGATGAGAGCCATGGGGTCTAATGTCTCCGCTCTGATCATTAGGGGTTCATTTGCTCTTTTGCCATCAATTTTTTTATTTCTATTGCCCTATTCTCCTCATGATTCATCCATGAGGCCATGGCCATTAGCTGCAGGTCCCCTAGCCTAGCATTGGGATCCCATTGGTTCACATCAGTGAGGCCCATGTTATCCAAATAGAACTCTACTATCTTTGCCTTTTCTTCTGTTGAACTTTGGTCACATAGGTCCATGAACTGTCTGTAATCCTGAAAAGGCATTGTGCCTCTCTATGCCAAAGTCTTGATCTGAAACTGTAGCCATTGGTCTTTGAGGTATACTCCATATGATTTTTCTGGTGTTTTGCACTGTAGTGCCTCCATAGACCAGCTAGCCATGCATGCCAATTGTGTTTCCTTTTCTTGCAGCTGTCTTTTTAGCAACTCATTTTCTGCTTCCAAGTGAGTTCTTGTGATTGCCTCTCTATGTCTTACAGCACTTAACTCCCTACCCATCTCTTTAAGCTGGTTCTCCATGTGGCCAATATCCTCTACCTCCTTGGATTTGGCGATTTGCATCCATCTATGGCTCCTTATCCTTTCTTTCTCCAACTCAAAGAAAAGTGGGACTGCAAATTTCTATGGAATGATTCCCCCCCCCCACCCCAAGAAGATTGTAGTAAGAGCCCAAACTAGGCTGGGGGTTAGGTTCTTGAGTCTCTATTGTTTCCTCCTTCCCTTTTGGCTATTCTTCCACCCTTTTCTCAAGTTTTTTGGTCTCCTGTAGCTTAGTTAGGGTCTCCTGTAGAACAGTCTGTGCCTCCCGTAGATTTGTTTTTGAGTCTTGTAGTTGCATTCTTTCCTTCCAGGTGGAAAATCTGGGACTTCTTCTTTCATATGTGATGGGGGTTTTAGATGGAGATTCTTCCCCATTGACAGTGGGTGAATCTTCAATGATAATAGCCATTGTTGAAGATGGTTGTGGTTGCCCTATTTTTATCCTTGTGCTTTTCCAAGCCCTGAAATACATTGATGTTCACCTCTTCCTCTTTTGTTTGGGTTTAACTGGGGTGTTGAGGATAGCAAGAACAACTACTACCTCCCTTTCTAGGGTCTCAAGAGACACTTCTATCTTTTCTGCCCCTTTTCCCTCTCCTTTTGTCTTCTCTGTCTCTGCTGGTTTTGTTTCCTCTTACTCTATTTTGGTTTCTTTCTCCTCTGTTTTGGTTTCCTCCTTCTCTGTTTTGGTTTCTTCCTCCTCTGTTTGTTCCTCTATTTCCTCCCCTTCTTCCCCTTGTTACTCTTCCCCCTCACTTTTAGAAGGACTGTGGTCATATGTGAGGGCCTTTGTATCATCTTTTCCTGTCATATTTCTGAAGATATCTCATGCTATGGGGATTGTGAAGGTGTGGGGGGCTTCTTCCACTAATAGTTTAATTAACCCATGATGAGCCAACTGATCTGGACTTCCTACCTTCAACTTAATGCTGGAGTCTATAAGGGACTGTAGGACAAAATAGGGGATGCTAAGTTTTGTGGTGCAGGAGTGACCATGCCATATCTCAGCTCATGGAGAAGTCTAAAATGGTAGCCATAAACTATGTTATACCTCCCTTCACAGGAAATATACTTGATGATTTGGTAACTGACCTCATCCCAAGGGTGAGGTATGCTTGTTCTTCTAATGCCATTTTTGTCTTCTTCAAGATGTTTAGTTGGTTGGAAGAAGGTTTTCTTGGCAAGTTGTCCCATTGGCTTTTCATCTTTGCTCCAAGGTAATCCAAGGGGAAGGCTAGTAACCCTACTGATAAATTATGGGGAGATTTCCATAGTGAAACCTCTGAAAGTAATAGTGGCATGGGTCTTCGAGTGAGGTACTAAATAAAGGGAAAACTCCTTAGCCACTTCTTCAACAAACCCTCGAAATTTTTCGAAAAATGGCATCCAATTTTCTCTGGTGAAAATGGCTACCACCTCGGGATGTTCATGGAGCCTAACTGAATTTGTGAGTTCCTTCCTCATGAATCCCCCTGTAATTTTGCTTATACCCTTTTGGAACACCCCAGGTAGAGATGGAGACAAAAATTTTGAAGAAACAGGAAATAGAGAAAAACTGTGTTTTTCTTTTTTAAGAAAACAAGCAGAAATGTTTTTATGGAATTCCTCTCCTTCTACAGGCTCAATTCCCCCTTAAAATTGTATCATTCATTGCAAATATTAATAATCAAGGTGGGTATATATAGAGCCTACCTCTTCAAGCCAGAATTTGAGCAAAAACCTCGTGTTTCCTCCTTAAAAACGGCTTACTGCGCCTCCTATAGAACTGGCTGTAGGTGCTCCTGTAGAACCTATTCCTGCTCCTGTAGAATGCCGATAGCAGAAAGATGGCTGAAAATGATAGAGAAAAATGGTTTTTAGGTTATGGAGGTGGTATAGAGCTTGTTGCAGCTAAGTGGAAGAGGACGAAATGGAAGAAAAGGTGGTGAAGGAGTTTCGAGGAGGAGTACTTATGTCTGCTTTGAGATAAATCGGGTAATGGGGGAAGCTGGAAAAAAGGTACGTTGCCATATTTGGATTGTTGGTCCCCACTTCCTTGTCATCATGACTACTCATGACTCCTTCCTGCAATCACTTCCCATCATTGCATCGGAGTTTGTATACCCTCCACTACCTGTTCTTTGGATTTTCTGTGAGTTGACTAGGCATACGTGTGGTGGAATCTCCGCATGAGTGTAGTCAACTCGATGAGGGTGGCCAGTTAACTGGCCGCCTTTTCTCATTCATCCTTAACCATCTCATTTGCTTACGCATATTTTTGAATTACACATATGCAATAGAGGAGAGGGTTAGACACTTACCTGCAAATCGAATGTTCGTGTTGTGGTGCATCTTGGTTCCTTTGCTGCTACATGCTCGTATTTCAGTTGCTGCATGCCTGTATCTCCTCTGTTGTATGCTTTCTGCTCCCTAATGTGTGGCTTGTTTTCTTTGTGTAGGTACCCTCTAGCTGGATCTAGCTTCAGACATCCTCTTCAATCCTATGACTGCACCTATTTTGTTGTTGTGGCTTGATTTTAAGGGGATCAGCTGCTACAAGAAATCCTACAGGAGCTCCTGTAGTTGCTTCTCCCTTTAAAATTTTTAGCTAATTCTTGTGATGGAAGCTATGAGGATGCTACTAGAGATGCTGATGGTGATGGAGAGGTATTTGGTAAGCTGCAGGTGAGATTTGGAGGTGTTGTTCCTTTTATTTTTTGTTTTTTTTCTAAAAACTAGTTTCTGTGTTTTTTAGCAGGAAGGAAAGAAATCAATGATGATGAGGTGGTGCAGGTGTGGGATGGATAGCCAAGAGGGTGGATAGTTGTAGGAGGGCCTACATGCTCTTCATGAAACTTCCCAACTCTTCAAACTGTTTTTAAAATCCATTTCGAGCTCTCCGTGATTTCTACAGGAGCCTCCTGTAGAACACACAACGTCTCTTGTAGGATACACAGTGTTAAAAAAAAACACAAAGTGAGGTGGAAGAAAGTTCAAAAATGATGGATAAGAGTGTGGAGGAGGTGAAATAGGATTTGTGGCATCTTCTCTTACTTCCTGTGGTACACCTGTAACCTACAATACATTTTAAAAGTCAATTTTCTCTTCCTTTTTTCTGTTTTTTTTTTTTTTTTTGAAAGTCAACTAGGGCACCTTAAGGATGCTTTCACCCTAATTGCCTACCCTGGGCACCTCCAAAGGAGGTTTTCACCCAGGGATCTTATTCTCTTTTTTCTCCTTTTTTTTTTTTTTTCTTTTTCTGTCATCACTAGGCCGCCTCAAAAGAGGTTTTCACCTCAATGATGGGACTCAAGCGCCTCATGGAGGTTTTCACTTGAGTCCTTATTATTTTTCTTTTTCCTTCTTCTTCAGTGAGTGGGTTGTGTGGAGGCTAAGACCTACTCCACTACCAACACTGTCTTCTTTAGATCTTCAATGAACTCTCGCTTGGAGAGGGGCTTCTTGTAAATTTTCAACCTATGTCCATTGACAAGCATGGGGATGTCTTCCTCATCAATGGTTCTGATCAAAACTGAACCATTTTCATTGCATTTTTCCACAAAGTAGGTTCCCATCCATCTTGTCCTCAACTTGCCTTTGAAGTCTTTATATCTTGAGTCATAGAGTAGTGCCCAATCTCCCTCTTGGAATTGCTTCTTCTTGATATTTTTATCATGCCATATTTTCCTTTGAAGCTGGACTAGCTCTGTGTGGAGAAGGGCCTGCAATCTTTGTTCATCCAATCCATTGAGCTGGAGTAGCCTTTCCCTCTATGCATGGCTGAGGTCTAGGTCCAACTGAGCTGCCATCCTTAGTGTACTGTATTCAAATTCTATCGACAACAAAGCCTTCTTCCCATAGAGCAGTTCATAGGGTGTGAACCCTGTGGTGGTCTTCCATGTTGTGTTGTATTCCCAGGTGACCTCAACTAGTCCATCTGCCCAATCTTTTATGCTACTGCTCACTACCTTGGTCAGAATTCCTTCCAAAGCTCTGTTAGTGACTTCCACCTGTCCATTGGCTTGTGGATGGTAAGGGGTGGAAGTCCTGTGCTTGATTTTATGATGTGTGAGCAGGTCTTCAATCAAATTGGAAGTGAACTGACTGCCTTGATCTGTAACCAGTTCTCTTGGATACCCAAACTTATAGAATATGTTTTCTCTTAAAAACTCAGCTACTTTTTCCTCTGTTGCTACCTTGATTGCTTTTGTCTCTGCCCATTTTTTCAGATAATTGGTGCACACAATGATGTATTGCCTTTGTTTTGAAGGAGGGTTGATAGGACCCACAAAGTCCATGCCCCACTTCTCAAATGGCTCAAAGGTCACTTGAGGTTGCATGGGCATCTCATCCTTTGGAGTAGGTTTCCCCATCCTTTGGCACCGATCACATTGGCTGGTATATCTCTTCACATCTTGATGAAGAGTGGGCCAATAGTAGCCTACTTGCAAGATTTTGAAGGCAGTCCTCTTTGCTGCAAAATGGCCTCCACAGGGCCCGTCATGACAGGTTAGGAGAATGTCAAAAACCTCCTCCTCCCTGACACATCTTCTCAAGATCTAATCTGGGCCAAGTTTGAAGAGATTGCTCCCAATCCAGGTGAAAGGGGTGTTTTTCCTCACAATCTTACTCTTCTCTTTTGAGGACAAGTGTGGTGGGAACTGTGCTTAAACCAAGTAATTTGCTATATCAACAAACCATGGAGAGAGTACTGAGATAGCAAATAGGTGCTCATCTGGAATTTGATCATCCACCATTCCTTCCTCACCTGCAAGCAAATTTACTCTAGAGAAAAAGTCAACAACAACATTTTCTTTACCAAGCTTATCAACAATGGTTAAATTGAACTATTGTAGTAAAAGCAACCATCTAATAATGCGAGCATTTAC
Source organism: Pinus tabuliformis (assembly GCA_031772625.1). Classification (NCBI taxonomy): domain Eukaryota; kingdom Viridiplantae; phylum Streptophyta; class Pinopsida; order Pinales; family Pinaceae; genus Pinus; species Pinus tabuliformis. The sequence goes on along the minus strand of CM062810.1, from coordinate 90,115,375 downwards.
ATCTGGTTTATTTATTAAATACCTAATTGTAGCATGATTAGTGTGTAGAAAGGTTTGATAGCCTGTGATGTAATGTCTGAATTTATTTAAGAAATGAACTATAGCTAGGAGTTCCTTCTTGGTTACTATCTAGTTTAACTCTGCCTTTGACAAGTTTTTACTTATAAAGTATATGGCATAAGGTAGCTTTTCATCAATTTGTACCAAGGCTGCTCCTATTGCTTTCTTCGAGGCATCTGTGTGAATGTGGAAAGGTAGGGCCCAGATTGGGCCTCTCAAAATTGGGGCAGTCACAAGTTTTCTTTTCAAGGTATCTAGGGCTTCTTAACAATTTTCAGTCCATATGAACTCGACATCTATTCCCAAAAGACCAAACAGTGGAGAGTCTAACTTACTAAAATATTTAATGAATCTTCTGTAATATCCCGCTAAGCCTAGTAAACTTTGGACATCTCTCACCTTTTGAGGAGGTGGGACCCTTTGGATGATGGCAATGTTGTTGGGGTCCACCAGCAATCCTTATTGAGAGATTGCATGACCTAGCACAGTCCCTTCAGTCATCAAAAATTCACATTTTTCCGAACTGAGGGACAGGTTCATTTCAATACACTTGTCCAAAACTTCTCCTAAGTTAGATAAAGCTTCCTAAAAGTTAGAACCATAAGGAGTAAAATCATCCATATATCTTTCCACTGCATCATGAACCAGTTCAGAAAATAGACTCAATACTGCTCTCTGGAAAGTGGTTGGAGCATTGTAAAAACCAAAAGGAAGGACCCGGTATGCAAAGGTACCCCAAGGACAAGTGAAAGTGGTCTTATCTTGGTCTTTTGAGCTGATTTGAATTTGGTTGTACCCGCTAAACCCATCTAGGAAGGAGAAAAACTTTTTCCCTACCAGACCATCTAACACTTGATCTATGAAGGGCAAAGGAAAATGGTCCTTTCTAGTGGCTTTGTTTAGTTCCCAATAATCAACGCAGATTCTCCACTTACCATTTCTCTTTGGCACTAGCACCAAAGGAGAGACCCATTCACTATCAGAGATGGGGTAGATGAATCCTGCATCTAGTAATTTTTGCAATTCTTCCTTGACAATGTATTTAAGAGTTGGATTCATCCTCCTTTGAGGCTGCCTAACTGGTTTGAAATCTTCCTTAATGTATATATGATGAGTACATACTGAAGGGTGCACTCCCTTCATCTCCTTGTAACTCCAAGCGAAGGCATCTAAATGTTTTCTTAATAAGCTGCACAGTTCCTTCTCTTGGGAGGTGGATAGGGATGAGTTGATTTTCAAGGTTCTTTCTGGTCCAAACTCTATATTCTTAACATGGAGAGAGGTTGGGTCAGCCACACTGAGATCAGTTAAGGGTTTGTCTTAGGTTTCTTTCACTAGATCTTCTAATGGAAAGATATTGGGGGGTGGATTCTGAATTAAATTTTCAATGATATCATCCTCATTTTGCGGTTTTCCCCCCATGACAGTTTCTACTGCACATAGTGGTGTAGAATAGACATGATCCTCATCCTCCTCCTCCAACCAGAGAGGCAGATCATGTTATCGCAAGGGTTGGGCAGGAGGGTATAGGATTAGTTGCTTGGACATATGCCCATTCTTGATGGTCATGTTCCTAGCCCAACAACTTATGTAAGCATCAGCAGTGGCCAACCAGGGTCTTCCTAGGATGATAGGATACCCAGTGAGCTTTGCCTTCAGCTAGAGAACTAAGAAATCAGTAGGGTACTCCTAAGAATCAATGGAGACCATCACATCCTCCACAAGGGTAACGATGGAATGGTCTGCTAGCTACAGTACTGTCATGGTCTTTCTCAAGGAGCCCAGGACGTTGAGTTTGAGCATGGTGTCCTTTGTCATCACATTAATGGAAGCTCCCAGATCAATCAAGGTATGTGGGATAATGGTGCCATTGATGTGGACATCAACTACTGGGCTTCCAAGGTCTAGATATTTCAGACAGATTACCTGCCCCAACATGAGGTCGGACAGTTGTCCTATGACATTGATGCTTGGGGCATCTCTCTTGCACCTGCCTGGATGCTTGAAGTACTTCTCTTTGATCATCTTGTTGTATATAGGCACATCCTTTATGGCTTGCACAAGTGGTATCTTTACACATAATTGTTTCAATTATCCCAGAAGTTCAGTTTCTTCTGGGGTTGGCTGTGTTGCCCCGGATAATCTCTCAGGAAAGGATGGAATTGCCTTCAGTTCACTTTCCCCTTTATCTTCCTAAACATTCTAAGGGGGAGGCTGGCTATCTGGGAGAACCTTCCTGGATCGTAGGTTAATCTCCTAAATCTCCACAACATAAGTTGGGCATGATGGTTCCCCACTATATACTTGCTGGGCCTATCTATTGTTCGGGTTTGGGTTCGGTTGAGCGGGCATTTGGGGTTGCATTGGTGGATCAGGAGGCAATGGTTGTGGTTGAGTAGGTGGTGGAGGAAAAAGAGCAGGAGGAGAGTTGTATTGGGGCCTCAACCCCTAATGAGATGCATTCCACTGCTGTTGTGGCTGAGCATAGGATTGAAATGCATGAGCAGCTAGTTGAGCATGATATTGAGATGGATAGGACCAAGGAGGAGGTGTGGACCAGGAAGGATGAGTATGAGGGCCCCAAGACTATATGGAAGTGGCTTGGTTGGTGTTGTAGTATGCCTGAGATGTCCCTTGCATCCCCTGCTGGTATGGTCTAGGTCCATGCAGTCTCCTTTGGTTCATGAAATAGAGTGGTTCAGTGGCTCCTTTGGCCCCTTGGTATAAAGCTTTAAGTCTGGGCAAGGAAGGGCACTTATTTGTAGAATGATCTTCTTCACAGACTGAACAAACCTCTATAGATTTCAATGGAAATTCGTTCCTAGGATGCCTTCTCATGCACCTAGGACAAAAACTGGCCAAAGCCCTCTCTGCTTCCTCTTGTTTCCTTTTGATATGCAAGGTATCCATTTGCATGGAAAGAATCTATAGCATCTCACTCTTGAAGTCTTACAGCATGTTTCCATGTTCACCTTTGAGGGGTGAACTGGATGAGGAGGTACTCGCTATGGGTTGACTCCCCCTACCTCTCTTTCTGGCTACCCTAGAATGGTTTCTAAAAATAGTTTTTATGTATCCATAAGGTAGTTGGTAGATGTCTCCTCCAACCAATAGATGGAGGGTGTCTAGAAGGTCTTCCGGAATTCCCCTGAGCAGGACCAACTTTAGATATTCGGGGTCAAGTATGCACCAGGCCCTTTTATAACTGAGCTAGAACCTCTCTTCATAATCTTCCAATGATTCATCACTTCCCATGGTCATTCGGAAGATTTCTTCCTTGGTGTCTTTGGACCTATAGTAGCCTCGATATTTTTTATTAAAGGCCTGCTGCATCTGGGCCCAAGTTGTGATGATATTGCCAGGTAACCCCATGAACCAACACAATCAGCATCCTTAAGGGTAGAAGGAAATACTTTCAACTTTTTCTCATCTTCTGCATAGTCATAGGTTTGACAGATAACAACAAACTCAAACAAAAAGGTGTCAGGATCTTTTGTAGTCAATCCATGAAAGTGAGGTAGGGTTGAAGGGCTTATGTTCTTCATTTTAGTGTCCCCATTGGTCTCTCAGATGGGAAAGGTACCCTCTACTCTTTCTCCATTTCCCCTAGCATTTCTGTTTTCAGCCATTGTCTCAGGAGGGATGTTTTCTTCTTCTTCTTCCCCTATAGGTTCTTCAAATATCTCGGGCTGTTCACCTAAAGGTTCTTCTTGATCACTGCCACCGAAGAAGAGAGAAGGGTGGCTATGTGATGTGGTGGGGGTGTTGGGCAAGAATTTTCCTGAATTATCTCTGTTCCTATGAGGCATGAAAGGAAATCTCTTTTTGGGTGGTTTTTGCTTTTCTCTACTTGTACCTGCAAAACTAAAATTGTTTGAACAAACACATTGCAACTAACTGAAATGAACTTGTTGAAATGGAAATTGCAGAATTGAAATGAAAGCAAGGAAATGACTAATCTACTTTTGCTGGAATGGAAATTGCAGAATTGAGGTTTACAGGAGGTCTACAAGAGGATGCAGAGAGTTGTTTCAGAGGTTTTTAAGGTGGGAAAATGGGTGGAAAGGGTAGCTAATGGCTACGAGGATGTGTTAAGATGTCTACAGTTCATCAAGGATGATTAAGGAAGAGAAAGATGGTTGGACTTGTTCACGGATAGAGAGGAAAGTTCGTGAGAAAAGTGCAGAAAATTAAGGCAAATTTGTGAGAGACTTTGGATGACCTATGGAACATGGATCAAAGAGAGATGGTGATGGCTGATTGGTTAACTTATTGTGAGCAGAGATGTACCGCAAGAGAACTAAAAATCAAACACTGAGACTAATCAAGCAAAGAAACTAGCTACACTAAAAAAAAAAATGTTCATCAAGCTAGTCTAAATTCTGATCTAGGAAAGTAAATGTTGAACAACGCTATATGGAAAGAGAACATGGAAGGAAATTTATTGTAAAGATAGAAATGAACATGGTGAAGTATATCTACAATAAAAGCATTAACCTTCTAACAAATTGCAACACTAGAAATCCTATGGAAAAGACAAATCTGTGTTTTTTTGTGGCAGCAAGAGGGTCTTGGCCTCAGTTCATGGTCCCAAAGGGGAGAAAGGAGGCCAAGGTTCTGTTGATGGTCTTTTTGTATCTTATTCTATCATTGTTCAACCTACTACAACAAACTAAAATGGAAACAACATTTTAAATCACCAAAAGCAACCTATTCTTAACTAAGATAGAAATCTATCTAACAGCAACTAATTCATAAACTGAAACAAAGCATATAAATACAAAACAAGAGGTGCTTGGCTGCTTGGATTGGGCCCTAACCCAAGAGCTTCAGCCCTCTGAGGTAACTCAGTGCTAGCTCGAACAAGATCTCATCTTCATTATCAAAATAATAATAGCATTACATGAAACTGTCAACAAAAGTAAGCTCGAAGTTGAGCAGAGAAAAACTGCAACAAAAGTTCAAAAATTTGACTAATATTCAACAACCTAATGAGGCCCTAGGCCTCTCTACTTATACAACTAGAGCTCCCAATAGCTCCCTTAAAATCAAGGAGGCTTGGCTCCCAAAACTTGAGATAGACAATAGTTATCCTCCACTTGCTCAGCTGCCTCTTTGGTGCATTGATGTGGCTACTTGTGCTCCGAGCTTTCTGAAGGAGAATTCAAAGTAGGGAGTCATAAATGAGGGGGACACCCTCCCATAAATCCTCTCCCTTGTCTTCTTTGAATATTTGCTGCCAAATGTTCATTAAATATTTGACTTTGTCTCGAAAATTGACCAAAAATCTGCATTAAGCACACATTAGACTTCAAGGCATAATGACCAACCCAACTCATTCTATTAGCATAAATATAATCAAAAACATGCAATAAACTAATGAGAATGGTAGATTAAGCTAAGTTAAGAGGCAAAATGAGCCCACATAATTACCCGTTTATGGGGCTCATCAACTAGAAAGGAAGCTAAGCTTAAGATCCCTATTTCTGGAGACACAAAAGATACCATGAGTTCATCCTCAGCAATGACTTCCTCGAATGACATTCATGACTATTTTAGAAATAGGAGATTAGGCTCATCAATAGGTAAAATATATGGGTCACAATGCCACTCTCTAGCTTATTAAATTGTCTTTTATCACATTTATTTACACACTTTGCTATATTTTTCTTAGTCAGAAGAGTAAAAGTGAGTTACTATTTCATATCACCTAATGTTTGTTAAATGCAGGAAACTGGAGTAGTTTTGACTTGACTTGAGTGTAGGGACTCGGTGTAGGTAAGAAAGAGAGATTCTAGGAAGTGGTCTACCCCTTTAACTCCTCAAATCAGTCAAATATTCTCCCATTCTATCTCCTTAGCTCGGTGTCACTGCCAGCCAAGCAAGTCGAGTTCATTGGCAGCCAAGCCAGTGTCAGTCAAGGAAGAGTTCTTCTTGAGTTAGGAAGCCAAGTATCCCTATTTTCTAGGGAGTTGTTGGTAGCTCCAGTTAAGTATAAATAAGCAAGCTAAGGGACTCATGAGGATTCGAAGTTTTACTATAGCCAACAGGCTATTAAGCTGAAGCACATTTGATTGTTATTGTTATGATGTATTTGACACTTCTTAATTGATAATGAGAAATTATGTTTTGATCCAGCACTAAGTTAACTGAGAGGGCCGAAGCTCTTCGGTTAGGGCCCAACCCTAGCAATAGAAGTTCCACTCTTCTATATATGTATTATTAGCATAGAATGTTGATTAACTGTTTAAGTTTATTTATATTTATGTTAGCTTAAGAAGTTGATTAATTTTTTGTTCATCCATGCTTTCATTAGCTTAAATATTATATTAGTTTTGCCGTATAGTGAAGGAAAATATACCATAAAATCTTGTGAGAGTGACCTCTATCTCATCTCCCTTATGGGATCATGATTAGGGGACCCCACTCTCATAACCAGAAAATAGAGTTTGCCTTTTGTTCATTGCCAAGATTAAGTCTCATTCTTAGCTAGATAATTGTTTATGATTTCTTTGAAATATTTGCAATTTTCATTCTTCTTATTAAGATTATTGTAGCTTAGAAGGTAGTCCATTTCACAGATCTAGTCCTTAACAATTGTTAGATCAAAATTTCTAAATTCAACTCATATTTTCCATGTTGACATGTAATAATTTGTAAATGAAAAGAGAGATAGGTTTTATTGAAGGAATTGTCGATATGCAAGAAGGGACTCATCCAACCAACTCCACCTAGGTCTTCTCCACCCTCCGTTGATGCACACCAGTACATATTTTGAACGTCTACTTTCCAGCCACCATGAGCAAGTTTTCTTAGCCAAATCTGACATTCTTGGAGTAATGGGCTTGCCCTTGGGTGATGTTAACCTTCCCTATACCTTCCACAACTATCATGCACCTTTCCAACACTTCATATCACCATTAGTTTTCTCCAAAACCTCTCAGCCAACTTCCTGTAACAGTTTAGGACATCATGTCGCAGTTCAGGACATCCTGTAGCAGTTTCTTGTAGCAAACATGTAGTAGCATGTTTTGACCCTGTTTTGACCTACAATGATATCCTAACCTAGTTTAGGAGTAGTTTAACACCTCATCTTGGACTCCATGACCAGAAGTGCCACCCAGACTATTCCTTTCACTCCTTTCCTTCCTGCAAGGTCAGATAGCATTAGCTCTTTTATTTCTAAGTTTAGCAATGAGAACCTTACCTATTCTGCAAGTGTGAGTGAGATAGTTAATGCATGCATGTTTGACTTATGAAATGACATATTAATCTTCCATTTTCAAGCAGAGTTGATAGCTATGTGATCTAGTACAATATTAACATAGTTTCCTTCCTCCAAATGATTTGTGTCATTTCATAGCATTTACAAGTAGGCAACTTTTGTTTCCTATTTTTACAAGCATTTTCCTTCTTTGCACTAGAAATAGCTTTACATTCCACTGTTAGTAGTCAAAATCCCTTTTGTTCAATAGAGGAATGGTCTGGAACCCTAATGGTCAAGTGCTCCAAGTTGAGAAGTGGCATGAGTAGAATGATTCATTTGTTGCGTATATAGCACTATCGCCTCCAAGTTTGTACGAAACCCCGGGTTGATAAAGTAAAGTTGGTAGCCCTGGGAGTTGCAACAGTCTTGCTACAATATTGAGGCTCATCTCTTTTTGGCACCATTACTAGGGAGGTGTCTAAGTAGATGTAATTTATGATTTTTCATTCTATTTTTCATTTCTTGGATAGATGTTACTCTTTCTTTCCTTTCTGTCTTGCATTTGGTTTTGAAAAAAACTCATAAAAGAAAAAATATATTTCTTTCATGCCTCACAAGAGTAGAGACACTTTAGGGAAATTCATGCCAAATACTCCCACACCATCAAATAATAAACCTTCCCTCTTCTTCAGTGATTTCCAGCTTCCTTCTCTAACTGTAGGAGAGTTAGAGGAGCCCTTAGCTAAAAAACCTGAAATCTTTGAAGAGCCAGTTGGTGAAGAAGAAGAAGACACCATTCCACACACTTACACCATGGCTAAAAATAGAAATGAAGCTAAAAAAATAAATGATGCTGCTTTCCCCATTAGTGAAACTAATGGAGATACTAGGATGAAAAATATAACTCCCTCTTCCCTTCCTCACTCCCATGGATTAACCTCAGAGGACCTTGATACCTTCTTGTTTGAGTTTGTTGTCATCTTCAGAACTTACGATTATACCTATGATGAACGGAAGTTGAATTTGTTCCCATACACCCTGAAGGATGTAGCCTTGCACTGGTTCATGGGTCTACATGGGGATAGCAACACTACCTGGGCTCAAATGCAGCAATCCTTTAAAAACAAGTACAGGGACTTGTTGTAGCGGCTACAACCACCCTCCAAAAATTTTCCTTAGCTTTGTTTTGGAGCCTCCCTACCGACCATCCTCAGCAGCATGTCTTGCACTATCAAGCACATCAGCTTCAGCTGTTTCATAGAGTCTTGTCAGCCTATGCATGCAAATTTGTTCCACCCCCTTCACAGGCTTCTTTCCAGACTTAGTGTCACTTGCTGGTTGAGAAACTCCCTCTGGGAATTATGAAATTCTGGAGGGAAACTAGCCTTCCCTCTATAAATTTTGCAAACCCAGCTGGGCTCCAGAATTTCACAATTCCTCCTGACAATCTTCCTCTCAAATATTATGCAATTCATCCCAAGACAATTGCTCAGAAGAACAATTGCACAATTCTGGCAGCAGTCACCTACTTCTCCAATAAATTGCACAATCCCTTTAGGAAAGCTAGCCCAACAGCTAGCATAAATTATAAAAATCCAACCAGGTAGCCTGTTCGGCTCAGAAATTGTGCAATACAATCAGACAGGCTTCCTTGAAAAAATTGCGAGGCTTGACCCAGGACAACTGCTCAGCCAAAAAATTGTGCAATCCTGGGAGATAGTCACATGTTCCTCTCGTAAATTGTGCAATCCCTTTGGGACAACCATCTCTGCTCAACCCAGAAACTACTCATATTTTCATCCGAGGATCGCATACCCATGCATGTGCCTTCAGGTTGACCGGTTCCCTCCAAGACTAAGAAAAACTGATTTTCATGCATGGACTGATTCTCCCAAGGCAGCATACAAAGGCATCCCTTGATTCAGGGATCTATTTTAAGCAGCTGGAGGTTACATTCAAGGATCATTTTAGAAACCTCCCGCCAAGTGTCGCTTTTCCTAGATTTGTGGCATGCTTGTCACAACCTCGATTTTATCAAAACTCATCAACTGGATGCTACAAAGCTCATTCCTCACACCGATATTGCAGCTCTCACATCCCATATTACATCTAGGATTCATCGGCACATTCAGCTCAGTTTTTCCAGGGTAAGTTCGTTTTTCATGTCTCACATTGTGTTTCTATTGCTATTTGTGTTTCACTTCATGTGAGTTTTGTTTTCTTGATTTCAGTGAGTGGCTTTTGTCATTTTGATGTATGTTAGCTTGTAGAAGCACCGTTTCAGTTTTCATTCGCAGCTCACTATTGTCACATGCATGAGACTGTTTTTGCATGAACAGTCATCATTGTGGTGAATAACTTCACACAGTTGCATGCTTTCCTATTTCCTGAATCCTACACTTGATATTTTCTTGTATGATCATTCACTCTTGTCTGCACTCATCTCACCATCCATTCAGACTTACCATGTTTTCAGTCACCCATCGGCTAGTGTGGATACCTTTCTAGGCTAGCACTCCACATTTCCGGAAGCAAAGGCTCTGCCTTCCCTCTAAGAATTGCACAAATGTGGCCTAGCACTAACCTCGAGACCTGCATTGTGAAATTCTTGGAGGAAGTGTCCTCCAGGCCCCATAAGTTACGCAATGTAGTTTGTTGGTTGCATGTCACTACTGACTGAAATTGCTCATTGCATGGTTTTAGTCCTCAACAAGCCAGGATGGACTATGAATTGTGTACTTCCAATAGTTAATCAAACTTCTGACAGCCTGGATTGTGCCTTACATAGTTTTGGCAGTCATTCTCCTAACCTCCCAGTGGAAATTTCACAACCTTCATGATCAGTCACACAGGTATGTTGCAAGTCAGTTCTCAAGTTCATTTTTGTTTTCAATAGACAAATTTCTTGTCATGAGTGTTTCTATGTCTCCATGTATCACAAGGGTTTGCCTACATCTTAGCAGTACAGGTACAATGGCTTCCATGAGAGCAGAGTCGAAGACACTGTTCAGAGCAAACTTGGGGATGTGGTCAATCAAGTGTCTATGAACTTGCCTATTTATGAAGACGTCAAGTTGTTCATGGATAAGGAAATCAAGATGATATGGCAGTAGCATCACAACGAGTAGCACCATTAGTAGCAGTAGAAGGCAACACACTCACACACGACGAATGAAAGAGGAACGTTGTTGATAGCATAGAGGTAGAGCAAAGTTACAAGTTCAAAGCAGATCCACTCATGATGAAAGCAACTTTGGAGATTGAGGCTATGAGGTGACGGTGCAACACAAAGATCATGTAAAAGTAGAGAGAGAAACAGAGAAGGAGTTGCATGTGTTGAAGTAGCAACTGTTGGGATGGGGTCCCCTGGGTCAATTTTGGGGTTCAAAACCCAATTTTTGATGTAAATTTTGGTAAAAATATGTAAAGTCTCTGCAAATTGTGGATGTGGAGCGCATAGGTGGTTAGGATTCAAAAAGGGTTTTAACCCTCATCTATGTAAAATTGAGTCGGTTTTGAGATCCACCCATGGTTCGCAAACCATGGGATTGTATAAATAGAGGTGTCTTAGAGAGTCTAAGAGATGGTAACGAATGATGGATGTAATGGGTCAATAGAAGATAACGCAGAGAAGTGAGTCATAGAGGAAGAAAAGGCTCTGCAGCTTAGTGCACAAAGGCCTAGTGTAGGGTCCGCAGCTGAGTGCGCAGGGCAGTTTGAGTCTCTAACATCGTATTGAATATCAATAAAGAAGAATGTTGGAGAAACTCATGTGTTTATCTATTTACTTCTGTTACATATGTTTGCAATATATGCTATGATGGAATAAATTTCTTTGTGAATATTCATGTAGTGATGCCAGACTTTTTTGGATAAGCCTTACTAACTGTATGTGATCCAGGTGGCTCCAGGGACACACAAAGGACAAAGAGGGCTTATGTAAGCATGAAAATAAAATTACTCATAATTATTTCAAAGTAGGACTAGAGCGTAGATCTCACCATCCTGATCGCAGTGGTGTGAACGGTTCATCCATCCAAGCTCGTATGAGGGAGAATGAGCCAGTTAAAGTTTTAGTTAAATTTGAACTGTGGGCCAGGTTTAAGTGTCCTACAAGTTGACCTACCATGGGCCATGAAACCTAGCTCTTGAAAGCAAGAAAAATTGTTGCCTCTTTAATTTTTTTAATAACCCTTATTTTAGACAAAATAAAAAATGGCCCTATTTTAATAAAAATAAAAATAAAATATAAATGAGGTGGTGGGCCACCACCCCCGCCACCCCAAACTATATTACAAATGTCAATTATTAAAGTTCTGATGGGCCATGACCCCCACTGACCTAACCACATCACATAACCAAAAAAGAACCGACGGGCCATGACCCTCGCAGGTCCAACCGAACCCACCGCACATCAATCAATAGTACAAAGGGGTGGGCAGGCCACCTCCAATGGACCCAGTCCACACCCCAACACTCAACCGCACCACCATATATGCCTATGCCTTATACTAAATGTGGGGCTGGAGGGGATAGAACTCGCCCGGCCCACATGGGTCAAGCCCGACTAGGAGGCCCCATGTACCAGTGACCCAATCAAATAGCAGCCCCCATTTAATACAAAAACAACACCCCATTCAAATTGTTGTGGAGGTTATGGGGTGGGCCACCCAATGTGGACACGACCTTGCAAAAACAAATTAATACAATTTTTTTAAATAAAACAAAATGTGTATTAATATGGAGGGGTCGGGGTTCGACCACTCGACCTCCTACTTATAACTCAGGCTTTATACCAATCCACCCAACCACCTCCTTGTAATATTCGCCCATGAACCTTAGTATAAAACCCTCATTTCATCAATGTGGCCAGGAGGGAGAAGCCAAGAGCGTGCACAGAAATCGAGACAATTTTTTAATTAATTTATTGCAAGTGGAACCATGATTGGGCAAAATTGTCAGGAGGGTGAAATTTTTGCAATGTCCAAATTGGACAAATTTTATGTTGATCTTACACCCCTCAGCGACATGAACCCAATGGCGCAGTCAGTTTCCTGATCTGAGCTGCAGATCTTCAGAGGACCCAGAGGAGGGTATCTTTGAGGAATTTAGGGGGAATCTAAAAGATTCCTTAAGCCCTAGATTTTCACTTTCTCGGAATTCAAAAATTTGACAGTCGATTCTACATTATTCGATGCCAAAAATATGATGGTGCATTTAGATTTTCCATTTGATCATTTTATTTTTTGACCACTGTTCAAAGTGGAGTGCAGGTGTCAGCATCCGATGTGTGAGCAGTCATTTCCATGAGATTTGACGCCACGAGATTGATGGTACAACCAGCTTCAGAAGTTTGACATCCTTTTCTTCAGATGGCCCCAGGATGTGAGGTATATGCAATGTATTCATGTACTTCTTTTTCTATGAGATGCATTGTGTTACATAGATCCCTATTAGATGTTTGATGTGGGATCTTGTTTCTTACTTGTCTCAAGATTCTTGCTTGATGTGATGCGGAATCATCTACGGGATGTACCTGTTGTCATGATTCATCATGTTTTATTTGATATCCTTTTGTTGTTATGTTGATGGGATACTCACGTGTCACCATATATTTTTGCATTGAGATCCCTTTTATGCCATGTTGGTGGGCTGCTCATTCTCATCATGCATGAGTTTAGGTCATACTGATAGGAGTCCTTTTTGACTGAGAGTTCCTGTAGTGGAACATCTCTTGGAGCCATTCCTACGTGAGGGCATTTTACTTGTATGATAGCAACGTCACCTCTTATGTACATCATCACTATTGACAGCACTTAATGCAATGGCCTACACCATCTTGACACCAAGGCCCAGAGATGTAGTCCCTCCTGGATGAACTTCGTTATCAACGTCTTGTTATTTTATGTTGTTTATGATTTTAATGTTCCTTCTTCTTTACAGAATTCATATACGTTCAATTATGCTATTTTAAATGCAATTCTAATCACATCACTAAAGCAAAAGATCTTGGTTAAATCTAGGAGTTGAGTCAACTCAAATCAAGTTTGGTATCAGAGCAGTCTTTGTGTAGATGTGAATTGAAAGTGTGAATAATGGAACGTGTAGCGACAGAGGATGAAAAAGCAATGTACGAGACCATGCTCAAAATTTCCCAAAAGGTGGAAATAATGTATGAAGCTCTACAAAAAGAGACATAGGAAAAGGAGCGATTGCAGCTTTAGATGCGAGCCACGGAAGAGGCCTTGGAAGAACTGAAGCACAACAAATAGAATCTTCAAACAGAGAACATTGAATTAAAGATGTGTCTACAAGAAGTGAAAGAGGAGAAGCATAGTTTTCTACGACAGATGCAAGCTAAGGACGAGGCCTTAGAAAAGCTGTAGTGTGACCCATGTGAGGTAAAAAGTAATTCTCTAAATTCATGTATGTGTCCTGATGATGATTTCACTATTTTTGAAAATCATACCACAGGAATTGGCTCCCAACTGTTGAAGAAAATGGGGTATGAATGAAAAGTCTTGGGAATTAAAGGCCAAGGCATTGTCAACCCCATCAAAGTATAAGAATTACCCCGTCAAGAAGGACTTGGGTATGTTAGGAAAGAAATTGGGGAATTTGCCGAGACAGTCAGTGAACCACCAACACCGGATGATGAAAAGCCTTCATCAATTCTTTCCAAATCGACAGAGGAGGTAAAAGATGTTGATTTTCTTTCGGTTTCATCTTCACATAGTATGATTTCTATTGGGGATTTCGATATGCCAATTACAGGGACAAACATGAGGCTCCTTACCAAGATGAGGCACGAGGAAGAAGAAAAACTTGGTGTTATAACCAAGGCATAACTCAACCATTAGAGGTTGTGTAGAGACCTCGATTTGCATGCTTGGGATACAACAAAGGAGAATGCTCAAAAGTGTCAGATTCTTCCGAGAGATCGTCGAAATCGTCGAGGAAATAAAATGATGGGAAAACATCTCCATCATCCCATGGAAGTGCCCATTGTAGGGAAAGAGCTGAGGCAAGCTCTCATTGCCATACTTACACTAGAGACATCAAGGAAAGGTATAACCAGTTTCATTTCGACTATAATCATGTTGTTAATGATGAACGTAAATCATGGAATCAAAAAACATGTACCTTTTGTGGATTACATAACCATACATTTTCTAAGTGTTGGGAAAGAATAGCAGCACAAAAAAGGAAGAGGTGTGTTGGGCGTGGGATCCCCCCAAGGCAAGTTTTGGGGCTTAAAGCCCAAGTTTTGACTAAGTCCGATGTAAAGACTATGATTTGTGGGTGTGGAGTGCAAAGTTGTAATTAAGTCATAGGGTTGTCCACCCTTACTTTTGTAATGTAGTGTCGGCTTGAGAGTTCTACCCATGGTCTACGGACCATGGGATTGTATAAATAGAGCTAGGCTCTAACTGTAAAGAGACAATCTAAGATCAAAGAATCTAAGAGATGATGAAGAATTGAGTCTAAGTGTAAAGTCAAGTCTCTGGGTAGTAGAGTAGGAGAAGGATCTGTAGCTGAGTGTGCAGAGGCATAGTAGTCTGCAGCTGAGTGTGTGGACCCCTGCAGCTCAGTGCGCAAGGCAAGTTGAGTCTATAACTGATTGAAGAATTAATAAAGAGAAGTTCTACATTATTTCTGTGTATATTTTCCTGTTTTCTGCATTGAAGTATATTGGGAATGAATTTCAAGTTTATTGTTTATTTTTTGCACGAACTTATATGAATGTATTGAATAAGTGAATATAAGATAAATTATCTATTTACGTGAAGATAACTAACTATTATAAGAAGATAAGTAGGATCTGTGGTGTAACTTGGGGAAATAGTGTAGATCGCTACTTTAGCAGTGCGAAGGCTCCTCAGCCCTTGGTTAGAGCTGCGCGAAATAAAGTATAACAAAGCACGAATGCCTCGCAGGTCAAGAAAGTGCGCGAAGTGACCTACGTGAAGGTATTCACAGTTGGACTAAATCAACCCCTCAGACATCTCAAGGGTTCAAAAACTTGGTTCCAACATCCTCCCATACTGCTTCGGTGAGACCTCAGTCTGTGCTCTGCGGGATATTGCTAAAAGGGCCAGTAGTATAGAGATTTGTTTGGCTAAATAAGTTTGAAACTGGGTCATGCCCCCTCAAGCCAACAAATGGTTCCATTGCCGGGACTGGAATCTGCATAGAGATGTCTGATGTCATATCATTGGAATCCAACTAAGAAATAAATTGAAGGTTGGTTGGACAGGAGAATTCACGAGTTCTCGGTGCAGAAGAACAATAATCCGCAACTATCAAAGAAAGAGTGGTTAGACTACTGCCTGTACATAGAGATCCACAAAATTTCCTTCTCATCTTTCCCTACTGAGCTGTATGAGTGGATCGCGGAGCTAGTAGATAGCCAAGGAAGGTGGAAGCTTGACAATCCTATTGTGTGGACCCCAAAGTTGGTGCACATATTGGAAGCATTGGAGGATAAGATCGTTCATGTTGTTGATCACTGGCTCAATTGGATTATAGGAGGATTCATTACTAAGTTTGCGGTAGATACTTCAGTTAGCTATAGTGAGGCTGAGCCACGCTTTCTCAAAGGACCAGGAGGTAAGTACATAAAGTCTTTGAATACTTGAATTAAAATTTTATTGTGTGAAAAGAGGGTTATGCAATTACCTTGATGTCCAAAGCCACGCAAAGTGGGAAAACCTACAGAAATGAAGGAAGCAAGAGATCAGAGAATAGCCCTTTGATTTCACCTCTGCGAGGGGAAGAGGAAGAGCTCACAAAGGTCTCGCCACAAAGTGAGATCAATTTGATAAGGCAGATGATTCCATGCATACCACCCCAACCCACACCACCACTAGCTTCACTGCCTTCACCTCCATCTTCACCCGTACTACCTCTACCACCACTGCAAGTCAATATGGCAAGCACGATAAATTTTTCTATGTTCAAAGACATAGGAAATGAAGATCCAGTCTAGGTTTGGTTTGTGATAAGAGCCATATGGAAAGCACAAGGAGTTACAGATGATAATATAAATAAAGCGACATTGGTCAGTGGTCTACAGGATCGCGCACTGACCTGGTATATTAAGCATTCTAATGACAGTCCAAATGCGGGGATCGCGGATATCCAAATTGCGCTGAACAGAGAATTTAGCAAGCCAAAGTCAGAGGCATAATTGATCATTGGATTCAAAGAGATCACAATGCTACTAGGCAAGACTCCTTGGGAGTTGGATCAAATACTGAAGTGCATAATTCATGAAGCTAATATGACTTTGACGGAAGGACAACACTGCAAATGGTTTGTAGCATTGTTAACGCCGCATTTGAGGAATGCACTGTCACAACAGATGTTAATGACTCAGGTAGAGGCCTTGGAGATTGCGATGAGGCTACATGAGACCCCGATATAGGATCTAACTTGGGAGTTCAGCAGATCCACGTGCAGTTGAAAAACTTATGCCTTGAGATGCAGAGTGTGAAATAGGACAGGACAACCTAACCTGAAGTGCGTGAAGAGGTATGATGCATTAAATGTAAGGGCCAGGGTCATGACAAGGACCACTACCCAGTGTTCGCAAATTACCTCTGGGGAGGAGGATCGATGCCATTAAGAGCAGAGCCACAAGTAGGACCTAGCGCGGCGCCTCATCAGTGGTCCTTGATTTGTCAAATAGGAGGAAAGCATGCTACTGACAACTGCCATTTGTTACAGAAGTATACACAAAATATACAACAATTGTTCTATAATTTGTGTATATCAGTTGAACACGATGAGTGCACTTGTAGAAGCTATGAGCTGATGATGGATAAAACTCCCACCTAGAGGGTTCAGGTTGAAACGTGACCCTTTGACCAGAATGCAGGAGTGGTGCAAACCAAATTTTAGGGGCGCGGATGAGGCCGAGGTGGAGGAGGACCAAGAAGAGGTCACGAATATTTGATATGCTACAATTGCAGAGGGCCAGGAGATTATGCCTGTGATTGTATGAATCCAACGCGTCCATCATGTCTGTATTATACCTTGTTTGATCATGAGACAGAGGATTGTCCTATGCTAATAGCTAGGCTGCGTGAAAAGGGAGCGCTACAACCTCCCCCAACTCAGAACCTGTAGATGATGAGGTCTGAGCTGCACGAGGAAGATCCAAATGTGAACATTGTGCTCCGAAGTGGAATTATGACGGGAGATGATAAAGGCAAACAACCTGAAGATAGTACTTGGGTTCGCAAGGCTCCAACAAAAGAAGCAGAGTTTGATTTGGAGCGTGCTAAGGAAACCTTCATGGAAGTTAAGAAGAGCTTCACTGATGCCTCCACTTCAGGAAGAAAATATAGAATGGAGCCGGAAATGGACCCATATGTTCTTATGACATTCCTAGAAACATGCATGAAGCTACTGCGCGACAGTAAGGTTGTAAAGGGATTGTAGGAACTCATTAACAGATGCGTTGGGACCACACCAAGAGAGCCACATGTAGTCCGGGAGATTGGAAAGCATGCGATGAGAATGGGAAGAGAAATGAGGTTGACCGTGCACATTGGAGAATATGAGATGGACCAAGTAATTCTGGACCTAGGATCAGACGCGAACATTCTGCTGAAGCAAACATTGGAGCGCATTGGAAGGCCTACACTGCAATGGTATCCTATCCAGCTACGGATAGCGAACCAACAAAAGATAATACCGATGGGTAGATTGCAGGGAATCATCATGGATATTGAAGGGGCAAGCGCGTTAGCAAACTTTGAAGTGATAGAGATTGTTGATGACAGAAACCCCTACCCCACGCTCTTAATAATCAATTGGGCCACTAACATGAATGGGGTGATTAATCTGAAGAAGCGCAAGATGACTTTTGAGAAAAAATCTCTGCCCGTAGTTGTACCTTTGGACCCTGCGGAAGGATCATGCTACATAGAGTCAGTGCACAACTATGAAAGTGATGATGATTTGGACTACATCTACAACATAACTTTGTGAGAGCAACACTAGGTAAATCCCATCGCGGATGGATGAATCTCATGGGAGCACGAAATCTCCTGTACATTGGATTCGGATGAATAAGTAGAGCGATGGCAGAACTGGTTACACGAGGTAACCACACTGAACTGTAACATGACGACAAGATCACTATGTTGCATATCAACAAAAGTGAGAGATTTGCCTACATATGATGGATTAGGTGAGGTAGATGCTTTCTTGGATAGTTTTGAAAGGGAGGTGCCAGAAAAGTAACGTTTCCAGGCTTTGAAGTAGGTATTGTGCGCTATGCCCGCAAGGTGGTGGGTTACGCAACAAGGAAGCTTTGAGGATTGGCGCAAATGTAGGAGAATGATGCACATGTGTTTTGGGAAGCCTAATATGCAACTAATAGATAAATACAATGTACGGGATGGTCCATGCGCACATCTGTCCAGGTGGGTACAAGCATATGGTAAACAACCTGCGCGGATGCACATGGACTTCGCGTTGGGGAACACGGTCAATAAGCATGTGTTGGGGGGGAAATTGCATGAACGGTCCCTCAAGTTGGAACGACAGAGTGTGGAAAGACCAAGTGTGTAGAAGGTTACCCACACAGAAGCATTTCGCGAAGTGTGCAAAGCAATGAACAGGATATATAATGCGCAACAACATGATTGGGACCTGCTTGTACCAATAGTTTTGTGGGCTTATAAGACAGCATGCAAGAAACTGATGGGACAAGCACCTTCTAGGATGACCTATGGAGGAAACACTATAATGCTAATGGAGTATATTATGCCTAGTCTGCACATAGCAGCACCCATGGATATGATGGTTCACGGAGCCTTGGAAGAAGGGATTACGTAATTGAATGAAGAAGAACGCTTCAGACCTTATGAAGAGATCAAACAAGGCAATCTTAGGCTCTAAGAACTCATGAATGAAAGAACTCGGTTAAGGGAGAAAAGTGCTCTGGTGGAAGCAGAAGTCAAGAAGCTTGAGGAAGGAATAAAGGACTTTCTCAATAAGAAAATTGTGGTAATAAAACAGGATGTGCACAATTGCATTGAAAAATTTGGGGACTACCGCCGAGGGTTGATTAGCTTGATGCCTTGGATTGGACTGTATATTACTAGAGGGATCACCGATGGTGGCGCGATGTAGATGGTGAAGTGCAGGACATAGATAGTAAAGTTAAAAGGTGGATTTTTCTAGGAAAAGTGATTGATGATCAATTAAAGTTGTATCTAGGTGGCCTGACTACCTGGCCAGCTGTGCGAAGCACAGTCTTAGCACTCCAGGTAGTTGAAAGGAGGCATGGGACTATAAACTACTCTACCCGAGAGCTGCGTGATGTCAGGGCTGCGTGCAGGAATGAAGTGTCACAGGGTCTGCAATAGCGCAAGGGTGGTTGCGCTGCCACGCGGGTTGGCTGGAAAGTGACTGTTATAGTCACTCTTCACGATGTGATGCTTGGTTTGAGACCAAATGGAGTGGGTCGCAGGAATTTAAGGTGAGATTTATGGGAAATATTTGGGAAAATCTACTGCCAAGAGATAATTAATGGAACAGATTTGGAGGGAACAGTCAAATTTGAATTCAAAAGGCACTATAAATTGCAAAGGGCTTCCCAACAAAAAACACTTGGTCATTTGAGAATTGAGCTATTGTGCGGCTAGAGTATTTTGAACTGAAACCTGTTTAACCTATTAAGAGCATTGTTTGAGCACCCGGTTGAATAATTGAGAGTTCTGGACAAAAAAAATGGTAGCGTCTGAAGAAGCCAGGTAAATCGAAGAAATGACTGCCGAAGAGGCCGTGCAAGCTGTAACAGTAGGAGATTCCCCTGAAAGCACTGGTGGGATGCTTGGGTCATTAGTTTGTCATGTAAATTCAGCATGTAATTTGCAAAACAATGTGCTATAGGTTGCAGAGGTTTCAGGTGACGGGTCATCGCTTAAGGCTCTGAAGAACAAAGGTAAAGGAGATGGAAGCGAGACCTTTTCAAGACGCTTGTGATGCAGACAAGGTACAAAGAAGTTGCAAATTATTTTTCATGCTTTTGGAGGACCAAGAGTTCCTCAGTGGAGAGGATTGATCTAGGTGGCTCCAGGGACACACACAGGACAAAGAGGGCTTAAGGAAGCTCAAAAATCAAAGTGATCATAATTCTTTCAAACTAGGACTAGAGAGTAGATCTTGTCATCCTGATCGTATCGGTGTGAACGGTTCTTCAATCTGAGCTCATATGAGGGAGAACGAGCCAGTCAATGTTTTCGTGAAAGTTGGACTGTGGGCTAGGTTTAAGTGTCCTACAATTTGACCGACCCCGGGGCATGAAACCTAGCTCTCGAAAGCAGGCGAAATTATTGCCTCTTTAATTTGTCTAATAACCCTTATGTTAGACAAAATAAAAAATGGCCAATTTTAATAAAAATAAATATATATATATATATATATATATATATATATATATCTATATCTATATCTATATCTATATATATATATATATATATATATATATATATATATATATATATATATATATATATATATATATAGATATATATATATATATATATATATATATATATATATATATATATATATATAAATGAGGTGGCGGCCCATCACCCCCACCACCCTAAACTATATTACAAGTGTCAATTATTAAAGGGCCAGCCATGACCCCCACCGGCCCAACCACATCACATAACCAAAAAAGAACCAATGGGCCATGACCCCCGCCGGTCCAACCGAACCCACTGCACATTGATCAATAGTAGAAAGGAGTGGGCGGGCCACCTCTGGTGGACCCGGCCCACACCCCAACACTCAACCACACCACCATATATGCATATGCCTTATAATAAATGCGGGGCTAGTGGGGATTGAACCCGTCTGACCCCCACTGGGGGGCCCCATGTACCAACGATCCAATCCAACAGTGCCCCCTATTTAGTACAAAAACAATGCCCCATTCAAATTGTTGCAGAGATTACGGAGCAGGCTACACAATGCGGACCCGACCCCCCAAAAACAAATTAATATAGTTTTTAAAAATAAAATGAAATGTGTATTATTATGGAGGGTTTGGGGTTTGACCATCTGACCTCCTCCTTATAACTTGGGCTTTATACCAATCCACCCAACCACCTCCTTGTAACATTCACCCATGAACCTTAGTATAAAACCCTCATTTCGTTAGTGCGGCTAGGAGGGAGGAGCCAAGAGTGTGCATGGAAATCAATACAATTTTTTAATTAAATTATTGCAGGTGGAACCATGAGCCCAGAGAAGAGGCAGGCAGAACCAAGATTGGGCGAAATTCTCAGGAGAGTGAAATTTTTGCAGTGTCCAAATTGGAGAAATTTTATGTCGATCTTACACCTCTCGGTGACACGAACCCGATGTCGCAGTCAGTTTCCTGATCTGAGTAGCAGATCTTCAGATTACCCAGAGGAGGGAACCTTTGAGAAATCTAGGCGGAATCTAAAAGATTCCTTAAGCCCCAGATTTTCACTTTCTCAGAATTCAGAAATTTGACAGTCGATTCTACACTATTCGATGCCACAAATTTGATGGTGCATTCAGATTTTCCATTTGAGAATCTTATTTTTTGACCACTTTTCAAAGTGGAGTGGAAGTGTCAGCATCCTATGTGTGAACAGTCATTTCCATGAGATTAGACGCTGCAAGATTGATGGTACAACCAGCTTTCGCAGCTTGAAATCCTTTTCTTTAGATGGCCCCAGGATGTGAGGTATATGTAGTGTGTTCATGTACTTCTTCTTGCTATGAGATGCATTGTGTTACACAGATCCCTGTTTGATGTTCGATGTGGGATCTTGTTTCTTACTTGTTTCATGATTCCTGCTTGACATGACGTGGAATCATCTGTGGGATGTACCTTTTTTCATGATTTTTCATGTTTTGTTTGAGATCCCTTTGTTTTTATGTTGATTAGATACTCATGTGTCGCCATGTATGTTTGCATTGAGATCCCCTTTATGCCATGTTGGTGGGATGCTCATTCTCATCATGCATGAGTTTAGGTCATACTGATAGGAGTCCTTTTTGACTAAGAGTTCCTGTAGTGGAACATCTCTTGGAGCCACTCCTGTGTGAGGGAATTTTCCTTGTATGATAGCGACGTCAGCTCTTATGTACATCATCACTATTGACAGTACTTAATGCAATGGCCTACACCATCTTGACACTGGGTCCCGGAGACGTAGTCCCTCCTGGACAAACTCCGTTATCAGTGTCTTGTTATTTTATGTTGTGTTGGGCATCAGATCCCCCCACAACATGTTTTGTGGCTTAAAGCCCAAGTTTTAGTCAAATGTAATGTAAGACTCTGTGAATTGTGGGCGCGGAGCGCGAAGTAGAGGTTGAGTCATAGGGCTGTCTGCCTTAAGTTTTGTAATGTAATGTCATGTTGGCCTACCCATGGTTCGTAGACCATGGGATTGTATAAATAGAGTGAGGCTCTAAGTTGTATAGACAACTAAGGAATGAGAAAATTAGAGATAGAGCATAGAGAAAGAGTCTAAGTGTATTGGGTTGTAGTCGTAGGAAGAGGCTCTGCCACTGAGTGTGCAGAGGCCTAGCAGAGTCTGTAGCTGAGTCCGTGGACCCCTGTAGTTGAGTTTGCAATTAAGTGTCGAGTCTGTAACCTTGAACGAAGAATAATAAAGAGAAGTTGATTCCAAATTTTGTGCATCTGCTTGTGTATTGCATTCTATTCATTTATACTGTTTTGTTTTTCGCGCATACTTATATGATTGCTGGATATATTGTTAATTATCACTAGTCTTACACAGATAAGTTAAGTAATCGGGTAATAATAGGTTTAATAGGAAGGAACTTGGGTATAATACAGGTCGTGCCCCGAGTAGGGCTGTGTGAAAGCAACATCACAGGTTGTGAGGGACTGATAGATGCGCATAGCAACGTGTGCACAGGGTCAAACCGCGGACCACCAGAAGCTCATCAGACATCCCCAGGGTGCAGAAACCTGGTTCTAACACCCTCCCATACTAATTTGGGTGAGAACTCAGTCCGCGCTCTGTGGACTGTTGCCGAAAGGGCCAGTAGTATAGGGATTTTTTTGGCTAAATCACCTCTAAACTTGGGTCTGGCCCATACATGCCAACAAATGGTTTCGTTACCGGGACCGAGATCTACATGAGGGATGTATGATGTCGTGCCAGTGGAATCCAATAAAGAAAGAAATTGAAGGGTGGTTGGACAAGAAGATTCATGAGTTTGTGGCATAGGAAAACAGAAATTCATGAGTATCTAAGGAATAACGGTTGGAGCACTACCTATATATAGAAATCCACAAAATTTTCTTTGCTTCCTTTCCTTCTGAGTTGTATGAGTGGATCACGAAGCTAGCAGACAGTCAGGGAAGGTGTAGGCTCAACAAACCAATCATGTGGACTCCGGAATTAATGCGCAGACTAGAAGCATCAGGATATAAGATCTTGTGAGCTGTGGACCTTTGGCTCGACCGAATTAGAGGAGGATTTATCACTGAGTTCGCAGTAGATACGACCATCAGCTATAGTGAGGTGGAGAGATGTTTCCTCAAGGGACCGCGAGGTAAGTATAAATATTTGAACACTTGGATTAAGATTCTATTGTGTGAAAAGCAGGTTATGCGAATAAATTAATGTTTTTGACTATGTGAAGTGGGAAGATCTACAGAAGTGGAAGTAGTGAAGAAATGGAAACCAGTCCCTTAATTTCCACCTCATGGGAAAGTGAGGAGGAGCTCGTGAAAGTTTCTCCGAGAAGCGTAGTCAGTCTGGTAAGGCAACGCATCTCGTGTTTACCACCTCTACCCACATCGCCACTCATCTCACCCTCCTCACCTCCATCTTGACCCACCCCACCTCTGCCACCACCACAATTTAGTATGTCGAGTGTGATCAAACTACCGATATTCATAGGACTAGGGAATGAAGATCCAAACCAATTCTAGTTCATGGTAAGGGTGATATGGGAAGCACAAGGATTCATGGATGATAATATCAAGAAGGCTATGCTAGTAAGCACGTTGCAGGATCAAGCATTAACATGGTACATTAAGCATTCTAATGACCATCCAAATGCAAGGATCATAGAAATCCAAACTGCGCTAAACAGGGAATTTAGCAGGCCAAAGTCAGAAACACAATCAATCATTGGGTTTAAGGAGATTGCGATGCTCCCAGGCAAGACCCCCTGGGATCTAGACCAAATACTGAAGGGTATGATTCGTGAAACCAACATGACGTTGATGGATGGACAACACCGTGCATGGTTTGTAGCTTCACTAACACCGCACTTAAGGACGACATTGTCTCAGCAAAAACTTTCCACCCAAGCCAAAGCTTTGGAAATGGCAATGAGATTGCATGAAACCCCTATACAAGACCCTGGTCTGGGAGTCAGACAAATCGACATGAAACTGCAAAATCTGTGTCTGGAGATGTAGAGTTTGAAACAGGATAGAACACCTCAGCCAGCGGCACGTGAGGAGGTATCGTGCATAAAATGCAAAGGCCAGGGGCATGACAAGGACCACCGTCTAATGTTCGCAAATTATTTGGCAAGAGGAGGGTTGATGCCATTAAGACCTGAGGCACAGGAAGGACCAAGCACGGTGCCTGCATTATGGTGTGCGATCTGTCAGATAGGAGGAAAACACACTACGAATAATTGTCATCTATTGCAGAAGTATACACAAACGTCCCAACAATTGTTTTGTAATTTCTGTAGGTCGATAGGCCATGATGAATGCACCTGCAGAAGCTACAAACTAATGATGGATCAGACTCCTATCTACAGGGTGTAGAATGAAGCGCGAGCCCTCGACCCAAATGCAGGAATGGCGCACGCTGGATTTCAGGGGCGCGGTCGAGGTCGAGGCGGAATGGGACTAGGAAGGGGTCGTGGACAACTAATTTGTTACAATTGCAGAGGGCCAGGGAACTATGCCCACGATTGTACAAACCCGACAAGGACATCATGTTTGTACTATACTTAGTTTGATCATGAGGCAGAAGACTGCCCTACATTGATAGCGAGACTACGTGAAAAAGGGGTACTTCTGCCCCCTTTAACCTAGAATCTACAGATGATGAGGTCTAAGCCACGCGAAGAATACTCGAATGTAAACATGATCTCAGGAGCGGTATGACCACTGGCAATGATAAAGGGAAGTAGTCAGATGAAAGTGTGTGGGTTCGCAAGGCTCCTGCTATGGAACCTGAATTTGATTTACAACGCATGACGGAGACATTCATTGAAGCTAAGAAGAGCTTCACAGAGGCCCCCACTTTAGGTAGTAAGGATCAACTAGAACCAAAGATGGATCCTTTAATGCTCACTACCTTCTGGAGACATGCATGAAACTATTATGCAATAGCAAGGCAGTAAAAGGACTACAAGAACTCATCACTAGGTGCGCAGGGTTAGGAGAACCGTACGTGGTCTGGAAACTCGGGAAGCATGCATTACACACAGGAAGGGAAATGAGGTTTTCTGCACAAATCGACGAGTATGAAATGGATCAATTAAACTCTAATCTTGGATTAGAAGCGAATTTACTACCAAAATAGACATGGGAGTGCATGGGCAGACGTGCACTACAGTGGTCTCCTATTCAGTTATGAATGGCGAACCAACAAAAGATCTTGCCCATGGGAAGATTGCAAGGGGTAACAGTAGATATTGAAGGTGTGAGCATGCAGGCAGATTTTGAAGTGATAGAGATTGTCGATGATAGTAATCCCTATCCCACACTACTAGGAATAGACTGGGCCACTGATATGAACGGAGTCATAAATCTGAAGAAGTGCAAAATGATCTTTGAAAAAAAGCCACTACATTGGGGTTGAGAGGCTGTAATATCTTCCAAAACTTTGGAAGATTTGTCCATAACCAGACAAAGGTGAAGAAGATGCTCTCCTTCACATAACCTACAGGGAAAATCTAATCTTTCCTTTCTTCTTACCATTGCTAGCCAAGAGTGTAGCATCGACATGATCTCAAGAGGTCGATGGGGATGGTCCATCCAGATTTTGAGACCATACCCCTAAGGATCTGGGAATGCCAGGATAGTCTCGGAGGAGATGGTCACCCTTACATAACCTGTAAGGGAATTTGACCTTTCATGGAGGATCATAAGGTTTGTCTACGGGGGGTGCATTTAGAGTAATAGCCGCATAGTTGGCCTCTTTCTTAACTGACTTCTTCTTCTTCGTCTTCTTCTTCTTCTCCTTAGCCTCCTGGTTACTAGATATGAAAATTTCACCTGGCGAAGTAGAAGTAGAAGGTGAAGAAATAGGGAAAGAAGGCAAGGGGTCAACCTTAGAATCATCATGCCATGAATCGAATGAAGGAGATGGTAGGGCAGGAGTTGAGACACTCGGGATCACTGAGGTCGAAAATAACCAAACAGGTAAACCAATGGTTAACCCAGGAAGGGACAACGTTGCCATATAAGGAGCACCAGCGTTTCCAAAAGAAGGAAAAGGACCAAGATTCCCATCCGAAGGGAATCCTTGATTGGTGGACTCTAAAAATTTTGCCATTGGAATCGACCCTAAAGAATTACTAAGGAAGTCAACTTTTACTAGGAACATTTTGTGGGAAGTTAATTTTAGAACACTGAAACAAAACTTTGCCTTTTCATGTTTTAAGAGTCGAGAAAAATATGAAAGGTGACTCTATCACTTTCGATTGGAAATGAGATCGAAAGGACAAGTGCTCGAATGATCCTTTTACTTTTAAAGAGTCGAAAAGGAACAAAAGTGATTGTTGTGGAACTCTAGGAAAATGGTTTACTAGGCAAGCGTGAACTACAGAATACCCCCCGGTGAACCAAGAATTATGAGCAGGCAATCTCCTCGAATGCTGTGTTCAGTGTATCACGTCTGCAAGGCAACCAACTCAGCTTCCTATGTATGATAGGATTGGAACCTAGTGGGGTATCCCATCATATACGCGATGGTACAGGGAGCACAAGTCTGTACTAGCACTTATTGAATCACAAAAGGAGGAATCACCCAACCTTAGTGAAAACAACAACCACTAGGTTTAAAGATGCTGGAACATGTCTCTAGCCTAGACCTCTAGATATGAGCATTAAGTTTCAATGCTTCCTTAGGTTAATTCAATAAATTTTAACAGTTGATCTTGAATTAGATCTCAGTTTCAAGGCCCTACCGAATGTATCTTCAAAAACTCCTAGAATGCAACTAAATGAGAAAAGAAACCATTCCTTTTCAATGAACAACTAACTAAAGAAAAGTGAGAAGTTCATTTCAAAGCAAGCAAAGCAACAAGCAAGCAAATGCAAGAATGGTACTTTTCGTTATCTCGCAAGAAAACCAATCAAGAGGAAAGAGTTATGCTACTATCTTTCACTAACTTGCAAGCAATCTAATTAAGAAAATGAAAAATACATCCTTTGCTTTTCAACCTCTAAATTTCAATAATTTACTAGTGCAAAAGATTGTTCTCATTTCCTAATGCAAAATGAATGCAATAGTTTATTCTTTCAAATAAATGACAAGAAACCAAATGCAAAACTCAACACAATGTTAATATTAAGCCTTTTCTGAATGAAATCACTCAACGAGTGAAGAGAAACATTCTACTCTAAAACGAATCAAAGACTCAAAACCAAGAAGATGTTTCCTTTTTGCAAAACTAGAAAGCTTTCTCACTGACTGGTAAGCAATGTGATCTATGCCAAGTGAAGGAAGGAAACCAAATGAATAAGACTTGAAAGGTTTCATAACCAAATGTCACATACCAATAAGGAAGATGAAAGAACAGTCGATAAGGAAAAACCTCAAACAAAGTAAGGGATTGTTCCAAACACAGCTCAAAGGTCTAAACGAACAAGTAACCCAAGAAAAGCTAATGTTTCAAGAAACCCTAAGGTAAACAGGTCACACAGTTCGAAAGGATAAGTTTCAAGGGAATGAAACCTGGGATTAGATATTATAGCAATCAACAATTTGACACACAATAAAAGGCAGAAGAGAAGCTCAAAAGGATAGGACACACTGGCCAATCAGCAAACAAAACCTTAAAATAGAAACCTACAGGAATCATCGCTAGCATAAAACTGACAACATGTGCCGAAAATAAAATGTCGCACCTCCCTAACTAGCAACTTTGCGAAGTCATCGCTGAAGTACACGAGTTAACAGTGCCGAGCCAATTTCAGAGCTCTTCGTGATTGTGAGGTGATTTAATCATACCAAACAGCAGAAGGCACAACTAAGTAGATAGCACAAGTGCGACTATCTTTTTGAAAATGTCATAAAATAAACTACGAGAACCTTAATTCAAAGAAAAAATTCAAAATCAAGCTAAAGGAAGGCCAAACCTATCACTCATGATAGAGGGAAGACTACCAGGAGTAGTCAAAACAACCCATAACATGAAAAATTCATCCCAAATATAAAGGAGACAATAAACGTGTAAAACAAACTTAAATCAAATCAAAAGACAAAAGGAAAATGGTCCCCAGTATGGCCGCTAACTTGTGAAATAGGCAAGTTCCCTCTATGGATAGAGGCAACCCCTCTAGCCCTAGAGTGAGTCTAGTCACCGCAAAGACAATACCAAAGAAAATTTCCTTAGAAATTTGATGCCATGAACACTTACCTTCAAATCTTCGTTCCATGACGTCCTTGTTGTGTTGCTCCAGCTATCATTCTTCTAATCACTTGTACCTGAAAACAACATACGTAACACAACCACGAACATAATAGAGTATGACAAAAACTATCTACTTAAAGAGTAAAGGAGCTTCAAGCTATCATTACACAATTCGACATATGATATAGGAAATAGGCTGTTGATTTGTATTAATGTAAATTAAAGTAGAACTTACAACCAAGCCTTGACGTCGTAAGCCTCCTTGAAGGGTTCTGTCAGCATGTCTCCATAGGAATTCACTCATAGACTGTCTCCCAAAAGACGAATAAATCTCTCTCCTACCCAAAAGGCTAATGCTAGAACATTCTTACAATCAGGAAAACTCCACTCAAAACCATCCCAAGCTAAGTTATATGAGAGGCTATTTCCACACTCTAGCAAAACTTCTCTACTTTTACTATTGAATTTTTGACCTCTAAAGCTACCAAAAACTAGTTGATCTCAGTCATGGAGGAAGTATTTATGGGAGGATGTTATGTAAAAAATTAGTTAACTTAGGTTTATTATTTAATTTTAATCTTAATTAGACGAAAGGGCACAATCATAAGATCATACCCTTTCCCAAAGGGTGCCATGGCGGTATATAAGCCAGAAACCCCATTGTAATCAATCATCATCTGTAATTCATCTTTTTAATAAAATATTTCCATATATATTTTTGTCTCTCCAGAAGTTTTTCACTTCATTAGTATTAGAGCACGTTCGCTCCTCAGACTATATTCATCCGCTGCCAATTTCGATTTCCATACGCACACCCCTTTCCATCTGCTGACTCCACCTCCCTGTCTACAACCAACCACTCCATTTGGTGTTAGGGAGGGTTCACTCTTGTGTAACTATTGCATAGCCGTTGTCCTCAACTCCGTCGTTCACTGTTCATTGTTGTCAACACCCTATTCCCCGGCATTTGTACTAACCGTAACCATCAACTATCAGGTTTCCACCATTGCGTTGTCAGCACCCATTTTCCGCACAGATCACAAGTGTTGTGCTACGCATCTGCTAACTACACGCCTTGCCTCCGTCCACGCCCCGACAGTCAACGTATCCCTCCTCTCCTGACAGTGTTGCTTGCTCCAACCGCGCGCTTGCCAAATAGCCCCGTCATTGTTCCAACCGTGCCCCAACTTCGTTTTTCTTATCGACCCGACATCCACTCCACCGACGCGCACACCCAACCGTCGAAAATCCTTGAGCCACCGATTCATTTTTCCATTGCAGTGGTATTTCGATATTTTTTTTGGACAGTCAACGGGTTCCATCAAGAAACGTGTATTTTCGATAGTAATATCTAATATATATAATATATATAATATAGTTATATCATTATTAATTTATATATATATATATATATATAGATATATTAATAATGATATAACTATATTATATATATATTATATATATATATATATATATTACATAACTTTATTTAATTATATTATATTATATATATAATATATATAATTTATTTAATAAAATTTATTTTAATTAATTAAAAAGTTATATATATATATAAATTAATTTAATTAATTAAATTTATTTTAATTAATTAAAATTTATATGTATAAAAATTATTTTAGCTAATAAAAAAAAAGGGGGAGGAAAAATATTTTAGCTGGCAAATAAATACACGCCCCCACAAACCCGCTCAATGTCGACAATGACAATGGCAGATTTCCAAAAAAAATTGTTGGATGCGGAGCATAGGATAAATAGAAACCACGATGAGGTCAATAAAAGATTAAATGAATTCCAGATCAAGCTTGGGAAGCAAGCTGATGAAATCAAAAATCTTCATGATACGACAAATCGAATAGAAATAAAGATGGAAAATTACCATGCCCAGACAGAAGCAGGGATCAAAAAGGTCTTAATAATGCTGAAAATTCTGTGTAAAAGGTCGAATTGTACACCCAAACAACTACTAAAAGAAGGTGAAGAGAATCAAGAACACATCTCGTCAGATTCAACTAAGTCCACAGACTCTCATGACAAAGTTGAATCCGCAAAAAAAATCAGTGACACCCCACCAAGAATCGAGTAACACAGCCTTTACAAACAAGAAACTCTGGGATAACTTTACCAATCAACACCCTTTTTTTGCTCAACCAGTAGCAACATACCAACGAAGGGCAATGGTCGAGATCCCTAAATTCGATGGATAAATAAAGCAGAAGAATACTTTGAGATATATGACATCAATGACGATGACGAAAATCTCAGGCATGCATCCATGAAAATGGAAGGAGAAGCATATAACTGGTATATGTGGTGGAAAAAGACAACACACGTCATTAGTTGGAGAAAATTTAAAGATGCATTCTTCAAAATATTCCAAGGTGTAAAGGAAGAAGAATTCTTTTCAAAACTCATCAAATTACGACAAAAATGAAGTGTGGATGAATACAGTCAAGAATGGAAGACCTTAGTAACACGAGTACCTGGGTTATCAGAATCTCGTCTAATTCAGTCATACATCTCGGGACTCAAAACCCATTTACAAGCAGAACTTGAGATGCATGACATTACATCTATAGAAGTAGCAAGATGAAAAGTAAAAATAGCCGAAAAGAAATCCGAACCAATATTTTGGTCAAAAGTGGAAAAAGCTTATGCAAGACGAAGGATACCCCAGTATGTGGATTCAAATAATACAAGATATGTTCCACCACATCGTCATGAAGATGAAAAATCTAATGTGGAAATGCAAAGGATAAAAGAGGGTAAATGTAAATGCTGTGGTGAGAAGTGGGACCCCAAACATAGATGTGCTAAAGGAAAAGAACCAAAGAACCTATATAATTGTGAAGCAACCAATAATTCAAACAGTGAAGATTATGACATAGAAGACACAGACGACGCCCCAAAATTCTCACCAGAATTAGATGATGGAAGTATTCCACAAGTGTCATTATCAGCTATGACAGGTATATCACAACCTTAGACTTTAAAGTTAAAAGGACACATAAAGAAGAACAACGTAGTGGTTCTCGTCGACTCTGGAAGCACACACAATTTTTTAGATGCAACCGTGGCAAAGAGACTCAATATCTTTTCATTTCCCTTACCAAACATGAAAGTGATGGTAGCTAATGGTAAGAAGATTGAAAAGGTAGGGAAATGCCATAAGGTCAATTTGCAGATTCAAGACTTTAATCTAGAGTCTCCATTCTTCACGGTACCGTTATGAGGAGTATATGTAGTCTTAGGTATCCAATGGCTACGAACTTTAGGTACTTATGCCGCCAACCATCAAGTACAATTTATAAAATTAAAATGGGGAGGTCAGAAGTACAAACTGCACGGATCCCAAGCACCAGAAAATCAAGTTGTATCATCATCTCAGATGATGAAGCTGAGTTGAAGAAGAGCACCTACTTATGCAATACAATGTCACCAATTAGAAATGTTATCTGCAAATATGACCAGAGAAGAGTCACCAAATATACAAGATCTGATTCGGAAGCATGAAAAAGTATTTCAAGACCTACCTATGAAGATGCCGCCTAATAGGGAAATTGAGCATACAATAAAAGTAAAGGCAGGGTCAGACCCTATCAACATCAAGCCATACCGATATCCACATCACCAAAAAACGGAACTTGAGAGATTAATCCAAGACCTTTTAAAGTGTGTGACCTTGATCATCTTGGAATATCTGATCAAGTGGAAGGACTTACCCGAAGAAGACGTTTTCTGGGAGAATGAATCATTCTTCAACAACATCCGTCATTACTTATGCTTTGAGGACAAAGCATTCTTTCGAGAGGAAGGCAATTTTATGTAAAAAATTAGTTAACTTAGGTTTATTATTTAATTTTAATTTTAATTAGACGAAATGGCACAATCATAAGATCATGCCCTTTCCCAAAGGGTGCCATGGCGGTATATAAGCCAGAAACCCCATTGTAATCAATCATCATCTGTAATTCATATTTTTAATAAAATATTTCGATATATATTTCTGTCTCTCCAGAAGTTTTTCACTTTAGAGGAGGAGCTTCCATAAGACATGGGGGAAAGAGCTTATCCCTTTGGGAGGTTGCACAAAAGGTGGAACAACCATCCCAAAGCAAAGAGGTTAGCTAATCTGGTCCAACAACCAACCCTAGGACCACCCATGAAGTTGTTACACTTTGAAGCTTCGACGCGTTGTTTAAAAACTTGCCAAAAGTAGCTCGTCACGAGTGCAACATAGAGACAGATTGAAGACTTCGCTAGGGCTAGTGAAATCTTGGCCATCTTTGCAGGTGGAACAACTGTTGTCCCACAACGACCCAAAAACATAGGTAAAAAAGGGTCTGCTCCAGGACAAGTGAACTGAAGTATTCTTCCTGAGGTGACAAGGAAGATATTAATGCATAAATTGCAACATGACACAAGGCAGATGTCAATAACACAGACCGGTAGTGTCCGTAATCACGGAATGCGAGGTCGGTGACAAATCACTGTGTAATAGGGAGTGACCCTTTAGATGGCCTTTTGGTGTAGGATCAAACCCTTTTTCCATTCATAGTTGGGACCCTCCTTCTAGCACCAAAATTTTTGAAAACCTGGAATGTCTTTGCTTCAATATCGAGGATAACTACTCAGTCAGGAACTTGAAAACTATTCTGTATCTGTTTGGAATAGTGGCTCCAATTGGGGATGAAGGGACCAAATTCCCTTTAAGTATATATGATGAGATTTAGAGTGTAATCGTAAGTCAAATGGATGTGGTGGATAGAGACAAAAGTAATACAAACATATATGTATCTAACTATCTATTTCTTGGGATTAAACTTATCCTTATCCTATGATTTAAATATTCTTTAATATGCTAAACAATATAGATCATATAGAATTTCAAGAAGTAAATACAAGAAAGATAATTAATTTTATTAAATAGTTAATCAAATTAATTGTTTTAAAACATATCACATATAAGATTTCGTTGTTTCTATAATGCATTCAAGAATAAAAACTCATACTCTTCAATAGTGAATAAGTATTCAACAGTGTATAAGATCATACACAACCAAACAATAAAGAAAAATGTGTGACTATCATCAAATATAAACACAACAATAAAATAAGGATAATAATACTCGATAGATCAATGCTCTGATCATGGAAAGCATTATCACTCAGAAGCTTTCCCTAGAAGTTATCAAAAGAAGGAATAATCTGAGGTAACCACAAACCAATCTTCAGACTCAGGTTCTAGCCAACCTAAATCCAGAGAGGGCTCTCTCTTTATAATTTAGCTTTGTTTTATTAGATTTTAGGCTAGTTCTTAGTGTTCATGGAGTTTTGATTTTAGATTGAGTGGTGGAATTCTAGGAGCAGATGGATAGAGCTAGGTATTCAAACCATTGGGCTATGGAGTCAATAAAAGGATAACTTAACTAGATCAGATCATTAAAGGGAATGTTCACAGGGCAGGCTAGCAAAGCAGAATGCAAATCTTTAGGTTTAATGGATGAAATGGTTCTAACCAGGGTGAAAGGGAAGCTAAGAATCCTTGGATTGGGATTAGAATGAAGAAAAGAGGGTGATCATCAACAAAGAGAAATGAATACTCCTTTTCTATAGACCAGGGAGAGAAACTATGGAAGCTAGGGAGCAGTTAAGAATTCCCTAACTAAGATAGTTTAGCAGAAAACATTTAACATTTAAAGAGTGAAGACAGAGTGCATTCAAGCAATTTTTGAAATATCATTCCATGTCATACATTTGGATTTGAGAAAAACACACAATATTATGGAGACACAAAAGAGAAATAACAGTAAACGTAAGAGAGTACTTATTTGTATATCGCTTTACACAAGAATCTTGTAAAATGTCTAAGCTTTATTCCTTCATCCGGTAAGCCAATCTAGTCATTGATACAATAGAACTTTGAATTGATAGAAAAATTCTATAGAAATGTCATTGAATCCACTGCTAAATACTTCGAAATATGAAGTATTTATACAAAAAATAATTGCAAAATATCTCATAAAAGTTTGATATTGAATTTAGGAAATAAAAATATCTTCAAGCATAGAGACAAATGGAAAACTGCATCATGTTGTCCCTTTTATTGTGTTAGTGCTGGCTATTGCAGTTGAGTTGTGGCCCTTTAACCTAGCTGGTAGTTTTACGCTGGCATCTTCTTCATTTTGATCTTTCACTGATACTCTTTGACTCTGCTACTCTTTGACCTTGCTGATCTATCTTTACCTGTTTCATCTGGCTAATTTCAGATTTACTGTGGTAACTTTCTGGTATAAAACTTTTATAGTAAATCTGTCATTTTTTCCCACCATTCATCCTTAGGTAATTTTACTTTCAACATTCTTGTGTAAATTTCATCTGCTTATGTGTACTTAGCAAAATTGGCTTGGTGACAAACAAATGTTTCACCTGATGCTCTAAAAAGAACAAGTTTTCAAAAGTATCATATAGTACTTTCCCTGTTGGTAGGGCTTTTATACCAGAAGTACTGGCTTGTTCCTCAGTAAATTTCCTAAGTTTGTCAGTGTAGTCCAATTGGGTGATAAGTTTATCATGGATGACCATAGGACTGGGAAGGCCTTTGTCCCTCAAAATTTGAAATTTGGCCATGAACCTGTCAGTGGCCACCTATATGTTGTGGCACTTTTCTTCTATATTGAGCATAACATTTCTTTTGGAAAGAACCTTTTTAACCTCCAGAATGGCTTCAGTCCTATCCTCTACACCAAATTCATTGAGCTCATGTTTTTTATTACTATTCAGAAAGTGGATGAGTCAATTAGCATCCTCTGGTTGGTCTCCTAACTCTTCTCTTACTTTTTGGATGGCCGCAGTGGCTACCTTCACCAATTCAATTTGCTCAAATATAACTTGAATTGATGGCCAAATATCATTGACAGAGTCAATGATATTGGCCCAGAGCATTTCTTTGGTCTGTCCTAGTGGCTTCTGCAGTGTTAAATATTTTTCTAGGACTTTGATTTTCTCACCCATCCTTAGGGCTTTCTGTGTTTCTTCTCTCTGCTGAATTTGGGCAAGCTTACAGTCAGTTTCTAAGCTTGCCACTTTCTCCTTTAGCCTTTTGAGCTCTGTTGCCTAGATTGACATCTCCTCCATGGATTTTACTAGCTCTACCTTTTGAGCTCTGTTGCCTAGATTGACATCTCCTCCATGAATTTTACTAGCTCTATTGTTTTCTCTATAGATGTGCATGCTGTTGTAGATTCAGTTGTGATTGGCAGTGTTGTGGCAGGTGGAGCTGTTGGTGCCAATGATGCTGCCAATGTAGAAGGAACTGTTGTTGTCACTATGGGAATGGAAGTTGTGGAAGTTGTTGCCAGGTCACTTTTCTTGGACTGAATCAAAATGTCCAACTCTTTCTCTGTCTCTTTCAGTTGGTCATTTAGCTTTAGGACCAAGTCCATGAGCTCTTCATGTCCTTTTTGTGCCTCTAGGACTTCTGTTGTTTGTGGGTGATGCAACTGGGGGATCTTGAGTTGTTTCTTCAGAGAAACTATATCATCATGCTTCTTCTTTATTAATTTTTCAGTGGCCTTTACATCTTAGGGATCGTGTCCCAAATCAATGACTAAGTCCTCTAAGGACTTGATTCTGGTATCTTTGGCCTATGAAGAGGCCTTTCCCAACCAGAACTGTGCTGATATATTATTCAGGGAGTTTTGCAATTGGTGGGTAGCGATGGATTTCCCTATCAAGGTGGGTTAAATCATCTCCCCTATCTACTTATGCAGCTCAATCTGGTCAATAGGATGAATGTCCTTTACCAGTACCTCAAAGTCTATCTTTTTGAAGTTTGCTGTTGTTCTTGGTTGCTGAGTAGTGGGCTTCATGAATGTCATTTGCATCTTCCCCTCTTTTACATTATAGGCTGACATAAGCCTTGTCTGATTGGTAGGGGTCATTTTTAGGTATTATGCATAAGTGTGGGCTTTCAACCTCTCATTCCTGGCCTTTATCTCTTTATATCTTTCTTTAATGTCATGGTCCTTGTCTCCTGGTATCCTGAAAGAGGATACCTCCACACTCTGTTGTCTTTCCAGTATCTGGGTATGTGATGTGGATGGTTCTAGGATGCCTCCAGAGGGAGAGGCATGTCTGCTCCCTTCTCTTTCAGTGCTTGTGACATCAGTTTTCTCTTCTATATATTCCTATTCTGAAACAGGATTTACCCTTCATCTTTTTGCCTAGCTTGTCTTTGCATATGCCTGTGATGTTTCTCTTCTTGAGGGAGTGGCCCCTTCCCTGTTTCTCTTGAGGCTTTTCTCCTCATTTAGAGGAGTCTGTAAGACTACGGGGTTACTCATGGTGGCCTCTAGTCTTTCTGATTTCTCTGATTGTTCTGGTTCTTCTGGTGCTTCTGACTCTTCTAGTGCTTCTGATTCTTGTTGTACCTGTGATTCCTCTTGGACTTGTGATTCTTCTTGGACCTGAGATCCTCCTAGAACCTACAGGAAAGAACCCTCATCAAGTTGTTTCTCTAGATCAATTAGAGTGTTTTCAACAGCAACTTCAGTGCTATCCCTGTGCACTAAAGTATTCTCCACCCATTCCAATTGATTTTCATATTTTTCTATTTCAGGGATTCGGTGGTGAATGTAGGGAGCCATCTTGTTTTTCTATCTTCTATTGCAGCTGAAGTCCATGGGATCATATGTCCAAATGAAGCTCTATTTCAGATTTAGTCTTTGAAGAATTTGGTCTGCCTCCTTTCCAGCTTCTCTACTATTGCAAATAAAGGGGCCTAACTGGTCTCTGATCCTGAGCCGGGCCTTCTTTTTGGCTCTCACAGAGTGTACCTCATCTGAATTGATTATCTGCCTGTAGTACTCCAGAGAAAATAACCTCATTTGGAGATATCTGGGTAGTTTATATGGGGCCAGCTCATAGCCATAAATCCTAATTTCAGTGCGGCTTTGGTACAAGTACCAATCCCCCACTTTGTGCTATTTTGAGAGTTGCAGGATTCTCCTTATATCTGAATTGATTCATGGAGGAGGGCTTCCTAGCAGTGTTGTCACAATGGGATGTACAAATAGGTCGATGAAGTCTATATATCAATATGGGGAGTCATATTTACGGATCAATGGAGTCCAAAAAATCACTGACCTAGGGTGACCTTTTGTATCAATCTCCTGGAGAGTAAAGGGTAACTTATCTGCTTGATAGGATCGAAAAAGGTGGTACAAGATAGAGGAATACTTGAAGACTCTCTCATTACTCATCCTAAGGAAATGGTCATGCATCCTGTCAGCTATAAATTTGGCATAATCATAAATGACAGCACGAGGCTGTCCTGGAGTGAAGATAGACATGTAAGCCAGGATGATTTCATCTATATACTCACTGGTGGTATAGCCTAGGATACTAGATATCATTGCTACAATGTCCTGGCCAAATTTGGAAAATATGGTATACACATAGGGAGGAGGATCTTTTGGAATATGATTTTCTTCTACAATGAAGGTTTGGAACATCCCAGCAAGTTTTGTAGTCATAAGCTTGGGGAATCGGTCTAATAGCTCTACAATTGAAATAGGGGTTAGGTTTTTCCCTGGTTGAAATTGCAGCATTTCATTAATTGATTTAGCAGTGATGGTGAAAAGTATAGTCTGGTTTGGGGACATCATTGCTCTTTGGCTAGGGATATAATTTTCATGGCAGTAATGGACAATTTTTGGGAAAATATGGACTTCAAGGAATTGGTACTTGGGTAAATTCGACTCCCAAAGACCTATTTTATCAGCATGGTTTAAGTATTGGTCTCTGTACCGGCAGTATAATTTGAAAGGGGATTTATGGACAGAGGTGTCCTTGATTTGGAAAGCTTTGTCAGCTAGACGGAGGTGGTCTACATCCAGGTGAGGAGAGGAAATTGGTCTCACATCCATGGAAATTGGGGCATCCATTCTCAGTTCTTGTGGATTTGAGAATGGGAGAGGTGATTTTCAGTTTTTCTTAGGGAAATGGTGGTTCAATTCCAAGTGGGTTTGGATTACCAAAGTTTCTCTTTTATTTTAATTAAGAAAACTTAGTGACTCGTTCAAAAATTGACAGGGTTTTCAATGGATTCTGGCCTAAATACCTAGAATTGAAGAAAACTAGGTTTGAATCAGGTGATTAGCAACTGTGAACAGTTGAAAAAGCTTCAAGAAGGCTTGAAGGCAATCTGGGAGCTTTGTGGTGTCTTAAGGGTGAAATTGTACGTGGGTTGACAACTTCGATGTTCGCAGGTGTGTGCATAGAATTTTTCAGTTAAAAAACACGATAAAACGAATGATTTGGGGATTTTTGGCTTTATGCGGGAAATTCAAAATTGGCAAGTACAGGTGAACAATAATTTTTTGTTATGTAGCAGAGTGAACAATGGCTATTTTGGCGTGTAGCGGGCGGGCAGTAAGTGGTTTCCTTTGCACAGCTTTTGGCTGCTTGGCGGTATTGGGGAGAGGCCACCCGTTTCCACTCATCTAGCGACATGTAGCCTCAGGGACCCAACAGAAAACAACCCTTTTCGGGCGAGTAACGTTCAGACTTCAGGCCCTTCCGAAATGGATGAGAACCATTAGATGTGGAGGGGAGAGATCGTGCGGCGAACGGGCAGTGGAGTTGCATGGAGGGTAGTGGGGGGGCCCGGTAGGTAATTAAGTGAGATGGTTTTTATTTAATGAAGTTTTAAAGTGGGGTTAAGGTATCGAGGTGATTAGCGGTAGGATTTACTTAATGTAATCACGAATCGATCAGTTAATGAACTTTTTCAGGTTGCGGGTAATATTGTAGTTTACATATTTAAACTAGGGTAGGGCTAATTAATATTGTGCTGGAGTTAAATATATATGGGGAAAAGGGGTTTTTAGTCGTGATTTAATAAATAAATTAGTAATTAGTCAAATTAGCGGAAGGGGGCACCATACCTAAGTATATGATTTTTCATGTTTTATTAGTTTTCTGATAATAACATAAAAACTTAGGATATAGTGTTGTTGTGGGTTTTTTTTTAATGTGAAAATGAGTTATGTAGGGGAAAAAACACCTTTTCCTAGGTAAAGTAATCTAACATTAGGAAAGAATATTATTTAGGGAAAATGAATGAACTGAAGGGGGGGAATGAATGCTTATGAGGGGATTTAGTACTTATTGCCTATAAGTCATTGAGTTGAGGGTCCGGTCCCTCCAAAAGTCAGAGAAATGCTTTGAGCCTCCTTGACTTATGGTTTTTAAGTACTTCGATCTTTATTGTGGGAAATTAGTTAAGTAAAAGGTGAAATGAATGAGGGAAATTAATTAATTGACTTTCATATCCATCTGCATGCTTGAGTGCCCATTCACATTTGGAACTTCTATGATGAAAAAGATGATACAATCATCATAATTCTGCAGCCTTTCTACTTACCCATCTACTCATCCTACCATTTTTACTTCTCTTTATTAGGGTGCACTTGAACTAGAAAACCATTATCAAAAAATTTTCTTTCTCTTTACAATAGTAAACTAACTAAATCTAACCTTATTGCATCCAAGGGCTCAGATTAAATAGTTGAGCTCCTTTTATTTACTCTACCTATCTAATTATCTGCCAAGATTAAATAGTTTGGTCAAATATTTATTCTCTATCTATAGACATGAAATTGAAACTTGAAATAGCCAAGTTTAAACATTTTGACTATCATGGATTGTGACAAAGGTTACAAACTGCACACAATCATTTATTCCGCACAAAAAGTAAATAGTAGTGGCATTTTGACTTGCACACTTTCATGGTCCTTTTTCTTTTCTTGGGATTCATATTTTTCATCTTTTTTTACTTTTTTATTCTTTTTGTCCCTTGATTATTCTTTTAGGACATACCCTCTTTACATTTTTAAATTTTTTGAATATGGAAAACATTTGCAGAAAGCAAAGTTATGTACATATTACAGCTTTACTCTCATACATTCAAAAATTATGACTCCTATTGGTATAGGAACCTAACAGAAAGAAAACAGTCTTGGTTCCTCCTTCCTATTAAGATACTTGAAAGATACAATAGTGCGAGTCTCTTAAGTCTCCTTACAACAATTTAGAACCCATTTCTAAATACATGAAAGGGGTAGTTATAAATAAAATATCAATTAAAAAAATAAAAAATACCTAAAATGTTGAGGAGGTTGAAACAAACCTCCTTAATATAAAACTAAATGACGAAAATAGAGTTTGTTTGAACAAATCATCTAGAATGAGAAGCCTGTTGTCCTTTCATTTGTTGCCTGATTTCATAAATATCCATTAAGGGGTTTAAATCTAGAGGGTGAGTTGGGTTTAATCGCATCTAGCCCACATAAATAAGATCGGAGAGTGCTAGCAGCATGTCGACAGTAGTATTTTTCAAACACCATAACATAAGCCATTGGTTATGTGGTTTAACTATGTGTTTCAAATACTGCTCAAACTTTAACTTAGAAAACTTGTTTATGTTATTTTCCTTCGTATTGGACCAATCCTACCAATGATTCATTATTATCTTGACATCAGGAAATGTATCTATTAGGCATTCTTGAATCAAGTTGGCTTTAAAAATGTTCTCACGAATGGTCTCTATGATATTATTAATGAAATCCATTACACTAAAGATGGTTGCCTATGCCTGTTTCATTCTCATATCCCAATCCCAAAAAAGATTTCCTTCTGTGTGTCATGAATCCTTGGAGGATTGGATGCTATGCCTTATGTGTTGACCTACCAGGTAATATAGTCAAAGATATTTTCTTCTATGTCATCAAAGTATGTCATCAAATCGGAAAATTGATTCATCAGTGAATCGCTTGTCTTACATATATCATTGATTGTTGTCATCTTTTGGAAAAATGCAACCTGTTGTTGAGCAAGGAGAGTGTTGAGTTCTGCTGCTTCCTTCTTGAATTCTTCAAGCTTAGGATTATCTTTGAGTTGATCAATCCTAAGCTGAAGTTGTTGCAGTTGATCATCCTTGCTTCTGATGTCTTCTTCATGTTGAAGCTTCATCTCATCAAAGCTCTTTTGCAGCTATGTCATATATACCTTCCATTATTTACCAATACTCTATCTTGCATTTGATAATGCCTGTTCTAATTGCAGGATTTATCATCCTTTTCCTTAAGCAGAAGTTGTAGTTCTGAGGTTTTAGCAATAGTAGTTGTAGCATATGCCCCTGTGAATTGAGATAGTCTTGTGAGATCATTACTAGGGTCGATTTGAGAATCCTTCCATAGGACGTCTAAAGGTATATTTCCAAGAATTAAGGTGTGGGATTGCTCTGTTATATTCTGCTTCTTTTGCCTTGTCATGACAACTTTATTTTTTGGGCTGTAAAATACATCCAATTGAGGTATT
This sequence comes from Pinus tabuliformis, assembly GCA_031772625.1. NCBI lineage: Eukaryota > Viridiplantae > Streptophyta > Pinopsida > Pinales > Pinaceae > Pinus > Pinus tabuliformis. The sequence continues at coordinate 90,073,053 of CM062810.1, read as the reverse complement.
TCTTCAATCTTGAGTACAAATTTAGATGTGGGGTGTGCCGAGATGACTTCCAAGTCATGGGTGTTGACTGCCTTATCAGAAGATCCAATAGTGAGCAAAATATTCTTGGTAACCTCTTTTAAGGATTTCTATAGGATTTTTGGTCTGAGTTTCCTATGAGGCTGTATTGACAATCTTGTCAAATTGTTCCCATACTTTATCCAAATCATCGGTGGACAGCGATTCATCGATTTGTTGTACTGATGATATACTTTAATTGCTTCCCTTCTTGACTTCAGGTTCTTTAGGGACTTGAGCTATGTTGGAAATAATACTGAGGGGGGGGGGGTGAATCAGTATTATCAGATCATTAAAAAATTTTCAATGCTCAAAAACATATACGCTACTTCAGTTAAGTGAACCCGCGTGTACACGCTGTTGTGTCTAAAGAAACTAGCGTATATCCAGAAATCTTATGATTCAGTTAGCTTATCTTCAGTAAATGCATCAGAACATTATTAACCATATTAACAGTAAACAGGTGCAGTATAACAGAACAGATCATCACACAAAAGCCACACACATGAACAAAAAGATATAAGGTGGAAACCCAATGTGGGTGAAAACCACCTGCTGCAAGTCATCTCGATCTTCTTCTTAATAAGAAAATCCTTTTACAATATTTGTACTGGTGCAGTCTTATACCAGTACGGGAGCTACAACCCCCTTTTCTCTTGTACTAGCCGATCCATTTACTAGTACATAGGCTGCTACCTGCTATAATGCTCCAAAGATCTCCTTTAGCTTTTGTACTAGCTTAGATACTAGTACGTAGGTGCTTGCCTACAATCTTCTCTCCTCCAGGCACCACGTTTCATCAATTTTCAGACTGGATACACTGAAGCACAACATATAATCGGAAAGGCCACTTTTCATCCAATTTTCATACTGGACCCATAACTATCATTGAAGCTCAAAACAATCATCAAACTTTGAATCACTAAAACCCTGTTAACAACACCATCACCAGAACACAGAGCAGACACAGAACTCTGTAATAACCATCAGACCCATCTGCAACTTCAAATATCAAGCTTTACAATGTATACGCTACTTCGATGAATCAAACCCGCGTGCATACGCGCTTTTGCCAAAGACAACCCGCGTACAGATCTAAAAATAATTTCTCATAACTTGCAGCTGTACCAGACATCAGTCATACTCATCACACTTATAGAACAATACATGCGTCAGTATGTAGATCTAGAATAAGCATCATAAAGATAGTTCATTTCAAACCATTTGATCCCGATCTCTCCTTAGATCTTGTTCTCAATCAGCCGGTGAGATCCCTCCTTAGCTCAAATCAAGCAATGCATCATCAACCCATAACCTGCATACTAGATCTCACACTTCTTCAGATATTCAAGACTTTTCAGATACAATTGCCTAATGATTTCCTTCTCCTTATATAGCCTTAGGCCTTGTTCAATACCAAGAGCCAAAACCATAGAAATCCAATACCATCATCTTCAAAACTAGGGATCAACACGTCCGTCGAGACACCAAGGTCCAAAACCATAGGCACAACTTCCAAGGAATAACCGCCGTGGACCAAAGATAAGTTTTCCACATACACGCACTTTTACTCAAGCCAACCTGCGTGTACACGCGACTTGGTATATAGCAAACCTGCGTATACGCGACTTGGTATATAGTGAACCTGCTTGTATACGCGACTTGGGCTTAATGAACCTGCGTGTATGAACTTTCTCTTCTTCTTATAGTCTGATCATCAATTCCTTGCTGCTGACCTTCTGCACTATGATTTGTCATCAGTGTGGTTTGCCATCAAGGACAACACTTATCTCATAATGCCAACAAGCTATAACTAGTTCTTGATGTAGAACTGGTCACGAAATACTTAGGATGTTGAGGGGGATATTTTCCAACCTGTTGTTCCTGTATTCTTTGAATTTCTCCAGATCCACTAGGCTCAGGCGAGCTTCGGCTAATCTCTCTACTTGTTGATAATCTGTGGCTGTCTCGAAAAGGTCATCGAAATCATCTGGTTCATGTTGGAATTGCCTCACTTTGACCTGTCGTTGTGACATTTTGAGATTTCTTGACTGGGTCGTATTGCCTGGGTCGGATAGTGGGAAATTTCATGCATAGAATTTTCTCAATTTCAAGTGTTGCATGCCTGAAATTCTCCAGAGTAAAAACTCCACAATGAATAGGAAAAGGTGGCCAAACATATTTCTTGGCTTCCTTAAGAGATTTGGTCAATCCATTGCCCACAGTTTGATATGCTACTTCTCTGGCCAAAAGTTTGTTTGGTACATAGAGAGGGAGGACATGTGGGGCAGCTAGGCTTCCATAAATCCTGACATAAGTGAAAAATTCTTCCCCAAACCATTTTCCTATGGTCGTGAGGTCATCTAGAGCTTCCCTAGAAAATCTAGGAGGTCTTTCATCAAAGATGGCTTGGTACAATGGTAGCATTACCCCATGGAATATTTTGTAAAAATGGGTCTAATAGTTGCTTTCCCATAGGATGTTGTGGTATATATGGATGGGGGTATGATCTTTGAAAGTCCATTTCCATCCCATGGATGGAAAATTAAAGGTGAAACATAGTGCATTCATAACATAATAACTCGTGAAAAGGGGGGGAATCTCCCTAATAGACATATTATATTTACTTTTGTATGCTAAGATCTAAGTGGCAAAATTATTTGACAAAATGGTATCCCAATCCATAATGTAGGCATCTGTGGGAGCTTCAATTAGGGAAATCATTCTATGGTGGATTTATGTGTATTATGTTGTCTAAATAACCTACACATCATAGCTGCGATATGAAATAAGGACCGATGAGAGAAGCTAGGGAATACATACCCTTATTGTCATGCTTGTATTTTCTCAGCGCATTCCTCCACTACCTGATTGGTTTTGACTAAACTTGATGCTCATCCATGAACTTCTGAATAAACTGGGCATGGTATATCTTCTAAGGTTCTGATAGATGGTACATCTTTCTGAGGTCTTTGGTCTGAATGACCCAATTCTCATATGTGTCCTCAAATTTATGAAGGTCCTATCGGTGGCATTTACATCATCAATTACACATTTGACTAAGTTTGTATATGGCATTATCTTAGCCCGAGTAGCTATCTGATGGACATGAGAGTTGCCGACATTTTCCCAAGTGGTTTTGGATGTAGATGTAGTATCATCCATTGTAGCCTGTTTGATAACTACCATGGGTTCTTCTTTCTCGAATAATCCGTATATCGCTTCCCAAGAAGAACTTTTGGCATCTGTAGTACATGTAGTATCTGAGAATAAGGGAGGAATTTTAGTTACTTCTATAGTAGTTGGAACCGATTGTGGTGGAACCACATTCTTCGTATTCTTCTTTAGAGCTCTTGACATTTCACCTAAGATATGTTTCTTGGGACTAGATTGTGATAGATAAAATATGGTAAGAATAAGGAGCAACACTTAGAGTTTGAGACTTATGGCAAGAATGGTAAAATAGTGTGAAAATGGGTATTTAACGCAAAAATCTCAAAATGCTCAATGAAATCAACCAAATCATTTACATAAATGAGGTCCATTAATACCATTATAACTGATAATAAATGAAGAAACGTGGGTTTCACATGTCTTTCGGATAGATCAACGTCATGTTGGACTATATCGCATCACAAGTTTTTGATATGATCATTGATAGCTTTGCCAAGTGAGCCTTTTGCGATATGTGATTTGCCGCAATCAACATTTCTAGAGATAAGACCACTTTAAATCTTTGTGATGTGATGTGATAAGGATATGTGCAATAGAGTTATGCAATATCAAAAAAATCTTATCGGGGTTTCTAGTTTATAACAACGTTGGGGAATGCCGATTGCTTTTGCGATATTTCCTTTTGTGATGATGACGTGACTTAACCATAGGACCTAAGATATTATTCATATGTGAGGGGGGCTTTTATTCACTTAAATTTAATTAAGAGTTTTATCATGGTCGATTAGGTTGTGGTTTCTTGCATCACACTTTGACTTAGTGTGATACTCTACTCTCTTGCGATAGCGATATGTGAAATACATGAAAGCTATGCAACTTTAAGTCCATTTTTACTATTAATGGATTTAAGACCTAGGTTCAAGATGGTTCTTTATTTTAATTTTTTGAGACTTTATTCTTATCCATTTTATTAAAAGACTCTATAATTAAAATTTAAAAGGGTACCCATTATTCAACTAAGTTACTTATTTAATAATAATGGGGTGTTGTTGAGTGAGACAACAGGTTGTAAGTTGGTTAAACGTTTTCATGAATTTCATTATATGAGTATGTGTTCAAATGATCTTGTTTTAATATGGTTATACTTATACATATGTGTTGAGATAGTTGACATGTACTTGAGTGTAGTAGGTGAAAGTTGTTGCGTTATGTCTAATGACTATGAGTTGATTATGGATAATTATGACACGATTGTTAGTATTGGTGAAGGTTTATTTCAAATTGATAGATATTAATGTCTCGATATTTGTAACAAGTGGTTGAAATGTGTGAGAAGTTGTAGAAAATGTGCTTGGTGTTAGCGTGATAAGGTAATAGTTGACGTGTTTATATAATTAAGCCTCGATTGCAACAAGGTAAAAAGGTAAAACAAAGGAATTGGGCAAGAATTCCTTGGGCTATGTTTGGAAACCCTAATTCCAAATGAATGAGTGCTTTGCACACAAGAAGTCTTTTTAACCTTGATTTGTCTGAAATTATGTGGATATGTGCTATATTCATCGACATGTATTTGACAGGTATATTAGCTAGTCTCTAGTTATAGGTGGATTTGTCAAGGGGATTGGAGTCCCTTGAGAGATGGAATGAATGTGTTCAACTACAAGGAAACGTGCTTGCACAACAAGATAAGGTATCTGGGGTATTTTTATGTTTATTTATGCACTGACAGTTATATGTTTATGGTGGTATGATGCCGGGGGTTGCATCACAAAGAGACTACCATGAAATCTTGAAGAAGGCTCCGGTTGAGCTTTCTGTTGGAATCACTGGGAACCATGGGGATTGAGTCATGGTGTCTATTGGTAGTCTTATGATTTTGGTGTTTTGTTATTTTCTTATGCTTTATTTGCAGTTTTTTTTATGTCTATTGCATGATCATGCCACTTTTTTTGTGGTGTCGTATTGTTGTTGCTTTTCCATGGTTTTCTTCTTGTTTTCTTCTTGGTCTTTCCATTATTGTTTTGAGAGTCTTGGGAATTGGTTGGGAAAAGAGGAAATTAATGGAACTTGGGGAGAGTTGTGTGGTACCCAATAGGTAATGTAAGACATGGATGAAGCATGGTGTATGAGTAAGTGCAATGGAAGGTAATACTATGACAGTCAATTGGATTGGCTGGGTCCATTGTGGTAAATGGACAGTGGTAGTAAATTCATGAGAAATGTAACCAAAAAGGTAAAGTAAATGGATCTGAGGTGTTAGATGCCTTGGCTATGTTGGGAATGACTATTCTTAATGTATACATGTAGGTGTGTATGTATGTCATGTTTGATAGGGTCGTCATGGACCATGATTATTAACACTAAAATTTATGTGTCTGTATGCATATCATTGTCTAAAATGATCATGATTGTTTATGCTAATGTTTATGTATATGTATGTATGTATCCATGTATCTATGTCATTGTCTGATAGATCATCAAGAATTGTTCTTGTGGCAAAATGATTTCTTATGCAGGCGAATGGCATGAAGAAGTTCCTGGCTATGAGGAATCAAGTGGGAAGAGTAGTCATGACAAATATATGAGGTCAGTATCATGTGAATATGAATTTATATTGTATGCTTGTATTATGCATATGCTTATGTTATGGATAGGTTATACCGAGGGATACATCAGCAAAATGAAAGTAGTGTGGTTTGCAACATGCTAGGATAAGCATGGATAAGACACTGGAAGCAAGGTTTCTTGGTAAGGACAATGTGGTTTTGGATGTGTGGTACTACTATTGTGCATATGTTGTATATGTTGTACATGTTGCATCTATGATGTGTGCACATGTGGTGTTGTGTATATATAGTGTGTGTACATGTTGTTTATGCAATGTTATGTACAGGATGGTACAGATAGTGTTGTGTGAATATTGCATATGGTGTTGTCTACATGACTCAATATGCAGTGTTGTGTGCATATAATGTTATTTACATGTTTTATATGTAGTGCTATGTACAGGTGGTGTTGTGTGCATGTTGTACATGTGGCACTATGTACATATGGTGTTGTGTGCATGATTGTACAAGTGGTGATGTGTGCATGTCGTGTTGTGTACATGTTGTACAAGTGGTGATGTGTGCAGGTGGTGTTATGTACATGTGGTGGATATTCCATCGTGTACATGTGGTGTCGTGTACCTGATGTATATGTGGTACTATGTACATGTGGTATTGTGTACACATTGTACAGTGGTGCAGTGTACATTAGGTGTTGTGTACACGTTGTGCAGGTGGTGTTGTGTACATGTGATGTTGTGTACACATTGTACAAGTGGTGCTTAGTACATGTGGTACTCAAGTACATGTGGGATTGAGTGTATTTTGTACATGCTACATTGTAGACATGCGGTACTTTGTATGTGAATTTTGTAGTCATGGTATCATGACATATGCATTCATTGTGTTGCACTCTATATACATAATTGTGTTGTGTTGTACACCAAGTGTAGGTGTATGTGTTGTATATTAGGTGTAGGTACATGTATTGCATGGTGTTTTATGTAGTGTGTGATTGTATGTGTGTTATGCACACTATGTGTACATGCACATGGTTGAGGAGAAGGCACTAGGTGTTTGTTGGGTGTGCAACCAATCTAGAATGCACACGGAATAAAGACAAAGGTGGAATCTAAAGATTGATTAAAGGATAAGTATCATTAATTTATTAAGTTTTATTATGCATGTGATTTATGATTCTGGTCTATGATGATTACATATGATCTATGATTCTGGCTTATGATGGTTACACATGATTTATGATGTTGATCTATGATGGTTGTGTTTCGAACTATCTAGATCTCATATGTTTATACATGATGTTTTGATCAAACAGTTAGTTTGACTTGTTGTGATAGGAATCGAACGGGATTTCTAGTGTACCTTATTGACAAACTACCAATGAGCTATTATTTGAGGTTATTTCAATTTATTTGAATCTAATGGAAATTATGTGCTTGGAATAGGAATGCATGAATATTCCTGGTTTGGTGGTTGAAATTGACTGCAAGAATTAGTAGCAACATCAAAAGATATTGGAACATGTAGCAGTAAACTTGTAGTGTACTTTAGGAGCAAGGCCATTGTGGGACATTGGTACCCAATAGTGTCCATTGATTTCCATGAGCATGCTATGGCCGATATGATGGTTTTGAGGTAAGTATATTCCTTGGTTTTATATCGTCCGATGCGAGGAAGCCTTGCCAAGGAATGGAGCGTCTAGGATAGGGGATGATGGGGAACTTAGAAAATAAGTGACTGCATGCAAGGGGTAACCGAATTTCCCGAGGGACTGTGTAGTAGAGAATAGAAGGTCGGGGACATATTTGTTTTGGTAATGAGAATGGACAAATGGAATCAGATGCACATTGGAAGTGAGCCCCTAAACAAAGAGTCAGTAATAGTTCATTGAGAGGACAAGTGGCATAGGATTGTAGCGTTGGACATGGGATGCAGATTTGACTATGGAAATGTATTCTGGACTTCCTGGGAAGGAGGTGAATCTTGGGGAGGTGTGAGCCTCTGGTTTCCCTTGTTATAGATGCAGGCATCATATCCTTTATTTGTTGGCTTAGAAAATGTGCAAATGTGTATATGTGGTTATTGTAAATAACATAATGAGTTGTGTTATAAAGCTTCAGTATGCGGTAGGGATGTTATCTCGTCATGTTGTCGTGATGTTTTACTTTTGAGCAGGTCATTCATTGTAAATACTGCAATGGGTCGTGTTATAAAACTCCATGGGCAATATGTTTTGTTTTTAGCAGTCTTGTTGGTTATACGTGTCATTGAACACTGAAGATGGTGCCCCCAAAGGGGGAGGGTTCTATAATAGCCCTAGTGAAAATTCCATGTAAAAATATATAAGACCATGGTTGATGGGACACATATTCCAAGCTGAATGTTAGGTAGGACATCCTGGTGTGGGTGTTCATTTGGTTGTTTATGGCTAAGGAAATTCGCAAAGGCAATGACTAAGGCTTTGGAGAGGCATGAGGCATTTATTGGCATTTTATTTATGAAAATAAAGGAAATTAAAAGAAAATGAAGGTGAAAGGACATAGGTTGCATGTGAGGAATAAATTGAAGGAAAATAATAAAAAAGGAAGAAAATAGAGGCCTCATTGATAAAAAGGCTTCTTAGGATCAATGGGAATCTTGATCAATTCAGTTTTGGAACTCTCTTCTATTCTCTCTCTCTCTCTCATTCTTGGACACTTAGAGTTTCTTGGAGCACTTTGGCATTGGAGAAAGAAAGGCAAAGAAGGCAAGAGGAAGAAAATATCAATCAGGGAAAGGTGGGATCAAGCAACTACATCAAGCTTCATTATAGGTATCAACTTGCATGTGTATTTTCCTTGATAGATTTAGCATGCATACGATTGCAAGTGGTTCTTTTCTATCATGGCATGGGTTTTTCCATGTGTGACAGTTTTCTTCAGCCTAGCCTTGCCATTTCCTGATATCTTTGATGATATGGGTTCTCATATTTGATTGACGTGGGATGGACAGATTGGATTCGAGGCTGAGTAGGGTGGATCTTCGAATTCAAAAACACATGGCCTAGTGGTCCCTGAACCAGACTGCGGGTTGTAGTAAAGCCAAATTGTGTAACTCAGTGGGCCTAGGAATCCTTGCTTGTGAATGGCAGGATATACGACAAAGCCAAGAGGAGGATTTTCTCTCCATTGGGCCTAGTAATCCCGCGATTGGATGTGTTGTAGCATTTTTTGGTTTTGATAAGATAGAATATTTGAAAAAATGTTAAGTCAAGATATGGACATAACAATAGTGAATAAAATGTTTTTAAAGAAAATATCTTGATGATGATGTCCATATCAAAGAAAATGTTAGGTTAGATGCCCTAAAAAATCAAGGCAAAAAGAAAATGTTAGGTTAGAAAGAAAAGAAAACAAATAAACTCTGAAAGTGAGCAAGTCTAAATGCCTCTACTATTATTTCTGCAAAATAATGGTTGTGTGCAGCTTGTCTTAAAATGCCGCAACCCATGAGAGTCAAATAGTTTAATGTTGACTGCTTCATGCTTTAAATTTGATGTTATAGTTAGAGAATAACGATTTGGCCAAACTATTTAATCCTGGAAGATCAGTAGTTAGGTAGAGAATAATATGGTGCTCATCAGTTTAATCTGAGCCCTTGGATGTTAGAAGGTTAGAATTAGATAGTTTACTTTTGTTAAATAAAAAGAAAGGAAAAAGGTTTGCTAGCTTAAATGCACCCATTAAGTGAAGAAAAAATGATAGGATAAGCAAAGGGTAAGTAGAAGAAAGGTTGGAGAAGTTCGATTATTGATTGAACAAAATGTACATTTATCATGTTTCTATGTCCATGAGGCAATTGCGCAAAGCAAATGAAGGTCTACAATATCAATTAATTAACTTCCATCATCCTTATTCATCCGTATATTTAATAATTTCCCCTTCCTACCTTCATACATTCATATTCATTCATTTTCCATAAAACCCCATTTTCCTAAGGTCAAAACCCTTTTTACCTAAGAAAAGTGAAAATCCCATATAAAATCCCTTTTTACCCAAAAAACCCATAAAAAGGTGTTTTCCCTAAGTATTGATGCATATATGAAAAGCAAATAACTCATGATAAAGCTTTATACTTAGTATTTTTCACTTTTCTGCTCATATTTTATAAATTTCCCCTTTCCGCGTATATTTCCCCTTATCGCGTATATTTTCATATTAACAATAACCTATAGTATTAAACCCCTAAAAGTCCCTTTTCCCGTATATATTAACTCCCTTTATTAAATAACCCGAAACGTTTAGTTTTATTAAAAAACTATGTATTTCATAAAATATCACATTGCAAGCCTTTCATATGAATGCACTCTCCTCCAATTACGATATGCGATGCGCAATGGGCCCAGACACGGCACAATATATGTTATAATTGAATGTTGTATCGCATCTACCTTCATTTTAAGTCCTGGCGAAAGCATTTACCCTCTGCCATTGCGATGGGAACTCGGACCCAACGCAGTATTATTCATGTTTTATTTCCATATCACATCCAGCCCCTATCGCATTCCTTTGCGATGGGCCTTTCCTTTGCTAAACTACGATTGCAATATGTAATTAGCCCAGACCCGATATCATTATCTGCTCGAATTTATAATATTTCAAGTCCGCCATACCGTGTTTTGCGAAGGTTTTCTTTTTTAAATCGTTTTTATGATTTTAACGAAGAATTAACCTCAACCTCCATTTAACCGCTAAATCTCAGTTTTAACCATAATAAAGCCCATACCGCCATGATTAACCACTAGGCCCCTCCATTGCTCTTTCCTCTACATTCCATACTGCTCCTTCACTCCACCACCATTTGATCTAATGCATTCAAATCCAACGGCCCTCAACAATTTCGGGTTGGCTCTCTGTACGGGCATTACCCACCCGAAAAGCAGTATTTCACCATCCTCCTTGCTACGTGTTAGGCTTTAAACCATATCGGGTGACCCCTCCCAAAACCACTTGCGTTTCATAAGCGGTGCAATGAAAACCAAAACCGGCTCCCGCATAACGACAAAATGGCCACTGTTCACTTTGCACCGTAATTCAAAAAGAAGACTGTTCTTCCGTTTAAAAGCAAAAAACACCATTTTGCTTTGTTTTTGCCTGTTTTACACAGTGAAGCCTCCATAAGCCTCTGCAACCAATAAAACCATAATTTTACCGTCCGATACACTCTGGACTCCTTCCAATATCCCTTCAACCCCTATAAAGCCATTGAAGACCTTCTGTCACCTATGTTTTTCTTAACAGTTTCTGTGTTTTGCAGGTAAAGACTCTTGTTCCAGGATTACAAATGAAAAATCCTGCAAACAGTTGGAAGACAAATACAAATATCATATCAAATTACTTTACCATGTGACATGACATCTAAAAGGATTTACTGTTGACAAACACAGTAAAAACCTAAAATGTACAATAAAGGTAAAAGGAAATAGTAAAGGTTACTCAGTAGGGTCAAAAGATATTTACAGAGTTTAAAGAGTATCAGATGAACGATCAAATCAAGGAGTCAACCAGCACAAAGGATTCAAACAATCTAGCAGCTTTAAGGGAAAAATATCAAACAACAAATCCAGCACAACCTGAATAAAAGGGACAACAAGAAGTAGTTCAATAGCTACCCCTATCTTCTTGCATGAAGATCTTTCCTTTAATAGAATAAATATTAATCAGTTTTAGGATATTTTTAGTTTCATTATTGTGTAAATAACTCTCTTCTCAAGTTGTTATAGGTTTGAAGTTCAAGATTCATTGTTCAAGGCTTGTTATGTCTTGACTGTTAATTCTACTTTGAGCCTGGAAGCCACCTTTGAAGGAAGCTTTTCTAGAAACTTGATGTACTCAGTCTTTCTGGAACCTTAATACAAAGCAGAGGATTCTGAATTTGGTTTTACACAGTTTGCGTTATCCTTTAAGTTTTTCCAGTTATCAATCGTTATGTTTTTCTTCATATGCTTATGACTTATAGAGATATTTGGGTAGGAAGAATTGTTTCTCAATTTATTCCTATAAGCTCCTGAAGTGATCATCTATTAAGAGATTGGATTAATGAACTGTCTGTTTAGCTAATCCATTCTAATCAATAAATCATCAACATCTTGTGTAAGCTTAAGTATACTGCCTTGAACCTTTGGAACGTAGTTTAAAAGTTTTTCCTACTTATGATTGTTCTGTTTTATAGTCTGGAAACTGTGATAATCATATTATTTTTTGTCTTCTTCTCACCACTATTTTGACCTATATCACTGTGTAAGGCTTTATAGTAGCCCTTTGCTGAGATAATATTATAACCCAAATGATTAATTACTTCAATTCGACATCTGTCTTCATTCATTGGTCTTCCAAAAAACTAAAATCAAAAACCCAAAAACAATTATTTTAGATGCTCTGGAATTGGTAGCTGACCTACTACTATCTCAGAGGTACAACATCATACTGGCGTCATTTCCAGGGATTCAAATTTCATTTAAGTTTCCCTTGGAACAATGGCATTCAGTCATTCTTTTCCTTTAAAGGTGATTAAAGGTTTAGAAAGGTTAAAATCATTCACCTAGGTGACTCCACACTCCCAAGCTGGCACCTTTTAAACATACCAGATCTTGTTCAGAAGCTAACATAGTTAGTCCTTTGTCAGATCCTGAAAGGCTTCTGAGAAAAGCCAGTTCTAAAAGGGGACACCATCCATCTTCTGCTTCCTCTTCAGTCTTACCATCTGAAGAATTAGAATCATTTGACCCCTATAGTAATATCCCATCTGATCCTGATTACTCCTATTTATCACCTAGGATTGCTGAACTTCTAAATAGAGGAGTTGATTTTAAGTCAGCTTACCTTATTCATTCACTAGAATCTCATCCAATACCCACACTACCACCAGGATCACCTAAAACTGAATCTAAGTTGGGTGTTGATCTACCATAATATAAATCCACAGATTTCATATCCCCTACCACCTATCCATTTCCTTCCATTTTTGATCGACCTAAAGCTTCTTCTTCTAAACAATCTAAGGATACCTTCTCTATATATACCAATCCTCTCTTTGAAACAAAAGAATGTATTCCTTTATAGGTCCCAAAGCTAGTTCTTAAGACTCCTTTGAAGTCTTTCAGGAGATCTCCTTCTCCTTCACCTCCAACTAGTTCACCAATCCCTGAATCACCATCTTCTTCCTCTACTTCTTCTTCATCCTCTACATCCACACAAACACCTCATACTCCACCTGGACAACCTCATATACCTCAAGCACCTCATACACCACCTGCTGTCATGGATTTCTGACCTATTGTATAGGATAGATATGCTACCTTAGGCTTACCTAATAACCTTGATGCATTCCTAGCTGGATGCTTAAAATACCTTCCCAAGAACAATGAAGAAACTGGTCCCTCAGCTGAAGACCATCTTCAAGCTTTCCTATACTTTGTAGACAACATGAATATTGAACAAGAAAACGTTTATATTAGATTATTTGTATGGTCACTTGAAGGAAATGTGAGGATTTGGTTTAGGTAGTTACCAGCGGCTTCCATTAGAAATTGGGAAGAGATTACAACCATATTTAAAAATCAATGGGGTGTGAAAAAGGATCCTCTTTACTTCCTCACAGAATTTGACGAGATCAAAAGGAAATTCGGTGAACCAATATCAAATTTTATCAAAACATTCAATAAACTCTATCACAAAATGCCTGCTGATTGTAAGCCTCCTGTAGCAGCAGCTAAGTCTAGATTTTCTAAAGCTTTTGATGATGACTTTGTTGTTATGGTACGAGATAGAACTTCAAGAACTCTTGAAGATATGCAAACAAATTCTATAGAAGTAGAAGCAAATAGGGCACCTTCAACTTCTTTAAAACTTAAAGAAGAAAAGGTCCAAAGAAAACTCAAATCTATTCAAGAAACCTCTAGTTACTCTAAGACTAAATCAGAAGACTCAAAAATAGATGAAATGACATCTCTTCTTAGAAACCTATAAAATAGGATTTCAAAGATTGAGACTCAACCTAAGACAATACAACAAACAGTTACTAGACCTCAAAATCAAAATCAAGGTCAGTATAAAAGAAATCCACCACTACAAATTCTTCAGAGACTTAGCAATGATCAACAGGTTCCTACTCCTCTATTAATAGATGACAAACAACCCGATGATAATACTATGACAATTACTGAAGATATTAATACTATGGATTCTTCTTCCAATCAAGTAGCCATCATTCGTCTCTCACAACAAAATTAGGTTCAAGAAGATCAGGAAGCTTCACAAGTCTCTAAATATCACGCTTTCTTTGAATTTTTAATTGCAGAATTAAACAAGAGGTATGCTCTTAGGCCTAGGCCTGGTCCTGGGAGACCTCCAAAGGAGACTCCAATAATTGAACTATGCACCAAAACTGCTGAAGCTCAAACAACTCTTATTCAGCCTTTAGATCAGTCAATTGATACTTCCCAAACTGGTAAAAACATTTTGACTACATTTAATGTTGAAAAAAAATTAGAGAGGGTTAAGATCCCAATTCCACTGTCAGAATTTTCTAAAAACCCTAGTTACAAAAGCCAAGTCACAAAATGGATACAAAATACCTTGGTTGATGCTGAAGGTTATGTCATAAGTTTGCAAGATGAAAAACCAGCAGTAGTTTTTGGCCCTAGTTCAAACATGATAGATGAGATAGTGCCTCCTTTATATGTAACTCTTAAAACAAATGACTCCATGTTGTATCATTGTATGCTTGATTCAGGAGCATCACACAACCCTATGCCAAAATCTATCATGGACCATGTGAAACTCAACATAACTACATCCTACCATGACCTGTACACCTCTGATTCTAAAAGGGTGCCTTGTCTGGGATTGATCAAGGATCTAGTGGTTACCCTTGCCCAAATTCCAGTGAAAAGTGTAGTACTTGATATAGTTGTCACAAATATCCCTCCCAAGTTTGGAATGCTACTTTCTAGGTCTTGTTGTGCCAAATTAGGGGGAACTCTACAGATGGATATGTCATATGCTACTATTCCTGTTTATGGAGGAGTGCAATTAAGATTATATAGAGAGGTAGGATTTATACATACTGTTTGTAAGACTAACCAGCCAAGGAACCATCCAATTTATGCAATCGATCAAGACTTTGGTTGTTTTCAACTCACTTCAAACCAACATAAAACTCGAGTCAAAATTGAAGAGGTAATTGAAAGTCTTGAACCAAACGAAACTGATATTTGGAAACTATTCTTTGATGGCTCTTGCAGAAAAGATGGGGCAGGAGCTGGAGTAGTTTTAATTTCACCTGAAAAAGAAAATATAACCCAATCATGTAAATTAGACTTCAAAGTTACAAATAATGTGGCTGAATATGAAGCTTTCCTTTTAGGATTGCAATTAGCCAAAAGCTTAAAAGTTCAAAACTTAAGTGTTTTTACTGATTCAGAACTTATTGTTAAGCAAGTAAGAAATGCTTGTCAGACCAAGCACCCTAGACTTAGGTCCTACCGAAATGAAGTATGGGATTTAGTTGAAAACTTCTTTGATGTTTTTAATTTGACTCATATTCCCAGAGATCAGAATATTCATGCAGATACCTTAGCTGTCTCTGCTAGCTATTTTAAAATTCCTGATCATACTAATGTACTCTATCAAATACAAGTCAAATATAGTCCATCTATCCCAGATAATCTAAAACATTGGCAAATATTTGAAGATGATGAACAATTGTAATCATTTCTATAGGTAATAGATGATTTTTCATTTCTACAAATTGATGAAGATAGAACTGAAATAAATGGAAATGGAAATGGAAATGATACTTCAGATTTTAAAACCCAAATTTCTAATCATGACATTATTCAATTATCAAATAATTTTATTCCAAAAGGACTCATTCCTTTAGAAAGATTGTTTGATCAAAATGATGTCCTTCGAAACCCTCAGTCCATTTCTTCAAAAGATGACATAGAAGAGATTAACATTGGAACTAATGAAAATATTAAAAACATCAAAATATGTGCATCTCTAGACCCTAAAATCAAAGCTCAATATCTTAAGTTACTGCAAAATTATAAGGATGTTTTTTCTTAACTTATGTTGATATAAAGACCTATGATACTTCATTAATACAACATAAGATTCCTTTGAAGCTAGAAGAAAAGCCTTATCAACAAAAACTTAGAAGGATAAATCCAACCCTTCTACCAACTGTAGAAAGGGATATTAATAAAATGCTAGATGCTCAGATCATCATCCCTCTTAGATATTCTAATTGGGTTGCAAATCCAGTTCCTGTTAGAAAGAAAAATGGAGAAATAAGACTCTGTGTGGATTTTAGAAATCTGAACAAAGCACCATTAAAAGATAATTGTCCTTTGCCCAAAATAGATCAGTTACTTCAAATGGTTTCAGGAGCACAAAGACTGTCTATGCTTTATGGTTTTTCAAGTTACAATCAGGTGAATGTTGATACATCAGATAGAGAGAAGACAACCTTTACTACGCCCTGGGGTACATTCATGTACGCTAGGATGCCATTTGGCTTAACCAATGCTGGAGCAACATTTCGAAGAGCTATGGACATAGATTTTATGGGTCAGGTAAATAAATTTGTGGTTATTTATCTTGATGACATAACTGTTTTTTCTAAATTTGATCATAAACATCTAAAGCACTTGATGAAGGTTTTTGATAGGTGTAGAAAATTTGGAATATCATTGAACCCTAAGAAGTCCTTGTTTGCTGTCAAAGAAGGAAAATTGTTGGGCCATATTATTTCAAAGGAGGGAGTAGTAATTGATCCCGAACGAGTATCTGCCATTGAAACATTGACCTTACCTAGAAACAAGAGGGAGATTCAAGCTCTTTTAGGCAAGATTAATTTTCTTAAGGAGGTTTATTCCAAATTATATAGAGGTTGTAAGAGATATAACTGACATGCTTTGAAAGGATCATGAAGTCAAATGGACTCCCTCTTCTAGGCATGCATTTGAACAAATAAAAAGGACTATCTCTGAAGCTCCCACATTAGCCAGCCCTGATTATACTAAGCCATTTAATATTTTCTCTTTTTCCTCTAAAACAACCCTTGTTGTTGTTCTATTACAGAAAATTGAAGATTCCCATGACCAACCCATAGCCAACAAGGTTATGAGAGATGCTGAGCTTAAGTATGACATCATTGAGAAGCAAGCCTATGCCCTCATTGAAGCCTTGAAATCATTCAGAATGTATGTCTTACATTCACCTATTGCTGCTTATGTCCCTAATAGTGCTGTGAAAATTGTCCTAACCCAACCAAACACTGTTGGGAAAAGAGGTAGATGGATCACTGAAATTCTGGAGTTTGATATAACTATCAAGACTACTAAGCTAGTAAAAGGTTAAGGATTAGCCAAGCTTCTAGCCGAATCCAACTGCAAAGTACTTGGAATCAATTCTATTTTAGAAATACAAGGGAATAATACACAAGAGCCTTCCTTTCATGCAGAAGGGGAGAATCCACAAGAACCTTCCTTTCATGCAGAAGGGGAGAATCCAAAAGAACCTTCCCTTCATCCTAAAGGGGAGAATCCAAAATAACCTCTACCTTTAGAGGAGATCAGTCCTATACACATTAATGAAAAATTCTTGTTGTCAAACTAGTATCAGGATATTTTAAATTTCTTGATCCATTTTGAGTGTCCAGCATCATTCTCCAAAACCCAATGTAAAACCCTTAAGTTAAAATCACTCAAGTACTGCATTATAAATGCAAATTTACATTGGAAAGATCCACTGAATATTTTGTTATTATGTTTAACAGAATCATAAACTGAAGGAATCATTGATCAGTTTCATACAGGATTTTGTGGGGGACATTATGCTTGGAGAGCAACAGCATACAATATTCTGAGGGGAGGATTTTATTGTCCCACATTGTTCTTACAAGTAGGGGCAAAGGTCAGATGTTGTGTTTGTTGGAAATAATAATGAGAGGGGGGGGGGGGGGGGGGGGTGAATCAGTATTATCACATTAATAAAACCTTTTCATTTCCATAATCAGATTCATATATGCTACTTCCACAACTTCTTATGATTAAGTTAATTGATCTTCAATGAGTGCATTAGAACATTATCAACCATATTATCAGATAACAGATGCTGTAATAGAGAATAGATCATCACACATAAGGCACACACATGAACACCATGATATAAGGTGGAAACCCAATGCGGGAGAAAAACCACCTGCTGCAAGTCATCTCAATCTTCTTCTTAATAAGAAAATCCTTTTACAATATTTGTACTGGTGCAGTCTTATACCAGTACGGGAGCTACAACCCCCTTTGCTCTTGTACTAGCCGATCCATTTACTAGTACGCAGGCAGCTACCTGCTACAATGCTCCAAAGATCTCCCTTCGCTTTTGTACTAGCTTAGATACTAGTACATAGGCGTTGGCCTACAATCTTCTCTCCTCCAGGTACCACGTTTCATCAATTTTCATACTGGATACAGTGAAGCACAACACATAATCTGAAAGGCCACTTTTCATCCAATTTTCATACTGGACCCAACAACAACATTGAAGCTCATAATCAAACAACCTTCTGAATCACCCAATCACCAGATCCATACATATACAATGATATTATGAGAGTTATCAACCAGATCTAGTACATAAAGATAAGTCATTAATCATGCTGTTATCTGAACTCAATACCAGTAACCAAACATCAGTTATGCACCCAAAGTCCTACAAAATAGTCAAAGGCAGTTAAAACAAATTTTAAGCAGGGATCGCAACTTCACTGGTATAGATCTGCGGATATCTGTACTACCTCCGCACCTGTGCCTTATGTGGTGCCGCGACCACCGCACCCACGCCTTCTGTGGCGCCTCCGCACTGTGCCTTCTGTGGCGCCTCCGCATTGCGCCTTCTGTGGCACCTTTGTGGCGTCTCCGCACTGCGCCTTCTGTGGCGCCTCTGCACTGCGCTTTCTGTGGCACCTCTGCACTACGCCTTCTGTGGCGCCTCTGCACTGCGCCTTCTGTGGCGCCTCTGCACTGTGCATTCTGTGGCGCCTCCGCACTGCGCCTTCTGTGGCGCCTCTATACTGCGCCTTCTGTGGCGCCTCTGCACTGCGCCTTCTGTGGCGCCTCCGCACTGCGCCTTCTGTGGCGCCTCTGTGGCGTCTCCGCACTATGCCTTCTGTGGCGCCTCCGCACTGCGCCTTCTGTGGTACCTCTGGACTGCGCCTTCTGTGGCGCCTCTATGGCGTCTCTGCACTGTGCCTTTTGTGGCGGCTCTGTGGCGTCTCCGCACTGCGCCTTCTGTGGCGCCTCCACACTGCGCCTTCTGTGGCGCCTCCGCACTGCGCCTTCTGTGGCGCCTCCGCAATTCCGCAGTTGCAGTGCTCGAGAGATCACCCTTCACAGATTCGCTTTCAACTTCCCTTTCATAGATCAAACTTTTAAAACAATAACCCAATCACAATATTCCAGATCTAACACTTTATCAGATATTCGATAATTCAAAAGATACTTTGCCAAATGATCTCCTTCCTCTTTTATAGTCTTAGGCCTTTCACAATACCAAGGGCCAAAACCATAGGATCAAAAAACTGTTGGACAAATACCATGAACCAACCATGAAAGTACGTGAGATCAACACTTTTGGATGCAATACCATGGGCCAAAACCATAGGATCAAAAACTGTTGGACTAATACCATGAACCAACCATGAAATTGTGTGAGATCAACACTTTTGATGAGGTACCATGGTCCAAAACCATAGGTTCAAATACCAAGGACTAACTACCATGGACCAAAGGTAAGTTCTCCAACATATACGCGCTTTTCCTCATAGGTTCAAATACCAAGGACTAACTACCATGGACCAAAGGTAAGTTCTCCAACATGAAAGTGCGTGAACTTTTTCTCTACATGAAATAAACTTTTCTCTACATGAAATAAACTTTTCTCTGCATAAAAGTGCGTGAAATTTTCTGCACTATAATTTATCATCTGAGATGAGTGGGTTGCCATCAAGTACAACATATGTATCATAAATCCATACCAGAATCATAATGCCAACAATCTCCCCCTTTGGACTTGATGGCAACCTCAAAATCTTCAGCTCATTCTCCCCCTTTGACATCAAGGGCAAAGGGTTATGCTCCCCCTAAGAGCATGCTCCCCCTGAATATGAACCAGATCTGTAAAGAAGAAACATAATCCACCAAACACCATAAATGACCATGAAAGAGATAGATTGCAGCAATAATCAGACCAGCATCCAAGATCTCCTTCTGTACGTCCTCCATAATGCCAACAATGCATTATAAGCTCCCCCTGAGTACCTGTTGAAATCTCTGAATGAGCTCCCCTTTATATATGTCATGGTGCACCAATCTGATCATGCTCTTTCTGAGAACAAGCT
Organism: Pinus tabuliformis; assembly: GCA_031772625.1. Taxonomy (NCBI): domain Eukaryota; kingdom Viridiplantae; phylum Streptophyta; class Pinopsida; order Pinales; family Pinaceae; genus Pinus; species Pinus tabuliformis. Next base: position 90,052,813 of record CM062810.1, on the reverse strand, counting down.
GAAATGTCTGCTCTGCTATATAGTGCTGTTCATGCTCAGGCTCCCCCTGACTGTAAGCAAGGTCTGCAAAAGGATGTTCTACATCACAAATGACCTTCCTTAAAGATTCAATACATACATCCATCACCCAACCAAGTGGGGATATATCAGAAAAATGAAAACAAAATACATTACATCTTCATCCCAGGCATAGTGGGGAAACCAACATAGGTCGTTACATGACCTGAAGAGATGACACTATTACATCATGAGTCTTGATATGACATCACCTAAATAAGATGAACATCAGCAACAACACTTTATGATCTGCTCCATAGTATCTGTCAACAGCAACTAGACCAGCAACTTGTATTAGTGCATGAATCATCAAGGTATGTCCGCATCAACAGAATTTCACATTCTATGTGAGAAACATCATAGCCATCTAGATCTACATGAATCAAGTATCATCAATTGGGAATATCTGCATTAATCAACATATGTATGAAACAATCCTATCATCATATAGATAAGAGCTCATTATCATCATGTCTCCAACAATGCAACTTTGAATAATCATCCCTGTATCCAGCCAACAATCCTCATCCATTTGTGCCAAGAATGAAAGGAATCATAACTGTAATATATGATCTTTATGCATATGACGACAACAGCATATGAGTGATTCAACATCAAGAAGATGTGAATTCAAGCTAAGTGCTTCCCATGCAAGCATCATTAGAGAATCAACCATAAATCTGATCCAAGAACCATGTGAACAATTCATAACCATAGCAAGATGAATCATTTATCCATATAAGTATCATCACCAAGGACTATTAACCATAATGCCAATAATGCATTAAGTCCATATGCTCCCTCTAAACCTGTGCCATCTGTCTGGTCATGCATATCAATAAGAAGTATCAAGACATCATCAATATCAAGTTAGAACCAAAACACTTCTAACTATCATATCCACACATCATTATTATTAACTAGAGCAAAACTGATCCTTCTCTTGAATCTGTCCCTACTGCCTTTCTTCAAACAATCATATACGCGACTGTGCAGTAACTAAATCGCGTATATATGCAACTTTCCTTTATGGAGTTTGCATATGAGATTCAGGACACTCAAGTTTTGTACTTTCAACTCCCTCTGATTTTGGTAGGTCTGTACGTTGTGCAGTGCCACCTTTTTCTGACTGTACTTCCTTTTTCCTCCATATCTTCAAGCGTGATGATGACATTTTCTCCTTTTGATATGGTGCCCACACTTTGTTCCTGCATTCCTTAGCTATATGTCCAAGCTTGTTACATGCATAACATCTTACATGTTTCATATTCCTCCTGTAACAATCAGCAGCTTTGTGACCAAACATATTGCAAGCAAAGCAATATCCATAAAAGTACCTTGAATGTGATGATCTTTCTGCATAATGGTCTTGAACCCTTCTTCTTCTACATCTAGCTGCAACATGTCCAAGGTTATGACATACATAACATTCAACATTATTCATAGGAGGAGTAAAGGATTTTCTTTGAGGAATCTCTTTTCTTGGCTGATGATGAGATTGATCTTTCATTTCTTCGTTGATCACTTTAGATTTCTCTTTAGAGTTCCTTGCCTCACCTTGTGAACTAGATTCACCTTCAACAGATTCATGGAAACCAAGACCAGTCTTTATAGCAGGAGACCTTTGACTACTAAGAATATCATCCAAGACTTTAGAACTATCTTGAAATCGTAAAAGCTTATCCTTTTCTTCTAGTTTACCTTTCAAGATATTTACCTCAACCTGAAGCTGTTCTTCCTTTTCAAGAGATTGCTTTTTCAAATCTTCTTTAGCTTTCCTTCCTTCTTCCATTTGTTCCCTTAGTTTGAGAATCTCGTTTTCTTGTTCTTCATTCAAATCCTGCTGCATTTGACGAACTCGGAAGGCACATTCTAGTTGAGATTTTAAGCTGGTGACTTCGTTTTCTTGTTTTGCAATAGCTTGGAGTAGATCTGTATTCTGCTTCTTTGATTCTTCAAGATCTCCTTTTAGTGAGAGGATTGTAGCTTCAAGATTTTCATAGTAGCTGGATCTATATTTGAGTTTCTTGATGGTTGTGCTTCTTTCGTTGACTTCTTTTCTTAATGATGTTACTTCATGCTGCAATTTTTGACATTGGTCTTCCTTGTCCTTGAGTAGCTTTCTTACCTTGTTTCCTTCTTCTAGTTGGGCCTTTAGTTTGGTAGCTTCTTCTTTGAAATCACATTCCCTTTTGTTCAATAGATCTTGTTGATCTCTAATTTTGTCTGTCAGCCTTTTAAATTCTGCCTCTATTTGATATCTTTCTTGTTCACCCATAAGAGCAAATTCAGTAGTTTTTCTATCACTTTCATCTCTTCCAAAAGGAAAGATAGCTGGAACATCAGAGGATAATATATTCATACCTGATAATGATTCTGAATCTGAAGAGCTTCTTATACCTAATCCCCAATCGATTCTCCCACTGTCATAGTTCTTCTGAGATGACTTCTTTTTCTTAGGTGCTTTCTTCTTAAGCTTCTTTCCCATTGTTCCACGGATCTCCTTCAAGCGATCAAGCTTCTATCAAAGGACCTGCTCTGATACCAATTGTTGGAAATAATACTGAGAGGGGGGGGGTGAATTAGTATTATCACATTAATAAAACTTTTTCATTTCCATAATCAGATTCATATATGGTACTTCCACAACTTCTTATGATTAAGTTAATTGATCTTCAATGAGTGCATTAGAACATTATCAACCATATTATCAGATAACAGATGCCATAATAGAGAATAGATCATCACACATAAGGCACACACATGAACACCATGATATAAGGTGGAAACCCAATGCGGGAGAAAAACCACCTGCTGCAAGTCATCTCAATCTTCTTCTTAATAATAAAATCCTTTTACAATATTTTTACTGGTGCAGTCTTATACCAGTACGGGAGCTACAACCCCCTTTTCTCTTGTACTAGCCGATCCATTTACTAGTACGCAGGCTGCTACCTGCTACAATGCTCCAAAGATCTCCCTTAGCTTTTGTACTAGCTTAGATACTAGTACATAGGCGCTGGCCTACAATCTTCTCTCCTCCAGGTACCACGTTTCATCAATTTTCATACTGGATACACTAAAGCACAACACATAATCTGAAAGGCCACTTTTCATCCAATTTTCATACTGGACCCAACAACAACATTGAAGCTCATAATCAAACAACCTTCTGAATCACCCAATCACCAGATCCATACATATACAATGATATTATGAGAGTTATCAACTAGATCTAGTACATAAAGATAAGTCATTAATCATGCTGTTATCTGAACTCAATACCAGTAACCAAACATCAGTTATGCAGCCAAAACCCTGCAGAATAGTCAAAGGCAGTTAAAACAAATTTTAAGCAGGGACCGCAACTTCACTGGTATAGATCTGCGGATATCTGTACTACCTCTGCACCTGCGCCTTCTGTGGCATCTCCGCACTGCGCCTTCTGTGGCGCCTCCGCACTGCGCCTTCTGTGGCGCCTCTGCACTTCCGCAGCTGCAGCGCTCGAGAGATCACCCTTCACAGATTCGCTTTCAACTTCCCTTTCATAGATCAAACTTTTAAAACAATAACCCAATCACAATATTCCAGATCTAACACTTTATCAGATATTCGATAATTCAGAAGATACTTTGCCAAATGATCTCCTTCCTCTTTTATAGTCTTAGGCCTTTCACAATACCAAGGGCCAAAACCATAGGATCAAAAAACTGTTGGACAAATACCATGAACCAACCATGAAAGTACGTGAGATCAACACTTTTGGATGCAATACCATGGGCCAAAACCATAGGATCAAAAACTATTGGACTAATACCATGAACCAACCATGAAATTGCGTGAGATCAACACTTTTGACAAGGTACCATGGTCCAAAACCATAGGTTCAAATACCAAGGACTAACTACCATGGACCAAAGGTAAGTTCTCCAACATATACGCGCTTTTCCTCATAGGTTCAAATACCAAGGACTAACTACCATGGACCAAAGGTAAGTTCTCCAACATGAAAGTGCGTGAACTTTTTCTCTACATGAAATAAACTTTTATCTACATGAAATAAACTTTTCTCTGCATAAAAGTGCGTGAACTTTTTTGCACTATAATTTATCATCTGAGATGAGTGGGTTGCCATCAAGTACAACATATGTATCATAAATCCATACCAGAATCATAATGCCAATAGTGTTCCTTATTAAATGTTTGCTGGTAAATAAAAATTAGCAGCTCTTCCACTCATTCCATCAATAGTTTCAGCACCTTTTTCACAATGGGGATTAGATTTTGTTGGAGAATTTCACCCACTTCAAGTAATCAACATAGATGGATCCTCACTGCAACAGACTACTTTACTAAATGGGTGGAAGAAATTCCAGTTAGGAATGCTACTGATTCAGTAGTAATTAAGTTTATTGAGGAGAATATCTTATCTAATATTTGGTTGCCCAACTCAAATTGTCATTGATAAAGCAACAACTTTTTCTAGTGTGAAAATGATTAACTTTTGCCACAAATATCAGATATTGTTACAACATTTAACTCCATACTACCCTCAAGGTAATGGCCTTGCAGAGTTATCCAACAAAAGCCTGGTAAAGGTAATCAAAAAAGACTCTAACTGATCATAAGAAGAGCTGGGATTCACATTTGATTTATGCAGTATGGGCCAACAAAATTACTCCAAAGAGATCAACTGGAAAATCTTTGTTTCAGTTAGTCTATGGGAAAGATGAAATTTTCCCTACCAATTTGGCCTTCCCTGTTTTAAAATTCCTGCAGGATTCAACAGATGAACCTGATTATTTTTCAAGAAGGATAAATCAGATTATTGAAGTTAATGAAAACAGAGATGAATTTCAATACAAATTGAATAAATATCAAAATAAGATGAAGGTCCTGTTTGACAGAAGAGCCAGGGAAAGGGACTTTAAGGAAGGTGATCTAGTTCTAAGATGGGATGCCAGGAGAGAAGAGAAAGGAAAGCATGGAAAATTTGACAATCTATGGTTTGGACCTTTAACAATTGCTGAAGTGAAGGGTAACAACAATTTTGTGCTATAGAATCTTGAGGGGCTATATTCCACTTATCCTGTAAATGGAAGGCTTCTCAAACATTACATTCAGTACTAAGAAGTTGAAATAGCTTTCATTGTAAATACTCCAGTTTTCTTTTACTTTTCAAGATGTCAGTGTGATTTTTCTTACAGCAAGGACTCCATAGCCCGAGGAGAAGGCACATGGATCTGCAGGTTCTCTGCATTCTACAGGAGAAAGCAGTCCCCAGTTGGAGCCAATGTTGTAGCATTTTTTGGTTTTGATAAGATAGAATATTTGAAAAAATGTTAAGTTAGGATATGGACATAACAATAGTGAATAAAATGTTTTTAAAGAAAATATCTTGATGATGATGTCCATATCAAATAAAATGTTAGGTTATATGCCCTAAAAAATCAAGGCAAAAAGAAAATGTTAGGTTAGAAAGAAAAGAAAACAAATAAACTCTGAAAGTGAGCAAGTCTAAATGCCACTACTATAGTTTCTGCAAAATATTGGTTGTGTGCAGCTTGTTTTAATATGCCACAACCCATGATAGTCAAATATTTTAATCTTGATTGCTTCATGCTTTAAATTTGATGTTATAGTTAGAGAATAAAGATCTGGCCAAACTAATTAATCTTGGCAGATTAGTAGTTAGGTAGAGAATAATAAGGTGCTCATCAGTTTAATCTGAGCCCTTGGATTTTATAAGGTTAGAATTAGATAGTTTACTTTTGTTAAATAAAAAAAAGGGAAAATGCTTTGCTAGCTTAAATGCACCCATTAAGTGAAGAAAAAAATGATAGGATAAGCAAAGGGTAAGTAGAAGAAAGGTTGCATAAGTTTGATTATTGATTGATCAAAATGTACATTTATCATGTTTCTATGTCCATGAGGCAATTACACAAAGAAAATGAAGGTCTATAATATCAATTAATTAACTTCCATCATCCTAATTCATCCCTATATTTACTAATTTCCCCTTCCTACTTTCATACATTCATATTCATTCATTTTCCATAAAAATCCCTTTTCCTAAGGTCAAAACCCTTTTTACTTAGGAAAAGTGAAAATCCCATGTAAAATCCCTTTTTACCCAAAAAAACCCATAAAAGGTGTTTTCCCTAAGTATTGATGCATATATGAAAAGCAAATAACTCATGATGAAGCTTTATAATTAGTATTTTTCCCTTTTCCACTCATATTTCATATATTTCCCCTTTCCATGTATATTTCCCGTTAGCGCGTATATTTTCATAATAACACTAACCTATAGTATTAAACCCCTAAAATTCCCTTTTCCCGTATATATTAACTCCCTTTATTAAACAACCCAAAACCTTTAGTTTTATTAAAAAACTATGTATTTCATAAAATATCACATCGCAAGCCTTTCATATGAATGCACTCTCCTCCAATTGCGATATGCGATGAGCAATGGGCCCAGACCCGATGCAATATATATTATAATTCAATGCCATATTGCATCCGCCTTCATTGTAAGTCCCAACTAAGGCATTTACCCTCCGCCATTGTGAACTCCGATTGCGATGGGAACTCAGACCCGACGCAGTATTATTCATGTTTTATTTCCATATTGCATCTGGCCCCTATCACATTCCTTTGTGATGGGCCTTTCCTTTGCTAAATTTCAATTGTGATATGTGATTAGCCCAGACCCGATATCATTATCCGCCCAAAACTATGTTTTGCAAAGGTTTTCTTTGTTAAATCATTTTTATGATTTTAACGAAGAATTAACCTTAACCTCCATTTAACTGCTAAATCTCAGTTTTAACCATAATAAAGCCCATACCTCCATGACTAACCATTGGACCCCTCCATTGCTCTTTCCTCTACCCTCTGTACTTCTCCTCCACTCCACCACTGTCTGATCTAATGCATTCAAATCCAATGGCCCTTGGCAATTTCGGGTTGGCTCTTTGTATGGGCATTACCCACCCAAAAAATGGTATTTCAACGTCCTCCTTCTTACGTGTCAGGCTTTAAACAATATCAGGTGAACCATCCCAAAACCTCCCACGCTTCATAAGCGGTGCGATGAAAACCAAAACCGGCTCCTGCATAATGACAAAATAGCCACTGTTCACTTTGCACCATAATTCAAAAAGAAGACTATCTTTCTGTTTAAAAGCAAAAAATGCCATTTTTCTCTGTTTTGGCATGTTTTACACAGTGAAGCCTCCATAAGCCTCTGCGACCAATAAGACCATCATTTTTCCTTCCGATATGCTCTGGACTCCTTCCAATATCCCTTCAACCTCTATAAAGCCATTGAAGACCTTCTGTCACCTATGTTTTTCTTAACAGTTTCTGTGTTTTGCAGGTAAAGACTCCTGTTCCAGGCTTACAAAGGAAAAAGCCTACGTATAGTTGGAAGACAAATACAAAGATCATATCATATTACTTGACCATGTGACATAAAATCTAAAATGATTTACTATTGAAAAACATAGTAAAAACCTAAAATGCACAGTAAAGGTAAAATGAAACAGTAAAGGTTACTCAGCAGGGTCAAAAGATATTTACAGAGTTTAAAGAGTATCAGATGAAAGATCAAATCAAGGAGTCAACTAGAACAGAGGATTCAAACAATCTAGCAACTTAAAGGGAAAAATATCAAACAACAAAGCTAACACAACCTGAATAAAAGGGACAACAAGAAGCAGTTCAATACCTACCCCTATCTTCTTGCATGAAGATCTTTCCTTTCCTAACATAAATCTTAATCGGTTTTAGGATATTTTTAGTTTCATTATTGTATAAATAACTCTCTTCTCAGGTTGTTATAGGTTCGAAGTTCAAGATTCATTGTTCATTGCTTGTTAAGTCTTGACTGTTAATTCTACTTTGAACCTGGAAGCCACCCTTGAAGGAAGATTTTCTAGACACTTGATGTACTCAGTCTTTCTGGAACCTTAATACAACGCAGAGGATTCTGAATTTGGTTTTACACAGTTTTCATTATCCTATACGTTTTTCCAGTTATCAATCATTATGTTTTTCTTCATATGCTTATGACTTATAGAGATATCTAGGTAGGAAGAATTGTGTCTCACTTTATTCCTATAAGCTCCTGAAGTGATCATCTATTAAGACAATGGATTAATGAACTGTCTGTTTAGCTAATCCCCTCTAATCAATAAATCATCAGCATCTTGTGTAAGCTTAAGTATACTGCCTTGAACCTTTGGAACGTAGTTTGTAAGGTTTTCCTACTTATGATTGTTCTGTTTTACTGTCTAGAAACTATGATAATCATATTATTTTATGTCTTCTTCTCACCACCATTTTGACCTATATCACTGTGTAAGGCTTTATAGCATCCCTTTGTTGAGATATTAATATAACCCAAAGGATTAATTACTTCAATTCTACATATATCTTCATTCATTGGTCTTCCAAAAAACTAAAATCAAAAACCTGAAAACAATTATTTTAGATGCTCTGGCATTGGTAGCTGACCTACTACTATCTCAGAGTTAAAATAAGATGTACAGTAAAGCATGGAGAGTATGTCTCGGTGTAGGGCCTAGTGATCCCTAGATTAGAATATGGATTGTGGTAAAGCCTGAGTGACTAGGAGGCACTTGAATTCCTCATGGTGTAGGCAAAGAACTCTGGTGGCATCCATGCCTATTGGTGTTTTTGGTGTGTTCTATGAGTCCTGCATTCATTCTTGGAATATGGAACGTCGATGATTTGCTGAAGAGAGTCTTGGCTCAGTGAATCTATGGTCTGGTGGAATGTGGTTGTCCCATCTCTGGTTGGTTTATTGCATTCGTTTATGAGAAATTAATTCCCTTGATTTTCATGTGTAAATGTAATTAGGTATATGGGGATTTTGTTGTTGATATGTTTAAGATATTTATGTTCCTATTATGCTGGTTATATGTATGTTTTATGATAGCAGTTATGTATGTCTCTCAGTGTGTTTTACTTGTATATAAATGGATAATGTGTCTACGACCTAATAAATGATAATGTGACAAATGACATGAGGGAAAAATGGTTCATTGTGATTCTTAAATAAGTATGACATCCCTACACTTAATTCTATTGTTTACACCTGTAGGTTACATGTTGGCAATACGTTCGATGAAGTCACTGTCATGGTTAGTAGGGGTCTGGTTAAGGTCTTGTTCAACTTATTAACTTCACAGCATTATTTCCTTGTACTTTTACTGATTCTAAGCTATCACTCCATTCTTGGCGTTGACCTGGGCTTTGGGACTGAAAAAGTGGCTTAAATCTTAGGATTGCTGTTACACAGTATTTTGTCATCGACCCCTGCATTCCCTGATCCTAGGTAGAGTCGGTCCCTGAATGGCATCTGCTCTCCGTAATACATCACAATATGTGTCCACATCTTCCATATCACTCAAGAAGATTAACCATGCTCATTAATCCTGAAGTTGACCCTTTTTACCTATGTTTCAAGATCATCGCAGAAAATCAGTATCTCGTCTGTGATGATGGGCCAGAGTGAATGAGAACCTCGCGACACCATCGCAAGAGTACATCTATTCTCAGTGATGATCAGATTTTAGGGATCATCATAGGTCATCAGTATCCTGCCTGTGACGATACCTCTGAATTCAATAATGCCTTGCGACGTCATCTCTGACTCTCAGTGTTTGACCTGCGACGACCCAGATATGGCAAATTAGTTCAAACATAATACTTCTGGGTGGTTCTGGAGCTGCTTTTTGGGTCAAAGAAGTTCGCCTCTCCTCATTTGAGATGGTGGTTCCACCTTTTGAGTAACCTCCCTTGAAGATAAGCTTCCTCTCCCCTCATTTATGGAGTCTCCTCCTTTTATTAAGGCATCCTCCATGACTATGATCAGCTAGTTCGGAGTTCAGAGAGTGCTAGTTGTATTGCTGGTAGCCTAGCAATAAGTAAGTTCCCTCTGTGGATAAAGACAACCCCTCTAGCCCTAGAGTGGGTCTAGTCACATCAAGACAAAGACAATAGCTAATTCCTTAAATAGTTATCGTTGAAGAGGCCTAACTTATACCTATGTTCGATGAGGTCTTCGTCACGTCGCTTCAGCTATCACTTTCTTCTCCTTAATGAATGATACACCTTAAACAACATTTGAAAATGAAAAAACACATAATAGAGCACAACAATGAACTATCTACTTATAGAGTCAAGGAACCATAAGCTATCAACATACATTTCATACATGATATAGGAAGTAGCAATTGATTGTATTAATATGAACAACAGCAAAGCTTACAACCACGCATTAACATCACAAGCTTCCTTGAAGGGTCTGATCAGTATGTCTCCATAAGCATTCACTCTTAAAGGTCTCACAAAAAGACTGATGACTCTCTCTCATCCAAAAAGCACAAGTATGAAACTAAGGCAATCACAACAAGGCTTCCTTCTTACAAAACCATTTTACACTCTCAATCCACAATATGAAAGACAATCCAAAATGTAAGCTATCAATCCAACAAGCTAAGAACTATCACACCAAAACTCAACAAGCACTCTCAGAACCCCGAACTTGCTGATCATAGTCATGGAGGATGCTTTTATAAGAGGAGGAGCCTCCATAAATGAGGGGAGATGAAGCTTATCTTCAAGGGAGGTTACTCAAAAGCCGGAACCACCATTTCAAATGACGAGAGGTGAACTTCTTTGACCCAACAACTAGCTCCAAAACCACCCAGACGTATTATGTTTGAACTAATTCGCCATATCTAGGTCATCGTAGGTCAAACACTGAGACTCAGAGACGATGTCGCAAGGCGTTAGTGCATTAAGAGGTATCATCACAAGCAGGATACTGATGACCTGCGATGATCCCTAAAATCAAACCATTGCTAAGAACATATGTACTCTTGTGACGGTGTCGCGAGGTTCTCGTTCACTCTGGTCCATCATTGCAAACAGGATACTGATGTCCTACGACGATCTTGAAACATAGGTAAAAAGGGTCAACTTTAGGATTAATGAGCGTGGTTAATCTTCTTGACTGATATAGAAGATGTGGACACATATTTTGATGTATGACACAGAGCAGATGTCATTCAGGGACCGACTCTACCCGGTATCAGGGGATGCAGGGGTCAGTCACAAAATACTGTGTAACAGTTGATAGCACAGAACTAAAAATTTTAGTCCCTAATCACTGGCAGGAAAGCCTATGAGAGTGACTTTGGGTTTATGGATGCTCTCTTACCTATAGCATGTGAAAATATGAGGCCTAAGATGTCCATAACATCAGTGGGACCCAGGGAAAGGCTATCTGAGTGGCTGACATGTCTCTTGAGGATTCTGAAGCTAATGTGGGATGATTCTGTGTGATGTGTCCATCAATTCCACTTCCTTAAGGTCACATAGGAGGTTGAATCCTGTTGTAACATAATTAGTTTTGATCAAATTGTATGATCAAACAATTTCAAATTTATGTATCAAATTAGGATTAATTGATAAATAAATGAACGAGGGTCAGCACATTTTAATGCACCCTACCTAGTTTATTTGTATAAATTAGGGAAAAGAGGTAACATGTTTAATAAATCTTGGAAATAAAACTTATCCTAAAGTTTTGGAATACATTAATAAATTTCTTCGCCAATACAATAAACCTCTCTCCCCCCCTCTGAAAACGGTATCCGCTCCCCACATAAACCACCCATCTTGATTACGTCGACATTCATAGCATTTCCCCGCCAATCCACCACTGCCACGTATCGCCTCCCACCTGATCTGGCTCCCATGTACAATTTCATTCCCATGCCTTCCTTTTGCATCCACACATCAACTATTTCTTCCAACCATGTGCCTCCACATCATCTCCTACCTCCAGACCATATGCCTCTCCCATGGTCAGGTAAAACTATGTTTTCTCCCTATACATCACAGTAAATTCAAACATTTCTTACAAACAAATGAGAATGGATTTTCATAAACTGAAGGAGGTTTTTGTTGCTAGAATCCCATTTTACAATAACCTCTCTCAGTTTTCTAATAGCTATTATGATTTAGGATATTATTATGATTATTTAAAGGAATATTTTCCTCAAATTTCTTGTTTCTGTCACCTTTTTGCAGAGGATTTTTTTGTTCCTTATATTCTAATATACTAAAACCTCTCTTTTTTTTGTAACAGAGGTTATCATTTGGGAGATTCGGATGAATCTTTGCATGCATGTTTTCCCGAATTTTCCTGTTTTTAGCCAGTGTTTTCAAATGCTGTTTCCGAGCAGGTGGAAATGAATTTTAAAGAAAGGAAAGAGGTTTTTGGTGCAAACATCATAATGTACAAAAACCTCTCTTAGTTTAATAACAAATTTTAGGGTTTTGGAGAAAAAAGGTATTACAAGACCTTATTTTTCCGAATTTTGGAAGGAAAAAGCTCAAAGACAGCTAGTGACTTGAAGGCTACCTCATCAAATATGAGTTGCAATCAAATTCGAATTGATCTTCTTTATCAAAATAAATCCTCAAGGATAGTACCATAACTCTTAAAATAGTTTTAGTTACCTTTATTTGTGTTCTATTTTTGTAATATATTTTTCAAATATTTGTAATAGCTCTTGATATTTTTATCAAGATATTTTGTGAGGAAATTGTATAAATACTTCATCAATTGAAGTAATATGTGTGGGCTTTTGATGCCAAGGCTCTTCACTTTGTAATAGCTTCTATTATAGTATTTCTAATGAAAGCCTTCCGGCTCTAGTTTGACAGAATTTTGTGTTTTCTAGTATGTCTTTCTAGTGTTTCATATCTTATTTCTACACATGTTCAAAGCATTTATATGAAGGTGTGGGTAAGTGTAGATTAAGTCTTAATATCTCTAAAATCCCATGTAAAATCACAAACTTTAGAAAAATATTAGCGTATGGAATTTTTGTCCAAGATATATCCTCTTTGACTAGTTTTTTCTTTATGCCTTTTGATAACCATTAAAAGATATTAGCTTATTGGACTATCTGTCTGAAATAGCTCCTCTTAGAATTGTTTTCAATTTGGCCTTTAGTTTCCTTTGAATATATTTTGTTGGGTTGTAGAAATCTTCTACACGCATCCAAATTTCCCTAGTTGTTAAGAATTTTGTCTAATTGCTTAATTATTAGGAATCTCCTTACATTCTTCTATCATAATCCTTGAAAAGCTAAGTCATTCTATCAGGCTAGAAGCTGACATGTTCTGAAGGGACCCTGTGAGAGAGGCCTTTAATCATGGATAGGGATTGTCATTGATTGCCAACCACCCCCAATTAAAACCATAAATATGGCCATTATGCTTCAAAGGTTGTTGTTCAGTGACAGGTGAACATCGTTAAACAAAGCCTCATAACCACTGAGGGAGCCCCCTCTGGTTCAAGGGCTAGCTTGAACCTAAGGCTGGTTGAGTTCATTTCCTAGCGTAGTTTTTGCAGCCAACGACTACCTACGGGAAACAGCTACAACAAATATAATCATAGTAGCCTCTCATCTCATGTTTACCCCGGTTAGCTAGTTACTTGGGTAGATGTGGGAGGAGGGTGTTACAACATGGCACCCTTAGAAGAGGTCAAATGGCATTGTTCAGTAGGTGACACATGGAACCCATACACCTCCACGTGGAAGTGACATGGAAAAACCACATGGTCTCACGTGGCGTCTCATGGCCTCTTTTTATCATTTCACTAATAGCCCTGTTGTGAATTAAGTGGTCTAATCTAGGGACATCACATACCAACACCCAATTTACTAAGGTATTTTGGAATAGGATAAAATTTTGGTTGGGGGGCATGTAGTGCTATAAACCACCCACATACATATGCATATTCCAACAAACATAACAAACCAAGTGGGAGAGGCCCAAGGTTTGACCCCGAGACCTCCCCAACAAACTGACATAATTTATCATGTGCTAATTGGTTTGCCCAATAAGAAACTTTGTAATTGCCACCCATAAGGATCTATATAAAATCATGTTTATTCACCTGAGGGGAGAGGGACCCATGCCTATCCATGGGCACAAATTTTAAGGTGTATATGCATTAATGAAGAGATGTGTGTCTACATGGCACGAAGTTTGAGACATATGATCTTAGAGGGGTCCAGAGGTGATGGTGATAGAAACCTATGGCGTTTATAGTCATTTTCCACTATTTTTCAAGATGATTCCACTAGTGTAGACATAATTGGCATTCGAGAAATAATTTTTTGGTTCATCTCTATATTTGAGGTATTGCCATGCATTTTTCCAAAATTTTACAGAGATAATATAAAATGTATGTCCATTAAAATGATGCCTAGAGAAGTAATCCCTTTGTTGGATGAACTCTATTATCAAGTTTTGGTGCAATCGTCCATATTTTCAATTCTTCATGTGTTTACTTATTCATGTATGTTACACATATGGTTATTCCTTGCTCTTTATAAAACTAATTTAAATTCATTGAATAAAATATTCTAGACCACTAAGGAGCCCATAAATAATGAATGTGTATTGACACTTTGTGAGAAGTATGATATAAGCAATATTTTGGCTAGTTGGTGGAAGGAAGATAATTCACTAGGGCCATAGGTAGATACTAGACCACATTAAAGGAAATTTCTGTGTAAAAGTGCCCATGGAATTTCTGATGTAATTTCCATGTCGTAATATGTAAATCAATAAAAAAAACTTTAAATTTAAAAATAGGTACATGTAAATATTTTGGAGGCAAAAGCAGAAAAATTACTTCTTTTAATTGTATTTTTGACTTATCTCCTTATAGGTTTACTCAAATTTGAAGTGTAGACATGCATTGGTTGTGGAATTAAATTTCACATCCAACGAGTAACAATTCTCCGTACTTTTGAGAAGATACACATTGATAAAAGTTGAAGATAAATTAAAAAGACATGTTGAATACTTATATCATCTCGAAAAATAGTGAAAAATGACTTATATCATAAACTAGTATCTTGAGGATCACATATACCCACATATATGGGGAAAATGGAAATCCACAGATTATTCTTGTCGATGTCCTATACAAGCTAGTGGTGGTGGATATTTGTTGTCAAACCATCATGTAAGGTTTCAATGCTACTTTGTCAAAAGACGAGAAAAAATGTTTCATACCTTATAATCTCTAGAAAGGTTATTACATGGTTAGGGACCCCCAAAATGGTAAAATGGAAGGGAAAGCCTAATTAGAATATAGTTTTTGGCTAAAATGCTCAAAAAATTGAGCTCAAAGGGTTATTATTGAAACTTTCTAATGAAGTATATATATTGTGGCCATATTCTCATGAATGTTGTTAAGATGATTGTTTTACAAAAAATGACCATGATTGGAAAATGGTGCTCAATATAAGGGATAACAAAAAACCTATGATTGTTTCATCATTATCCCTATAGTAACAAATGTGAATTATTAGTTATAGGGTTGAAAAAATGAAGGATGGGGAGGCAAGGCAAGCATGGATAACCCATCTTAAAGAGGAATCCAATCTAAAGGATATCCATTATGAGTAAGAGAGAGAAAATTAGGAGAACTTAAGAAAAATGGAAGTAGAGGTTGAATTGAGAAATATGAAAGAGGAAGAGAAAGCTCTAGGTAGCCTTGAATGGAAGAGATTAAAGGAAGAGGAAGAGCAGAGGAAAAAGGCATAAGTGAGTACAGGAGGAAAGAACAAGAGGGAAAAATAATATAATAAAAAATGGAACTAATGGATAGGATAGCTAAACAAATTAGAAGAGAAAAGGAAGACAACAAAAAGAAATAAGTACAACTCAAAGGAACTACCCTTAAACCAAAATTGTATACACCTAAGGATGTTATTAATTTAACAAAAGAAGAAATAATATATGAGTTTACTATTATTATGGAAAAATTGTACACGCAATTACACACGTCAGGTGGCACTAAATGTCACAAACCAAAATGTACAAGTGTATGAATTTATGCTAGAAACATCATGTAACCCAAAAAATTAAAAGGTTTATTTATAAAATAACCATTGCAAGCATGCCAAAGACAATTTTTACCATACCCTTGCAGTTATTTCATCAATATCCATGAGGTTTTGCCAAATTTCCAAGTCAGTGTTCTAGGCACCACATTACATGAATGGGTCGATTCTCGCTAATAGTACAACGTCAACTAGTCATCTCTTGAGCTTCATTAGTCTTAATTTGGATATATACATCCCCTAAGGAATCCTCTCGTCCTTGCACAAGTATCTATCTAATTAATGAGACAAGGGGAGGTAGGAGTTGATTCAAAATCTATAAATGAAGTTATTTGGAGAGTGAAATAGACAAAGCATTTAATGAACTTTTATGCTACCAAATTTTCCCTAAGCAATCAATAATTACATTGCAAGGAAGGATTCATCATTTTAGAGTTTTTTCGCATTCTTCTTTGAGAGAGAGAGGTTCTTGTAAAGGATTGGAGAGAGAAAAATCATTATTGAGAGCTGAAGGAAACCATTGGCCTCATTGATTCTCTTCAAGTGCCTTCAACACTTATTGTATCTCTACCACTAGCAACTAATAAACAAGAATTTTCCCCATACTCTTTGTTAAGTTTTTCTCTCATAGTTTTTGTGTTTTTCTTCATTTTTTAGTTTAGTTTATATGCATTTTTTTCACTAATCATAGCTCATTTTTTGGCTCATGTTTAACCCCTTACATCTTTTGTTTTGTGTGATTCTTAGGTAGCAACCAATTGCAAAGAAAGAGGCATTGGACCACCTTTGTAACCAAATCCAATACACAAAATTGGAAGCTCCACTATTGTATTTTCTATTTTTGTTGGTTGTTTTCAAACCTCTTTTCTCCTTTTTTATATTCAATTTAATGTGTTAACAATTTGTGTAGGTTTGTCGATCACCCTCTGGCCTGTTAGCAACTTAATTTCAATCTGTTTTTATTTCTCGGATCACCTTTATGACTATCAAAGTTACAGTCACAACGATACTCATGACTCTGCTGACAATAGCCACAACTATCCAAACAACAAGATTTGTTTTCATTGTAATTTCCTTTTTCCAAACTAATATGATTCCTTTAGTGAACTGCATGCACTCCTACAAACTTTTGCATACTACATATACCTTATTTTTGCTTTACAAGTCATTATAGTAGAGAACTCATGCTTATCCTTTTTCTTTAATTTTGTAAGTTGGAACTAGGAGTAGTGTTATTAAGAAAGAGAGTAGGCTCTTCCCCCTTTCACCATTTGGCGAATCTGTGGACGATCTGAAACATTTTTGAAAGCACTACTTTTCCATCTCTCTATTAATTGGAAATTCACACATAGTTTAACTAGGAAAGAGTAAGCATCCCTTTATATGCACATATTTTCTGTCTTTGCAAATAATTACATTTGGACCAAGAGTGGAGTTAGTAAGAAAGAGAGAAGGTTGTCCCTGTTGAGCGTCCATTTTGTCCAAATTTTCATGATTTACCTAAATAATTTTATGCCTGTACTAAGTGTCTATAATCATTATTATTCATTTTATGCATTATTAAGTTATCATTTAGAGGCATTTAGCGCTGACAGTTGTTGATCTATGAACTCTTCTTATTTTGTTAATTTATTATGAAAATGTCATTAATGTCAAGCTCTTTTGTGGCAGGTGCTAACATTCCTATAATAGCAGTTCCTATACTAGTTGTGCCTGCACCAGCTCTACCTGCACCAACATGCCTCCACCAACATGCCTGCACTAATTTGGGGCTTTCATACATTGACACATCTCTAGGGAAGTATGAAAGAGGTTTTTGTTCGAAGTGGTGTTTGAACACTTCCACATAAGCTAAGATACACCCCAAGTCGTACGGATTTATATTTAGGCAATAATTAATGCATCAGCCCCAAATTTGCAATAGTTTCTAGAATGCCAACGTCTGCCTCAATTTCCATGAAGGTGAAGGTGAATAGAGAAATTATGGAACATGGGTTTTGGTCCCAGTATAGAAAATTGATAAATCCTCAAAGATATTTCTAAAACTCGTAATGGTATAAAAGTTACATATTGGTCTTTGAGGTGATTTTATAAAAATAAATTGTTTTTCCATAATTTTACCATCTCATATTTCAAACAGTCATTTTCGGGAACCATTTTTGAGGAAATAGATATGAACCAGAAAATTATGAGAGAGGTTATTGTTGAAAATATAACAATATATATTTACTCCAGACTGTTTTTGGAAATTCGTAATGTTTAAGGAGATACACAGAGTTCTTTGGAGACATTTTGCAAACAAAAAAAATTGATTTTCCAGAATTGTAGAAAATGACCAGATTTGAGAAATTCATGCCTGATCTTCATTCCTTCAATGGGTAAATGGTTGTACTGATATTCTATTGATTAATATTAGTTGGGATTCAATCCCCATGGTATTTTCTAAGGAAACTATCATGTAAAAACCAATATAAAAGAGGAGTCACGTAGGTGTGAGGGTTGGTTTTTTTGTATATGGCAGATTGTATTATGTAAATCATATTTGTTTGTAGAAGGAGGGAATCGATCTTGCTATGCAGGAAGGGAGGAGTTGCGCACTAGTGGGATGATCCCTCAAGGGGACCACTAGAACCAACACAACATTGTTTTATGAATTTGTAACAAGACTTCTGAAATGAATTTCTTTGGCATTAAATTCTGAATTCTCGTTTCTACTCTGAAATGAGTTTATTTGGAAATCAATTCTGAGTAATTTTGTTTCTCCATACTATTCTGAAGATTGTGAATTAATCACTACAAGGGCAACGAGTTGGATGGTTGGGCCCACCTTCCAGTTCGTTGCCTCAAACCTCTTAACTTTCGTTTGCTGCATTTTAGTTTGCTTGGTGTGAGTGTGATCTTAGAAAAATTTCCAATTTCATTTCATAGCTCTTCCTTTCATCATTTCATTTTCAATTTCATTCCAAAATCTTTAATTTATTGCTGTGGTTATTTAAGTTTAATATCAATTCTTTTGGATGTATTTTCATAAAGGCTGAACTAAAGTAAACGGTGAATGTTTTAACTACGTATCTTATTTATTCTTACAAATATTTACCCTGAACTCATTGCTGCATAACAAAGCTTATTTCCAGAACGCAGTGGTGAAATAATTGCTGAGCAAGAATTCTGGTTAACTTAACTTAACATGTATTCATGATTTACGAGAGGATTTTCGGCGTAAATCACAAGATCTATCATTTGTCGACGCGTTCCGAACCAACTAGTGTGGTTCATCGTTAGGACAAGTTGAAGAACTAGATCCAGCTTTGCATGTTAAATAGCTTGAGCAGAGCTTCCAATGGCTAACTAGGCCAACGACTAAACTGGAATGGGGACTTGACCTCTAAATATATAAATAATTTAATTTAATTGGAAGTTAGTTATAATAACCTTACCTCTAAATAAATATATAAATAATTTAATTTAATTGGTTATTAACTATTTAATAAATACATAGAAAATATAAATAATAGAATAAAACGTATAATTAACTATTTATAGAGTTATTAACTAATTTAATAAATACATAGAAAATATAAATAATGTAATAAAACGAATGATTAACTATTTATAGAGAATTTTTTTCTCTTTTTTTTTTTTTATTATATTATTATTTTATTATTATTAATTTTTTTTTTAAATATATATTTTATTATTTTATTATTATTAATAATAAAATAATAAAATATATATTTAAAAAAATTTAATAATAATAAAATAATAATATAATAAAAAAAAAGAGAAAAAAAATTCTCTATAAATAGTTAATCATTCGTTTTATTACATTATTTATATTTTCTATGTATTTATTAAATTAGTTAATAACTCTATAAATAGTTAATTATACGTTTTATTCTATTATTTATATTTTCTATGTATTTATTAAATAGTTAATAACCAATTAAATTAAATTATTTATATATATATTTAGAGGTCAGGTCCCTAGTCTAGTTTAGCTGTTGACCTAGTTAGCCGTTGGAAGCTCTGCTCAAGCTATTTAACATGCAAAGCTGGATCTGGTTCTTCAACTTGTCCTGACGATGAACCACACTAGTTTGTTCGAAACGCGTCGACAAATGATAGATCTTGTGATTTACGCCGAAAAATCTCTCGTAAACCTGATATGGATCACAAAAGCCTCAACTCAACAAATGTATTCATGATTTCCTTTGAATATTATATGAGACAGATTCCTACACTATTGTATAAAAACATTTATTCCTACACTTTTGCAAGCAGATGCCTAGATCAGCATAAGAAAAGATTGTGAATCTTGTTGAAAAACCACTCATAGAATTCTTCATTATAATTAAATGTTGCATATATTATAAGGAAGTATTTAATAAGATCAGGGTAAATAACATGAATTATATATTGGTTCTTATTGCATATTTATCTTACAACTAAAGTAGTGATTTTCCTTTAAGAGAAGTAGTGCATTATTATCTTGATTCTTTTTAAAGCATTCGATTATTTCCTTAGATTAGTTGGAATGAAGTTGTCGTCTAATTTCTAGTTTCATGCTTGCAACATAGTAGTAATTTTTAAGGGGTTTTTCATTCTTTATTTCTTGAATCACTTTCTTTTGAATGGGGCCTACATTCCCTTATCCCCTGGAAAATTGAGAAAGACTCACTGAAGGAGTCAACTCAACCCAAAAGAGGAGCTAGAAGTAGATTCCCAAAGTGTGTTTGCTTTTCTTTGAAGAGTCTTGTTCCTTTTTCCTGAATGATGCTTCTTTTGAATTTCTTGCAAAAGCTTGGTTTTTATTTGACAGATCCCTAAGGTCGTATTCTGGCATATATTGTGCTACGCCTCTAAGTTTAATACCTAGATTGACAAATTAAATGTTGGTGTAAATCTTGCATTTATACCACCCGACATTTTGGCGTCGTTGCGGGGAGGTGTTTTAGGATAAGGCCTCAACGATTTGTCATGATTTTCCCATTCCTTCGCAATTGAATTTCTAGATTAATGAGATTCCCCTTGCTTGCTGAATCAGACTGGATGACATTCCCAGAGAGCTCACAAGCCAGGTTTTCCCTTCTGCAAATGAGTAATTTCTTTTATCGCAAAGTGTGTTTCTTTTTTTCTACAATATAGGTTATTTAATTTCCGCAAGTGTGATTTCCTTAGTTTACAATCTTGGTTTTTTCTTTTTACTGCAATTGATCTTTTGAGTTTTTCAGGTGATAAAAGAACCCCCCCTCTCTCAATCCAGGTGCTAACAAGACTTTCCAACTAGAAAGAAAATGCTAGGAAGTGTGACGTTATTCAAAGAACTATCTCAAATTCTGGTAGAAGCTGGGGTCTCTCCTTCATAGAAAGAACACATCTTGGCATCAACGAGAAATCGGTCTACTCCTATGGAAGAAGAGAATAATGAAGAAACGAAAGATCTTCCTAGGGAGACCGAGAAGCTATGGATCATGCTTGATGAGGAGAAGCCATCAAAAGCAGAGATTGAAGAACACCAACCTGATCTAGCCTGCACTTTAGAGGATGAACAAAGAAAATTGGAGGATTTGCATGATACACCAAATGTTTTCCATGAATCAAATAACCAAGAGTATATGGATCCCATAGAATCTTGGTTTTAGATGACTGTTAGTATTCATCCCTCCCTTATCATTCAACAATTTGTAGCATCACATCAATTAATGCAGTTGGTACCTCATGTTCTAGTATTTTCTCACATATACTTTCTAAATTTGAACATGAATATGATTATCCTCTTGTTGTGCACTTGGTTGCACTGGAAGTCCTCCTATACTTAAAAGGGAGTCTTTCGCTTCTTAGGGTAGAGTAGGGTAGAAGAATAAAGAAATGCCATGAATAAAGTTGTTACAACAATGCAATTGGGGTTTTGACTTTCAAAGCATAGCCACTGAAACTGCTTTTGATCCACATTGGTTGTTAACACACACATATGTGACAAATCTTGTTGAGTATGATTCACTCTAATACCTTATGATTTTGCAAAAGTAACCATGATTAACCACTCTAATGAAGTTTTCATCTGAGATATATATTTTCAGTTTCCCTTAGAAGGTACTATTGGAGAGCACCATATGGTGGACCAGTCTTGTAAAGATAATAATAAGCTATTCATGAGAACACTAGCATTATTAACTTAAAGAATATTTTAGTCATTATCTGGGATATTTTTAATAAGTCTCTAGGGTAGAGAAACTAGCCAGTAATGATTAGTCATTAAAAAAAATTCACGCCATCCCGTATGCTTAAGGAGTAGATCTGCCTCCCCACTTATTAAGTAACCTTCAAAGTTAATTACAATCATAATTTTCAAAAGATTTAGGGGATGATAGGAGGTCTCTTGATGAGTCGAGCTACCACGATCATGAGACCTAACATGCATGACATTACTGTGTTGGTAACCAAGCCAGAGTAATCACTTTCAGCTGAAAATATGGAAGACGGGAGGTCTCATCACGAACTGGCATGTTCATCCATGTTACTTCTCATAAGTGGCACTGCCATTAGCTGGTTACCAAGCCAGGATAGTGGCCTTCATCTAATTTAATAAAAAAGTCAAATAAACTAACTCTAAATATATATCTAGTAAGTGGGACAAAGACATTTCGTTGGGTTAAAAGACATCCCTGCCAAGGTTATAGACACATGTGGGCAGAAGGGCCATGCCTATGGTATTAAAGTTAATTGCATACTATGACTTACTCGATTATCTTTCTCTTTCCATAAAACTGATCATTTTATTTCTTGGATAATGGTTCTAAGATGATTTGAGTGTGTTGCTTTGAGTTATTTCTTTCAAAAATTAGGAATCTTTAATGGTGTGGTACCCTTAGTGGAGGTAATTCTTTGTACTGAATTAAGGAGAAATTTACTTTTGCATCTACATGACAACAAATTTAGAGTGTTCAATTTGCTGATTGGTCCAAGAAGGTGTCATTTTGTTCTATTTTTATCTCCCTTTTTTGGTATCATAACTCACTTAATTTCTTTATGGTATTTAGAGTGATGAATTGCTCACCGATGATTACTCACCAGGTGTTGATGGAAAACAATGTGTGTTGATTATGGTTACCTCTAAATAAGAACTACATGACCTAGGTACAGGATTGTTGTATTAGGTGTAGGAATCTTATGGTAATTTTCTTGAAATTGCACCTTTTCAACAAAGATTTGATTTTTTTTCTCATAAGTGTTAATAAGACTCTAGAAAAAAATAAGAGCTCTGAAATCTATGACAAGCAAGGAATTCAATTGAAACAGGACAATGGGTATGTGATGTCTATCATAAAGGTGCAGTATTCTTTTTCCATAATGTATGGTACAAAGCATTGCTTTCCTATACTTGATCTTGTTGTAATTTTATCATTCCTGCACTCGATACTTTCATAAGGGATGTAACATGGTTTTAGTTGGCACTATAATAGTGATGTTGCAAACTTAATGAATGCTTTAAAAATGATGACATACCATGATATCTTAATATTTCCTTGTGGAGATTTTTGCTGACACTTTTATCGGGAAGCATAGTATGATCTTTAAACATTCCCCCTGCCTTCTTCCATGATTTTATAATCTTATGGTTTGGCTTGCATGAGGACATGCAAGAAGGTCAGCATGGGGGAGTGTTGAGCCTCCATTTTGTCCAAATTTTCATGATTTACCTGAATAATTTTATGCCTGTACTAAGTGTCTATAATCATTATTATTCATTTTACGCATTATTAAGTTATCATTTAGAGGCATTTAGAGCTGACAGTTGTTGATCTATGAACTCTTCTTGTTTTTTTAATTTAATATGAAAATTTCATTAATGTCAGGATCTTTTGTGGTAGGTGCTAACATTCCTATAGTAGCAGTTCCTATACCAATTGTGCCTGCACCAGCTCTGCCTTCACCAACATGCCTGCACTAATTTGGGGCTTTCATATATTGACACATCTGTAGGGAAATATGTAAGAGGTTTTTTTTCAAAATGGTGTTTGAACACTTCCACATAAGCTAAGATACACCCATGTTGTACATATCTATGTTTAGGCAATAATTGATGCCTCAACCCCAAATTCGCAACAGTTTCCAGAATTCCAACTTCCACCTCGATTCCGTGAAGGTGAAGGAGAAGAGAGAAATTCTGGAACATGGGTCTTGGTTCCAGTATAGAAAACTGACAAAGCCTCAAACTTGTTTCTAAAATTTGTAATGGCCTAAAATTTACATCACGGTCTTTCAGGCAGTTTTCTAAAAATAGATCATTTTTCTAGAATTTTAGCATCTCAGATTTCAAATAGTCATTTTAGGGCACAATTTCTGAGGCAATGGATCTGAACCAAAAAATTCTAAGAGAGGTTATTGTTGAAAATATAACAAGCTATATTTTTGCCAAACCATTTTTCGAAATTCGTAATGGTTCAGGAGATACGCAGAGTTCTTTGGAGGCATTGTGTTAAAGAAACTGATTTTTTGAGAATTGTAGAAAACTGACAGATTTCGGAAATTCATGCCAGACCTTTATTCCTTCAATGGGTAAATGGTTTTACAGATATTATTTTGATGAATATTAGTTGGGATTCAATCCCCATGTTATTTTCTAAGGAAACTATCATGTAAAAACCAATATAAAAGAGATGGAGTCACGTAGGTGTGAGGGTTGGTTTTCTTGTATATGGCAGATTGTATTATGTAAATCATATTTGTTTGCAGGAGGAGGGAATCAATCTTGTTGTGCAGGAAGGGAGGAGCTGCGCACTAGTGGGATGATCCCTCGAGGGGACCACTAGAACCAGCACAACGTTGTTTTATGAATTTGTAACAAGACTTCTGAAATGAATTTCTTTGGTATTAAATTCTGAATTCTGGTTTCCACTCTGAAACGAGTTTATTTCACAATCACTTCTGAGTAGTTTTGTTTCTCCATATTGTTATGAAGATTGTGACTTAATCGCTACAAGGGAAACGAGCTAGATGGTTGGGCCCACCAGCCAGTCCATTGCCCCAAACATCTTAACTTTCTTTTGCTGCATTTTAGTTTGCTTGGTGTGAGTGTGATCTTAGATAATTTCACAAATGTCATTTCATAGCTCTTCTTTTAGTCATTTCATTTTCAATTTCATTCCAAAATATTTATCTTACAGCTCTGGTTAATTAAGTTTAATATCAATGATTTTGTATGTATTTTCATAAAGGTTGAACTAAAGTAAACGATGAATGTTTTGACTGCATCTCTTATTTATTCTTACAAAGATTTACCCTGATCTCATTGCTGCATAACAAAGTTTATTTCCAGAATGCAATAGTGAAATAATTTCTGAGCAAGAATTCTGGTTAAGTTAACTTAACATGTATTCATGATTTCCTTTGAATATTATATGAGATGGATTCCTGTAGAAAAACATTTATTCTTGCACTTTTGCAAGTAGATGCCCATATCAATATAAGAAAAGATTGTGAATCTTGTTGACAAAATGCTCATAGAATTCTTCATTATAATTAAATGTTGCATATATTATAAGGAAGTATTTAATAAGATCAGGTTAAATAACACGAATTATATATTTGTTCTTATTGCCTATTTCTCTTACAACTAAGGTAGTGAATTGTCTTTAAGTGAAGCAGTGCATTATTATCTTGATTCTTTTTAAAGCATTCAATTATTTCCTTAGATTAGTTGGAATGAAGTTGCCGTGTGATTTCTAGTGTCATGCTTGCAACATAGAAGTAATTTTTAAGAGGTTTTGCATTCTTTATTTCTTTAAAACTTTCTTTTTAATGGGGCCTACATTCCCTTGTCCCCTAGATAATTGAGAAAGACTTACTACAAGAGTCTACTCAACCCAAAAGGGGAGCCAGAAATAGATTCCCGGAGTGTGTTTACTTTGCTTTGAAGAGTCTTGTTCCTTTTTACTAAATGATGCTTCTTTTGAATTTCTTGCAAAAGCTTGGTTTTTATTTGACAGATCCCTAAGGTTGTATTCTGCAATATATTGTGCTACGCCTCTAAGTTTACTTACCCGGATTGACAAATTAAATGTTGGTTTAAATCTTTCATTTATACCGTCCAACAGTCCCCTCTTGCACCTTCTGGTGAACTTGTAAGGAATTTGAAACATTTCTCAAAGTGCTAGCTTTCCATCTCCCTATATGCTCACATAATTTAATAGGAGAAGTAAGTGTCTAATTATACACACATATTTTCCTTTTCTACAACGTAAAACATACGTACTCTAATTAGGGTGTTAGGAAACTAGCTCACAAAAAGATAGAAAAGATATATCAACGCCTTAGAATTCATCCTCTTCGAGGGGAAACCTCCTTTACATTACACAAATGAACAATTCTTGGATGATACAAATGACTAAACCTCCCTTCTCTATATAGGAGTCTAAGGGGTCACAATATAATCAAGCCGACATAACAGTAATAACACAAGGGAACAAAAATAACAATAGCGGGTTTCTATGGGGCATACTAATAACAATATGGGGACAATAGGGGCACAATAATAACAATAAGGGATACAATGACAATAGCAATGGGGGAATCACTAGTATTATAGGGGCCGAACATGCCCCTCTCCTTCCAAAAAGCGTTCTCCTCA
Source organism: Pinus tabuliformis (assembly GCA_031772625.1). NCBI lineage: Eukaryota > Viridiplantae > Streptophyta > Pinopsida > Pinales > Pinaceae > Pinus > Pinus tabuliformis. Next base: position 90,026,149 of record CM062810.1, on the reverse strand, counting down.
ACGCTTGAGTAGTTTTGGATGCTTCTGTATACAATTCTCATCCTCCCATGTGGAATCTTCAGCGGATAAGTTCTTCCACTTGATGAGACACTCCGAAATCGATTGATTTCATAGTTGTCGATTTCTTGTTTCTGTGACCGCTTCCGGTTCCAATATGATTTTTCCTTCCTCGTCAAGTTCTAGCAATATTGTTTGAACTAGGAGCTTTTCACCTATAACCTTCTTTAAACATGAAACATGGAAAACTGGGTGCACTCAGGAAGTTGTAGGAAGCTCCAATTTGTATGCCATAGTACCAATCTTTTGAAAAACCTTGTACGAACCATAATACTTTCGTGATAATTTATTATCCTTCTTAGCTTGCTTGAGGGACATTTGTTTATATGGTTGTAGTCGTAGGAATACCTAGTCACCTACATCAAACTTCTTTCGCTACGATGTTGATCTACCTATTGTTTCATTCTATTATGCGCCAACATGAGGTTATCCTTTAAGAGTTGGAGAACTTGTTGTTGATGCTCGATGTGATGTTCCACTCCTTGAACCTTATAATTTTCTCTTAAATATGATGTGATGGATGGTGGATGATATCCATAAAGTGCCATAAATGGGGTCATTTTTGCTGCAGTATGGATGGAAGTGTTATACCACTATTCAGCCAGAGGCAACCATTTGACCCATTGTGTCTGTTTATCAGATACAAATCAGTGAAGATAATATCCTTCCAAACATTTGTTTACTATCTTAGTTTTCCCATGAGATTGAGGATGATAAGATGATCTATGAGCTAACTGAGTACCGAGACAAGAAAATAATTCTATCCAAAAAATTTCAGTGAAAATTGGATCCTATCGCTTATAATAATCTTTGGGTTTCCATGTAGCTTTTGAATTGTTTCCATAAATGCAGTAGAAATTGTACTAGATTTAAATGGATGTGATAATGCACAAAATTTTGCATACTTGGTAAGTCTGTAAACTACCACCATGATGACACTCTTTCCTTCAGACTTGGGTAAAACTGTGATAAAATCCATTGAAACCTCCTCCCAATGTTGGCTTGGAATGGATAAAGGTTGTAATAGATATGGGGTTTTAATTGTTTCAACTTTATTTTGTTGGCAAACCAAACATTCCATCACAAACTTTTGAATATACGATTTAAGGCCATCCCAAAAGAAAGACTTCTTAACCCTATGGTAAGTTTTTAAAAATCACGAGTGCCCTCCTAAGGGAGAAGTGTGCAATTCCATAAGAATCTTTTGTTTGAGTTGGTAATTCTTACATAGGTATAAGTGATCTTTGTACCATAACGAATCATTTTTCCAACTAAATGTATTAGATTTACTGGGATCTTGTTGTAACTTTCGAATGAGTGCCCATAGTTCTTCATCATTCTTCTATTCCTCCCTTGCTTCGTTTTTCCAATCTGGTTGGATAATAGAAATGGCGCACAACAATGCTTCCACATCCTCATCCTTTCTTGAGAGTGCATCTACCACAACATTGTGCTTCCCGTTTTTGTAGATGATTTCAAATTCATAACCCAACATGTTTGTGACCCACTTTTGTTGCTCTTTAGAGGATAATCTTTGTTCTAAAAAGTATTTAAGACTATCATGATCCGTTTTTACCTTGAAGTGTCTTCCCATTAGGTAGGGTCGCCATTTCTTAAGTGCATGTAGTATTGCCAACGTTTCCTTCTCATAAATAGCTTTGTGTAAATACTTTCCCTTGATTGGACAAATTTTGAAAGAAATGGGTCTCTCATCTTGCATTAAAATAGCACCAATTCCATTTCCTGAAGCATCACATTCCACAATAAAGGTTTTTGTGAAGTCCGGTGTAGCTAAGACTGGTGCTTGGAACATTGCCTCTTTAAGATGTTCAAAGGCCTTTGTTACTTCTAAAGTCCATGAAAATGCATCTTTCTTCAATAATTTTGTTAGAGGTGTTGCTATTCTCCCATAATTCTTAACAAACTTGCTATAATACCCTATCAACCTGAGAAATCCTCGTAGATTCTTTATGGATGTGGGTATTTTCCACTCCTTAATGGCTTTAATTTTGCTAGGGTCTACCTTAACACATTCATGAGATACAATATGACCCAAATATTCCACCTCTTGTACTCCAAAGAAACATTTGGAGATTTTTGCATATAATTGTTTCTCCTCCAATATTTTGAGCACCCTGTCAACATGTTCAACATGATCCTTCCAAGACTTTCTGTAGATTAGTATATCATCAAACAATACTAACACAAATTTTCTAAGGATGGGTTTGAAAATGAAATTCATCAAAACTTGAAATGTAGAAGGTGCATTGGTAAGGCCAAAAGGCATGACAAAAAATTCATAATGATCCTCATGAGTTCTAAATGATGTTTTCGGAATGTCTTCAGTCTTCATTCTGATTTGATGATATCCTGAACGAATATCCAAATTGCTGAAGAAGATTGATCCATGCAATTCATCCAATAATTCATCAATGACAGGAATGGGAAATTTATCTTTAATAGTGAGCTTGTTGAGCTCCCTATAATCCAGACACATGCGCCATGATCCATCCTTCTTATGCACCAATACTACCAGAGTAGAGAAAAAACTTTGACTAGGTTGAATTATACCAGCCTCTAGCATTTCTGCAACAATACGTTCAATTTCACTCTTTTGGGCATAGGGATATCTGTACGACCTTGTGTTTCAAGGAACACTTCCTGGAATCAAATGAATAGCATGACCATGATCACGAATAAGTGGGAGACCTTTGGGAGTCTCAAATAACTTGGAATTATTGTCCAAGAATTTTTGGAGATCTGGAGAAATAGATTGTTTTGATGTGGGAACCTCTAGCAAACATAATTGTGCAATTACACCTCGTTTTCCCTTCTTTAGAACCTTTGTCATATCGTTAGAGTTGATTATCTTTCCTAGCTTCCCTGCAATGCCCCTTAATTCAACTTCCTTTCCTTCCGCACAAAATTTCATAAAAAGTTCTTGAAAATTAAAAGCTATTTTACCCAATGATTGTAGCCATTAGACTCCTAGTACAACATTAGCACAAACCATTGGAATGGAAAGCATTGGGCTATTCAATACATATTCTACCATGGATAGCTTGATATTATTGCAATTTCCAGAGCAATTTATGGTTCCTCTACTTGCAACCATCACTTGACACTTTGGTGCTGGATACAGAAAGCAATTCAATTCCTTTGCTATCTTACAATGAATAAAATTATGGGTACTTCTTGAATCAATCAACAATGTTATCGTTTTCTTCTTGATATGTCCTTCTATCTTGATAGTTTGAGGAGTGGTAATTCTAGCCAATGCATTACAAGATATGGTCGGATTCATTTATTCTTTATCTAGGGTTTGTTCTTGGAGTATATCCTCTTCTTTTGACATTTCTTGTTCCTTTTCTTCCTTCTCTTCACAATCTATGTAGAATAATTTCTTCTTAGCACACTTATGACCTTTAGTGTATTTTCTATCACAACTGTAACAAAGCCCTTTTGCTCTTTTTCTTCCAATTGTTGTGGTGTCAACCTTGTAGGTTGTGGAAGGCTAGGAGCAACAACACTTCCATACTTATAGTTGTGAGTGCTAGGCTTCCTGGTTACCATAATTTTGCTTTCCATTTTTCTTGCTAACATGAATGCCTTCTCCAATGAATTAGGTTCCCAAAGGCGAACCTCATGTTGGATATTATCATTTAAAGTCCCTATGAACACATCAATCCTATGCTCCTCTAGAATATCTTTGACCCTTATGTTAAATTTTTGGATGTCCTTAATGTGCTCCATCATTGAACCCTTTTGTTTGAGATTTATCAATTGGCTCAAAAAGGTGTTTCTTTTTGTATCCTCATAATGTGTTATCATTTCTTCTGTAAAAATTGCCCACCTGACAGTTTGTTTATAAGAGCAAAGCCATCGATACCATAAAAATTGATTTGGTTCCAAATATAAAGTTGCAATATGTACCTTTTGTGTGTTTTTCACATTATGGAGATCAAAAAATTGCTCTGTTGGCTTGTATGGGCCTGACCCAAGTTCAGAGGTGATTTAGCCAAACATATCCTGGTACTACTGGCCCTTTCGGCAACAGTCCATGGAGTGCGGACTGAGGTCTCACCCGAAGTAGTATGGGAGGGTGCTAGAACCAGGTTTCCACACCCTAGAGATGTCTGATGGTTTTTCAGTGGTCTACGGTTTGACCCTGCGCACACGCTGCTATGTGCACCTATCAATACTTAGCAACCCGCAATGCTACCTTCGCGCAGCTTTGTTTGAGGTGCAATCCATGTTATTACCCAAGTTCCATAATATTAACCTGAGATTATTTGATTACTTATCTGTAGGAGCCCAATTATACTTAAGAGTGTTCAATATTCATATAAGTGCGCACGATAAACAGAACAGTATAACTGAATAAAAAATCATACAAAAGCAGACACATAGTATTTAGAATCAAACTTCTCTTTATTATGCTTCTTCTTGGGTTACAGACTCAACTTCGCCCTATGCACTCAGCTACAGGGTCTGCGCATTCAGCTGCAGACTCTACTAGGCCTCTGTGCACTCAGCTGCAGAGCCTCTTTCTGCTACTACGACCCAAGACAATTAGACTTATTCTCTATCTGCTACTAGATTATTACATCAATCCATCTCTTGTTATCTTTACAACTTAGAGCCTCGCTCTACTTATACAATCCCATGGTCCACGGACAATGGGTAGGCCAACATGACATTACATTAGATTACAACCATTAAGGCAGACAACCCTATGACTCAATATACATTTCTCACTCCGCGCCTGCAATTCGTGGAGTCTTACAACATATTTGACCGAAACATGGGCTTTGAGCCCCAAAACATGTTATGGGGGGATTCCATGCTCAATAGGCTCCCAACACAAACATCGTGACTTGCCCTCGATTCACTCTGTCGACGCGGTGATCTTGGCGCGAAGTCCCTCCAACTCATCCCGAACAGCATGAATGTCAACAACGCACTGAGCTGCTGCCTGCTATATCTGCTGCATTCTTGCTTCTGAATCCTCTGTGTCTAAATTTTGTCCTTACCTTGGTACCATCATCTGTTGCATGTGTTTATAGACCCGCGCCCTTGTCCAACCCCTTGGGTCGTGAAGACTGTGCTTCGTCCAGTTAGTCAGATAGCTAGCCCACCCATGTAGGGCTTCAAGCAACTACTGTTTACTTTGCCCAGGAAGGGTTCTCCATTTAGTTTGACTAGCTGGATCATGCCTCCGTTTGTGACCTCCTTAACCATGTATGGTCCAGTCAGTGCATTCTGAATTTTCCTGGAAATGTTTCAAACTTACTGTCATATAGTAGCACTAAGTCGTTTACCTTGAAGATGTGCAACTTGATATGGTGGTCGTGATAGGCCTTTTCACGCTGCTTTTGTACCTGCTGATGAAATCCAGCCAGAAACCGTTCTTCCTCAAGTTCTTCTAATTGCGTGAGCCTTTCTTCCAGAGCTTCGCGGTCCATCATGCCTGTAAGCACTGTTATTCGCAAATTAGGTAGGATGTATTCCATCAGCATGACAGCTTCAGTGCCATAGACTAACTGGAAAGGTGTCTGTCCCATCAATTTCTTGCACGTTGCCCTGTAAGCCCATAGTACAGCAGGTATGCACAAGTCCTAGTCATTTCATTGTGCGTTGCACACTTTGGTCAGCGTAGTCTCCAATACTTTGTTGAATGACTCTACTATCCCATTAGCTTGTGGGTGGTATGGTGTTTTTTATGATGATACACCTGTAACTCTTTTGTGAGTGCACTGATGGTTTCGTTTAGGAAACGTGTTCCACGACCACTCATTAAGATTTTTGGACAGCTAAATAGTGTCAACACGTTTTCGAACAAAAACTTCGCAGTCGTAGCAGCCGTGTAGTCTTTGACCAGCTGCGCTTCACCCATCATGTCAGGTACTCCGTCGCGGTGATGATGTAGCACACGCCCATCTTTCCCTGAGGTTTTATCGGTCCCACAAAGTCGATATCCCATTTTTCAAATGGTTGCAGTGTCATTTGTGGATTTAACAGCATCTCGTCCTTCCGTAATGGTTTTCCAATCCCTTGACATATGTTGCAGGCTTTACAGTGCACTTTTGAATCCTAGTGCAGTGTTGGCCACCATAGCCCTGCGTGAAGAATCTTCTATGTGGTCACGCATCCTACATAGTGTCCTCCTGCAGCGCCCTCATGCGCTTCCGTGAGGATCTAACCTCGTTCAAATTCAGGTACGTATCTTCGCAATATCTCATCATTGCCAATTTTGTATAGGTGCCCCATGATGACAGAGAAGTCTACCACGTGCACCACCAATTCCTTTTCCTGTTGGACTGAGTATTCTTTCGGCGTAGTCCCTGTTGTTAGAAAATGGATTATATCTTTGAAGTGTCTATCCACTGTGGAGTATTGAAGAAGGTATGTTTTTATTGATTATTTTGTTATCTTTTCTTTAGAACTCATAACATCTTCGCATCATGAACTAGGTAGATAATGGGAAATCATGACAAATCTATAAACATTTATATGCAACATGAAAACACTAATAATTGCTATTTATTATGCAAGAAATGGGAAAAACTAAAGATTGCCGCTCCGAAGAAAAAGACAGGGCCAAGCTAACCACTGTCCCTTTCGCAGAGAACCATATGCAAACAAGACGATCTAAATTAAAACATCTCAGCCAAGGAAAGGAAAAGGAGATATCGACTCGGCGCAAGAAAACGACCGGATAACTGAGGAATAACAGTTGGGCGAATCCTTCAGGATCCTTTGATCCTAAGGGATTGTTGCTTTAACTATTTTTACATCCTTGATATCTCTGCTTTAGCTGTTATAAGTAGGGGCAGCACTGCTAGCCCGAGGAGACTGTTAATTTTTATGTAATGTTGCTCTGTATTTGAAACTTTGATCATCGACTCTCGTTGAGAAGTGATCCACTGTAACTCTGTTTTAATGCTTTAATACAAATTTGGTTGTTGTTCCATCTGTGATTCTAGAATAATCTCAAGCGGTGTGTCCCTGGAGGCTAAGGGCCCGGCCTTGGTGGAACACTTGCTCCTGTACTATTACCTCTAGTTCATGTGTGGTTTGCATTATCAGCTTTGATCGGTAATCTGGCATGTTTTGTTATTTTATATCACAGCTCTGTTATATTTACAATATCGTTCTCTGCAACAGGAAAGTCGTATTGTTCATTCTGACTTGATAACGTATTGTTGTTCCTTTAAGTCATTAATGTAACATTATTGTTCTTTACAGAAAGCTATTGATGTTCAATTGCAGAGTAACCGAGCTATAATATTCTTAAGTTGGTATTATTGTATTCGTCTATGGTTTATACTTCATACGATTGCTATTCAATTGACATTGCTGTTCCATTATGAATTGCGATCGTTACCCTTTCTAACTAAGATCAATATTTGTGGTATCAGACTCAGATTATTGTTTCTCTTAATATCTCTGTATGTTGTGTGAGTTATTTATTTTGGTATTGTATATTCATCATTGGCTTTAAGCGTTGTTCTATATTCCATTGATAATTGGTTGCCGTTCCATTTCTATTTGCTGTCCGATTTACCCTTTCAGTAAAAATTGCCATCTGATTTCTGTAGGATATGATTACTGCACTTGTTCCTGTAGATTAAGGTGTTGTTGTTCATCAAACTTAGTTGTTGTTACATTTTCTAGTTGCTATTCCATTTCTTAATTGCTGTTCCATTTCCTGTTATTTGCGTTACCGTTGCTTTGGTGTGCAGAACGATATGAAACTATAGTGGGCGTTGGAATTTGTTGTCTAGTCCCTAGATTGATGATTTGTTCCTTGATTACCTTTAGTTACATCAGTTTCCAAAGGGATGAGTTATTTTTACTGAACCCTTGACTGATAAATTGCCTAGTTTTCCGAGTGCATGATTTAGTTTCTAAAGTATTTTGCTGTAAGTAGATTTTCTTTCAAGCATCTGTTTACTCTTGTATTTCCTTGAGCACTATACTACTAGAATTGCTCTGAAAAATGATAGCCTCAAACTGAGTACACTCTTTGAGATAACAAATGATTCCTGGATTGACAATTTGATGTGAGGTAATTAGAGGTGAAAAATACCCTTTTTACAGCTCGACATTTTGGCACCGTTGCCAGGGAAGATTGTAGTCATTTTTTTCTTTTCCAAAGTAGTGTAAGAACCTATTAGGAAAGAGTTGGGTTTTAAAAATGGAAGGTAAGAACCTGTGTGTGGAGTATGTAATAGCCCTTCTCCCTTGCCCGCTTTCCTACAGACTTGTTGCTGTTTTGTTTGGGTAGAATCTAGCAGTTGATTTGTGTGCATGACTAAGCAGAAAAAGCCAGAAAAGAATCCCAAACCTCTACCCAAGCCTGATAAAGCTAAGGGGCTGGTGACCCTTGGCCGATCGACCTTTATAGACGAAATCCTTAAGAAAGTAGAATCTCGGCCTTCAGTAGGACCTAGAAAAGTTACTTCTAGACAACCTACTAGTTCCCTTTAGGCCACAGGATCACCATCTGTAGCCTTTGCTGAGGTGCATAGTCAAACCAAAGAGCAAGATTTTCAAGAAATTGAAAATTCTAGCCTAAAATCATTGCAGGAAGGGAACCTTAGCAATCTCTGTGAAGGAAGAGGAGAAACAGGAGAAGCTGAAGAACCAAAATCTCCTCTTAGGGTAATTCAACCATTAAGCAGCCCAGATAAGGGAAGTGCTGCAAAAATCATTTATAACGAAATTCAAGAACCTGAATCCCCCCAGACATTAGGCACTCTCATCATCCCAGATAAAGGAAGTGTTGTCAAGGCCATTCCCATTAGAGCCATTCCCCCTCGACAACCTAGGAATACCCTCCTAGATATCCCAGAAGGTTATTGGCACATATTTGACCAAATGGCCCAGAATCAGCCTAACACCCAAACCTCTACACTGCAATACCCCATTGTGGATACCGCAGCTAATGCACCTATGAAAGAAATTCCCCTCCAGCATATCCCTACATTCCATGGCCTTACATCAGAAGATCTGGATGCATTTCTGTTTGAATTTGATGTGCTATGTAGAGGATATGACTATACCACCGATCCCCAGAAACTGAAATTATTTCCCTCTACATTAAAGGGGGCTGCTCTAAGATGGTTTATGGGATTAGGTGGTGGTGTTATAAATAATTGGGACCAAATGAAAGAGTCTTTTCTAAAAAAGTATCAGGACTATTGCAGGTCTCGAGAGTTAAAAGATGAAATATTTCAAATGGTAGCTAAACCAAATGAAACATTAGAAGAGTATGTTGAACGATTTCAGTATAATCTTCAAAGATCTCCTTATGCATCATTACCCTTACCTGATAATGTATTAAAAACAGCATTAATTAGGGGAATGAAGGAACAATGGATTGAGACATTAAACATTATGGGGAAAGGAGATATTTATCAGGAAAATTTTGCTGACATTATTGATTTATGTATCAGGAGCTCAAGAGGCAGCACAAGGCTAAAACCAGCAGAGCATGATCGGTTTGTAAGAGATAATAGAATTTCGGTAGAAGGAGTAACCCATGCAGAAATTGGAAATTTATTAGAAAATTTTAAAACTGATATATTGGGGATGCTGATGACACAACTTGATATTATGCAAGCCAAACAAAAGCAAGCAGAAGCAGAACAGAATTTGGCAATCTTCTGTCCCAGATGCAGAAAGAAACACAGCCACAAGGAGTGTCCATTAGATGCAGTTCAAGTTTGCGTCATTTGTACAAAAGACCACTCCACAGAAAGCTGCCCCTCACTTCCTGGATTGAAAGTAGTATACAAGGAAGCAGAAGAAGAGCCAGAATCGGTGTATCTACTTAATCAGTGCCGTCAATGGCAGCTGCGAAAAACAGGTATGTTTTCAGACCCAGCTTCTTCTTTCCAGCCTCCGCAATATCATGCTCAACAATATAATTCAATGTGGCAAAATCAACCTCCCTTCCCGAATTGGTCACAACAATCATTCCCTTCATCATCTCCATGGCCGAATCAAGCAAGCCAACCCAATTGGCCAAACTTTCCCTATACCCCACCATATTGGCAAAACAATGCTTTTCCACCACAATGGACTCCTCCTACTTCACAGAGTCAAACCTGGTAGACAAACTAGCAAAGACCGATGAATCAGCCAGTAGGAACCATCCCGCTCCCTCAACCTACACTGCCAGCCCTACAACAAAACCCCCAGTCTAATTTAAGGCCACAACTCCCAGCCCAACCCAACCCCAATCCGAATAACAGACCGGTCCAGTCCATTCAAATAATCGAAACACCAGAGATAGGAACCGATCTAAAGGAGTGTAATGACCTTCAATTAAGATCTGGGTGTATCATTGAAACAGAGGGAGATAAAACAATTCAAGTTGAAAATCAGTTGCCTGTAGAACAACCATTGCAAGAAGAGGACGTGACCAAACAACAAATTCATGATCCAGTAACCACATCCTCTCCTCCTTTCCCAGAACGCTTAATTATACCTTGACCTATACAATATCCTGATTTTGACATTCTGGGAGAATTATGAAACCTGTACATAAAAATCCCGCTCCTCCAAGCCATTCAAGACATCCCGATATATGCAAAGACTATCAAAGAACTATGTATAAAGAAACCAAGGAGGACAATAACAAATAACCCAAAAGTTCAAGTAGTTGGCACTTTATCTGACTTATTATTAGGAAAAGAAACACCCATTAAATACGAAGACCCAGGAAATCCAATAGTAACCGTACAAATCTATGGTCAAACCTTCTCAAATGCCTTAGTTGATCTAGGAGCTGCAATTAACATCCTGACAACCATGACTTGCCAAAAACTAGACATTACATCAGTAGAACCGACCTCCACTTTATTAGAACTAGCTGAGCGATCTGTAGTTAGTCCATAGGGCACAATACAGGATGTCATGGTATCTGTTGATTCCAAGGAGTATCCAGCCGATTTTCTGATAATAAACCCCAAAAACCGACTTGATGGACATCCATTGATCTTAGGCAGACCTTGGCTCGCAACTACCGATGCTTATATTGGCTACCGACAAGGTAATATGACCATTACTAGGGGGAAAAATATTAAGAATCTCGCTTTATACCCCCCAACGCAGCCAAGTGTCACAATAATAAAAACTAACAAGCATCCTGTATCATACCTCACCGAAAATATCAAATCTCCATTAACCATACAAGAGACCCTCGATTTCAAAGACCAAATAGAAGACGATGCCATTAATAATTTCATTAGTCAAGCTGAACCCAGATCCCACATACAATGTCACATGATAGAAGCAGCATTTGATAATGAATTAGAAGAGGATCTTCTTAAAGATACGCATGATCAAACAATACCTACTACCTCTGTTTCAAATAGCAAGATTGTGGAAATTGAGCCAGGGAAGACTTTAAACATTAATGCCAACCTGACTTCCGAACAAGAAAAGAAGCTCATCCAATTATTGAGGAAACATAAAGAAGCATTTGCATGGGACTACCCTGATATGAAAGGAATTGATCCCCAGTTATGTACACACCACATTTATATAGAAAAGGATGCAAGACCTATTCACCAACCACAAAGGAGACTTAATCCTCATCTGAAAGACGTTGTAAAAGCTGAACTTCAAAAACTTTTAGATGTTAACTTCATCTACCCTATCTCCGATAGTAAATGGGTCTCTCCACTTATTGTGGTACCAAAGAAGAATGGAAAGTGGAGGATTTCTGTAGACTATAGAGAACTAAACAAAGCAACACAAAAAGACCACTTTCCCCTTCCATTCATTGACCAAGTATTAGACACTCGAGCAGGAAAGAAATTATTTTCTTTCTTAGATGGCTTCAGTGGATACAATCAGATTCAAATTGCCCTAAAGACCAAGACAAAACAACTTTTACTTGTCCCTGGGGAACATTTGCCTACATAGTTATACCCTTTGGCTTATGCAATGCTCCCACCACATTTCAAAGAGCTATCCTTAGCATATTTTCAGACCTACTAAATGAGGGGCTCGAAGTCTACATGGATGATTTTACACCATACGGAGATGATTTCGACCCAACATTGGACACACTGGAAAAAGTCCTGCAACGCTGCATTGCCACCAGGCTTTTCTTAAGCCATGAAAAATGCTATATGATGATGACTGAAGGACTTATTCTAGGCCAGTATATCTCAGCAGCTGGCATACAAGTAGACCCAGCCAAAATTCAAATAATTTTGCTAATTCCTACTCCTACTACTCAAACAGAGGTACGCAGTTTTCTTGGATTCTCTCGTTATTATAGAAGATTTATAGAGCATTTTTCACATATTGCTACACCTCTATATGCACTAATAGGTAATGTTGACTTTCTTTGGACAGTAAAATGTGACTGTGCTTTTCAGGATCTGAAGAAGCTTGTGCCCACAGCTCCAGTCCTTTGAGGACCAAATTGGGACCTGCCATCCCAGATTTCATCAGATGCCTCAGATACAGCGATTGGAGCAGTCCTTGGGCAGGAAGAAGATAAAAAACCATATGCAATTTATTATATTAGCAAGAATTTATCCCCTGTTGAATTGAATTATACTGTTACTAAAAAAGAATTTCTAGTTGTAATACATGATGTCAATAAGTTCAGGGATTACATTACTGGATATCCTATTATTTTGTACACAGATCACTCTGCCATAAAATATTTAGCGAATAAACCAATCACAAATGGTAGAATAACTAGATGGCTAATTTTATTACAGGAATTTGATATTACAATCAAGGACAGACTTGGAAAAGAAAATCATGTCTCTGACTTTCTCTCGCGAATACCAAAACCAGTGGACGCAGCAGCAGCTGAAGATCAATTTCCAGATGAGCATTTGTTTGCTATCACTGTTAAAACACCCTACTACGCTGATGTTGCGAATTACTTAGCAGTAGGTAAATTACCAAAACATCTGACCCCCAATGAAAGAAAACAGATTGTCTAGTGAAGTGCTCGATTTTCCTGGATTGGGGGCTACTTGTTCCATACAAGAGCAGATATGCACATCAGGAGATGTATCCCGGAGGATGAAATTTTTGATATTTTGAAAGCTTGTCACGACGGACCATGTGGCAGACACTTTGCCGATAAGAGAACTGGACATAAGGTGCTGCAAACAGGGTATTATTGGCCTACGATCTTCAAAGATGCAAAGAAGTTTGTTCAAACTTGTGACAGTTGTCAAAGAGCAGGACACCCTCGTCAGGCTGATGAAATGCCTCTGAACCCACAACTGGTTATTGAACCATTTGAGCGATGGGCACTTGATTTTGTTGGTCTAATTAACCCATCCTCGAACCAGAAAACATATATTCTGGTGGCAACAGAATATGTCACCAAATGGGTTGAAGCAGAAGCATTACCGAGAGCTACAGAGGATTCTGTCATACAGTTCCTGTTTCATATATTTGTGCGATATGGGCTTCCAAGAGACATAATTACAGACGGTGGACCACAGTTTGCTAGTAACAATATTGCTGCAACACTTAAGAACTATCATATCCAGCATAAAATTACTACTCCATACCACCCACAAGCAAACGGTCAAGTAGAAAGCAACAACAAAATAATAGAAGCAATTTTGACAAAAACCATTTCGTCACATAGACGCGATTGGGCTGCAAGACTACCAGAAGCCTTGTGGGCCTACAGAACAACATGGAGAAGCACTACCGGCTATTCACCATATCAATTGGTGTTTGGAAAGCAACCCATTTTTCCCATAGAATTTGAAATCCAAACACTGCGAACAGCACAAGAAGTAGGCCTAGATCTAAACGAGGCACAGATTAATAGATTACAACAGATCAATGAGATAGATGAAATCAAGCTCTCTTCCCTTCAACATACTGCATTAATCCAACAACAGCGAGCTAAATGGCATGATGCTCTCATTAAAAAGAAAGTCTTCTGCGAAGGAGACTGGGCTCTCTTATACAATTCTAGTTTTCAGGATTTTCCCGAGAAACTTCAGACTCGCTGGCTGGGGCCATATGAAATCCAGAAGGTACATGATACCCTAACTCTAGTCACTATTGATGGATCTGGACATACCTTTAAAGTAAATGGCCACCGAGTTTGATTATACCGCAAACCGCTTACTCGAGAATCCTTCTGCCAGCAACTACGCGAGGACTCAGATATCCAAATTCTACACGAGGAGGAGAAATCTTCCTCACCTGTGATTCATTAAGTGATTCACCTATTTTTATACTTTGTACATAATTTCTTTGTTCTGTATATATTTTTGTATTTGCATCTTTCTTTTTTGTTGCTCCTGTCGATTTGCTATTCCTTTTCTGAAGGGGCAGCATTTGTGTACACTTTTGTCGTCGTTGTTGTTCCTTTTTCAAAAGAACAACACCTTTTGTTTCAGTCGTTCTTTTTCATTTTCATTTTGCTGTTCCTTTTCCAAAGGAATGGCATTTGAGTTTTTTTGTTGTTCCTTTTCCAAAGGAACAACACTTTTTGCTGTTCCTTTTCCAAAGAAACGGCATTTGCGTTTTTGCTGTTCCTTTTCCAAAGGAACAACACTTTTTTATTTTTGTTGTTCCTTTTCCAAAGGAACAACACTTTTTGCTGTTCCTTTTCTAAAGGAACGACATTTTCATTTTTTCTCTTCCTTTTCCAAAGGAACAACATTTTTTATTTTTTCTATTCCTTTTCCAAAGGAAAAACACTTTTGGCTTTTTTTGTTCCTTTTCCAAAGGAACAACAATTTTGATTTTTGTTGTTCCTTTTTCAAAGGAACAACACTTTTGATTTCTACTGTTCCTTTTCCAAAGGAATAACACTTCTGATTTTTGCTATTCCTTTTTCAAAGGAACGGCATTGGAACAACACTTTTGATTTCTGCTGTTCCTTTTCCAAAGGAACGACATTTGCGTTTTTGTTGTTCCTTTTCCAAAGGAATGGCACCTTTTGGCACTTCCGATTTTTGTTGTTCCTTTTACAAAAGAATATCACTTATATTCCTTTGCCCTTCCTTTTTCAAACAACAACATTCTTGTATTCCTTTTACTTATCTGTTGTCTATTTTGTTTCAGGTCTTTTGGAGCACAGCTATACAGTCATACAATGAATACAAGGCTAGAGCATACTCAAATCAGCAAATTATATAAAATCGCTATTTTTACAGGAAATTGTTGTGAATTGATAAAGAGGAACGAAGGAAGGACATGATCATTCATAACTTTTGTTGTCATTACCCTACTAATACTGACATGATTGGTCATCTTTATCATAATGGTTCTTTTTAAATTCCCATAATCTTTTTGGATCATTATTAAGGAATAAGAACAAAGGGTTTATATTTTTCTATTGAGATGTTAAGACTTCTTCCACCATTCCTACTCTTAAGGAGGGTCGAACCAACCTTTGTGTATAAATAGGAAAGCATTTTATAAAAAAGAAAAAAGAAGAATGTTTTGAATTATCAAATGTAGGATAGGGGGTCTCATCAAGAGCCAGCCTACCATGATCATAAGGAAGAAAGTGAAGTGGCATTCCCACTATGGCCATCACAGCAAGGATATGGTCCAAGAGGCACATCAGAAAAATAAAGAGCCCTTAGAGCAGGAGGTCTCATCATGAGTCGGCTTGCCCACCTTTCACTCCTTCCTGGTGAATGGCATTATGATTTAACTGGTTACCAAGCCAGCATAATGACCCCCATTTTGACACCAAACAATACTTCCTAGGCATACACAAAGGATCATGGTTCCATGGGTGAAACAAACAACTCTGTCAAGGTTATGGACACCTGTCGGAAACAGAGTTCTGTTAATGGTATTGAAGTCACATTTCTTATACACCAATAGTAATCATCAATACCCTTCTCTGTCTTATACCTTTGTAATTTGTCAAATAAGATTATGCATATCACTTCTTCGAACCATTAAAAACATGAAAATCCATCATAACCAATCATGATGGGAAAATTAGTCAGTGATCGCATTACACTCGTTGTGCATGTCAGCTGTCCTATCCTCCCAACCTCGCATCATGTAACCGCATTTTCTTATTTATTAAGCGATCCTATTATACACCTCAATTTCGGTAACCTGCTCCTTTTTGTAAACATGGCATCTTGGCATATGCTGTTCCTTTATGACCCTGTACCAGAACAGATCAGCCCGCCGCTCCTTCATTTGACGGCCGAGGATGGCCTATCACATTGCGAGGGGGGGGGGCTGACTTCATAATTTGCTGACATACGTGTCAGGCTATTATTCGGCAAACTCTTACTTGGGAATAGCAAGGCTTAACGGTATCTCGTTTTTCAATTTGCATGCCTTGTTGTTCCTAAGATATTTCCATCTGCAACAATTAGTAAGATTTGAACGAGCCTTGCGATTTTTCTATTTTCTCTGTGTTTCTAACAGTTGAACAGCCTGTTGTTCCATTGTCGTCTCTACATTTTTACAGTAAGCTAAAGCATGGGAGGAAGGTCAATTCGAAGAGAACCACAGGTGTTGACAGTTTCTGACGCTGCACGGGAAATCCTGGCAAGGGCAGGATGGTTAGTCTATCTTAATCATCTACAAGAATCCAACGAGACCGTGGCAATAGAATTCTTGCAGAACTTGCAAGAACACCACTCCACAGTAAGGGGAAAACACATAGTAGTTACCGATGACGTAATTGCAGAAGTCTTGGGACTGCCAACCACTGGACCTATGTGGACTCTAAAGAAGGAGAGACTGCAAAAGATCATGAAGATCTTCTAGGATGAAGGCCAGAACCTGACAGTCAGAGGAAAGGGAGTCCTACCAGCAACATTAGGAGAGCCATGGGTAGAATTGGCGAAGATCATCCAGAGCTACATCACCTGTGAAGGCAGGAAAGACGTGGTAAGACCACGACACCTTAAACTCTTAGCTGTATTAAAAGAGAAATGCTCTGTGAACCTACCTGCATTTTTAAATTCATTACTACATGATGTTGCCCGAAGCATGAAAAAGTCACAACATGTGGAATCGGTAGTAAGTCACCATGGACTGATACGGCTGATAGTTAGCCACAGTCTTGCTCAGCAATAGAGCAGCTGGGAAGAACTAATTGCTACAATAGATGGGGCGCCGACCCCGCCAACCCCAAAACGCAAACATACTGCCAATACACCAGATAGACCATCAAAACGAAGAAAATCAGTTAGATTGGCACGGATTAGAGGGAGGTTGGAAAATCCCCAAGGGAGTACTAGCCAACCTGTGGAGATAGACGACTCAGGGGACGAGCAACCCCCGCAATTGGAAGGAGAAGAGAATGAGAAAGAAGTGAGAGGAAATGAGGAAGGAGAAATAGAGGAAGAAACTGAGCAACCTAAGCAGGTGGAGGTGGAAACAAAACAACACGAAGAGAGTCCATTGTAGAATCCGTTGCAGGAGGATGAATTGGCCAAAATTCTAGCCAATATGGGCGAATATGCCCAACCTCTTAGCCCGCTAGGCCTCCAAATTGAGGAAGAACCAAAAGAGCATTCTGCTCAGGATAAAAATGCACCCGAAGAATTGCGCGATGAGGAGGAAAACGAAGAAAATCATTTTGTTCATGATGTAAGCATGACAGGAGAAGAAAATGATGAAGATATAGAAGGGGAACAATCTGCTCCCAGCCAGACTACACCAAAAGAATTGCATGAGGAAGAAGGGGTGGACAAGGAAGTTACCCAGGAAGTAACAGAGCCAGCTAGGGTTTCTACTCCTGAGCAACCTGAACAAAACAGTGAAGGAGCACCCCAAGAGGAAAACCAGGGAATTGGTCAAGATAATAGTCCAGGCCTGAGTAAACAGATAGCTGTTCCTTCTAAGGAAACAGAAGAAATTAAACGATTACGAAAGGAACAACAAAGATTGCTAAATGTGATAGCCCGACTTCGACAACAAATCAGGGTTTTGAGAATGAGAAAGAGAGCAAAAAGAACTTCAGGGGAAGACATGCAGCCACTCCGGTGAAACCCCCCAAGAAAAAGGTTCGAAAGACCCCTATTCAGCCTGTTGTTCAAAACCCTGTCGAAGAACAGTCTGCTATTCAAACTGCTGTCGAAGAACAGTTTGCTGTCCAAACCACTGTTGAAAAGCAATCTGTTGTTCAAACTCTTGTTAAAGTGCAGACTGCCATTCAAAGGCGAAAGGAACAGCATTTCACTGTTGCTCATGTTGAAGTGCAAACAGACGATATATCGGCCTGTGACAAGGAAGTTTAGACAGAGGCGCAGTCCTCTGAAGGAATACTGACTTTAAACACAAGGCGACGCAATAAGAAGATTCAAGTAAATCTTCCACTGGCCACCACTATGTGGGACAATGATCTGAGGACAGTAACCCTACGAGAGGGTTTGATGCAAGCTCAGCAAGCAGTAGAAAAACTTACCGAACAAACGGTTCCTCGAGAAAAGTATGAAGAATTACAACAACAGCTAAGGAATGTCAATTTATCTGAAAGCCAGGCCTTTGAAGGGTGGCGAAAAGAACAAGAAAAAGTCGCAAAGGTAACTCATAGATTAGATGTCATTATCAGACAGATGGATACCTTATGCTCTTTGTACACTGACGTCCTAGCATGTAGAGCCCCTGCCAAGAATTATGCCTTGTTTCTAATGGAACGATATTTGCAATTGAAAATTAAGGCCGTCAAAGCAGGAGCCCCTATACAAATTAATACCATTAATGATTTTATAAATTGTTGTAAGCACTATGGAGTAAAGGTTCAAAGACTACTGTGTGAATTCTATCTGCATAACCTTGTGCTAGATCAGGACACAGAACAGAACCCTAGCCCTTTCGTTGGGGATATCCAACTACAGGCATTTATTTCATTTGGAGTTAATCAAATCAAATGGCTTAAAGCCTATAATGCCTTCCAAAGACAAGAAAATGGATTAGACTTATGGGTAAGAGCTGAGCCTAGAGATCCATTACGGTTATGGAACAAGCACAGGAGCCTCATGAGGACTCCAGGTGTGATTGACGCGTTAGGACCCATTCATATAGCAATCAATCGGCAAGGGATAGAATACGTCTTTAGCATTAAGGACCTTGCCATTGTAGCTGCTAAATTTCAATATCAGACCTCTAATCCGAACATCCAACTCAGGGAACCATTTAATTACGAGAACTTTAAGTTAGCTGCTAATTGTTTGAACCTATATGGCGAAATTATCTTGAGGGCAAGGCCATCTTAGTTAGGATGTAGGTTTCGAAGTCCGATTATTTGGCACCGTGCACCTGGATACCAAGCCCTGTATGAAATGCCTGAGGGTCAGACAGACCATCTTTTTGAACACCTAGTTAGGCATCATGGCTGTAGACCACCACATGAGATCCCATCTCCAGCCTACTCTCTCACTGCCTTACATGTCAACTACAATGTTTTCATGAGGGCATGAAAAAGGGTAAGCAGGGGGGTGTGTGGAGTACTGAAGAAGGTATGTTTTTATTGATTATTTTGTCATCTTTTCTTTAGAACTCGTAACATCTTCGCATCATGAACTAGGTAGATAATGGGAAATCATGACAAATCTATAAAGATTTATATGCAACGTGAAAACACTAATAATTGCTATTTCTTATGCAGGAAACGGGAAAAACTAAAGATTGCCACTCCAAAGAAAAAGACAGGGCCAAGCTAACCGCTGTCCCTTTGGTAGGGAACCATATGCAAACAAGATGATCTAAATTAAAACATCTCAGCCAAGGAAAGGAAAAGGAGATATCAACTCAGCGCAAGAAAACGACCGGATAACTGAGGACTAACAGCTGGGCGAATCCCTCAGGATCCTTTGATCCTGAGGGATCGCTGCTTTAACTATTTTTGCATCCTTGATATCTCCGCTTTAGCTGTTATAAGTAGGGGCAACACTGCTAGCCTGGGGAGACTGTTAATTTTTATGTAATGTTGCTCTGTATTTGAAACTTTGATCATCGACTCTCATTGAGAAGTGATCCACTATAACTCTGTTTTAATGCTTTAATACAAATTTGGTTGCTGTTCCATCTGTGATTCTGGAATAATCTCAAGCAGTGTGTCCTTGGAGGCTAAGGGCCCGGCCCTGGTGGAACACTTGCTCCTGTACTATTACCTCTAGTTCGTGTGTGGTTTGCATTATCAGCTTTGATCGGTAATCTGGCATGTTTTGTTATTTTATATCACAGCTCTATTATATTTACAATATCGTTCTCTGCAATAGGAAAGTCGTATTGTTCATTCTGACTTGATAACGTATTGTTGTTCCTTTAAGTCATTAATGTAACATTACTATTCTTTACAGAAAGCTATTGATGTTCAATTGTGGAGTAACCGAGCTGTAATATTCTTAAGTTGGTATTACTGTATTCGTCTATGGTTTATACTTCATACGATTGTTGTTCAATTGACATTGCTGTTCCATTATGAATTGCGATCGTTACCCTTTCTAACTAAGATCAATATTTGTGGTATCAGACTCAGATTACTGTTTCTCTTAATATCTCTGTATGCTATGTGAGTTATTTATTTTGGTATTGTATATTCATCATTGGCTTTAAGTGTTGTTCTATATTCCATTGATAATTGGTTGCCGTTCCATTTCTATTTGCTATCCGATTTACCCTTTCAGTAAAAATTTCCATCTGATTTCTGTAGGATACGATTATTGCACTTGTTCCTGTAGATTAAGGTGTTGTTGTTCATCAGACTTAGTTGTTGTTACATTTTCTAGTTGTTGTTCCATTTCTTAATTGTTGTTCCATTTCCTGTTATTTGTGTTACCATTGCTTTGGTGTGCAGAACGATCTGAAACTGTAGTGGGCGTTGGCATTTGTTGTCTAGTCCCCAGATTGATGATCTGTTCCTTGATTACCTTTAGTTACATCAGTTTCCAAAGGGATGAGTTATTGTTACTGAACCCTTGACTGATAAATTGCCTAGTTTTCCGAGTGCATGATTTAGTTTCTAAAGTATTTTGCTGTAAGTAGATTTTCTTTCAAGCATCCATTTACTCTTGTATTTCCTTGAGCACTATACTACTAGCATTACTCTGACAAATGACAGCCTCAAACTAAGTACACTCTTTGAGATAACAAATCATTCCTGGATTGACAAGTTAATGTGAGGTAATTAGAGGTGAAAAGACCCTTTTTATGGCTCGACATCCAAGACATGCACTACAAAGATCTATGCATCATGTAGTCCCTCCTCCAAATACGTTGGTTCCTCGCCTGTCTCAATTCGTGACAAGTGATCTGGTCTTGCGTTCAGGCATGCTGGCTTGACTATGACCTCAAAATCATATTCTTGGTAGAGCAAGAGCCATCTGCATATGCACCCCCCCAACACAGGCTTATTCACCAGGTATTTTAACACGGAATGGTCGGTATACATCTTGAAATTTCCTCCGAGTAAATAGTATCAGTACTTTTGGAGTGCATACACAATCGCTAACCCCTCACACTCGGTGGTGGAATAGTTCTTTTCTGCTTTGGACAATCTCCGACTTGTAAATGTGATCGGGTGATCCACGCCCTCAGTGCCCTCCTGTGTGAGTACGGCTCCCAGTGCAATACATGACGCATCAACATGTACATGAAATTCCACATCCCATTTTGGGAATACCAGGATTAGATCGGAGGCCAATTTCCCCTTCAGGACATCGAAACTCTTCATGCAATCATCATTCTAGTAATATTTAACATCCTTCTTCAATAGCTTTTCCGTCGGCGCTGTTATTTGGGCATAACTTTTGATGAAATTCCTATAGTATCCGGTGTGTCCCAAGGTAGCAATCAGTTGTTTAACACTTCGCGGTGCTTCCAAATTTAGAATAATGGAAATCTTCACAGGGTCCACCATCAGCCCTCGTTTGTAGACC
This sequence comes from Pinus tabuliformis, assembly GCA_031772625.1. Classification (NCBI taxonomy): domain Eukaryota; kingdom Viridiplantae; phylum Streptophyta; class Pinopsida; order Pinales; family Pinaceae; genus Pinus; species Pinus tabuliformis. The sequence goes on along the minus strand of CM062810.1, from coordinate 90,004,205 downwards.
ACATGTCCTAGTAGGTTGCCAAAGAGAACGAGGAATGTGCACTTCTTAAGGTTCAACGCAATTTGGTATCGACGGCAAGTGTCCAGCATCAAACGTAAGCTTGCTACATGATACTTAACTAATCCAAAGACAGTCCAATCATCTAGGTAGAACTCCAAGAACTTGTGGATGTATTCTTTGAACGTAGCCACGATGATGCGCGAAAAGATGGTTGGCGCATTCTTCAGTCCAAGTGGCATAACGGTGTATTGAAAGCAACCCCATTCTGTTGCAAAGGTCATTTTTCTCTTGTCTTCCAATGCGATCTTGATCTGATGGTATCCTGAGAACCCATCCATGAATGAGTATGCTTCCTAACCACCAACATTCTCTATTACTTCATCTGCGAACAGTGTCGGGAATGAATCATGTACATAGGCATCATTTAGCTTCCTAAGGTCCACGCATATTCTTATTTCGCCCTTCTGTTTTTTCTCCTGTACTACCATAGGACTCACCCAATCGGATTCTTCTACTGGCTCAATAATTCTAGCTGTGAGCATTTTGTCTAATGGCTTCAAGCAATAAGGCCGCTACTTAACTGGCTTCGCATTGGGTTTCAGGGTGATCTTCATCAACCCTAAGTCGCCAACGATCCCTTTTAAGTTCGTAATTTTGGTTGGGAAAAAGTCTTGCTATTTACGGAGTAATTCAGCGACCTTATCCACCGTGGCATCATCCCAATAGTCCCCAAGCATTGCATACTTTGGCTCTGCCTCTATTCCAATGTTTACCTACTTTTTTTTTAGTGGCGCGGTGATGTCAAGATCCTCAATCGATGGTCCTTGAACCTCGCGACAACCTTCCATTTCTGGAATGTTAATATTTCATGGGTCCTCATCGTCCTCCTCAACATTTATGTTGTAACACTCTAGCGCATAGCTCAACTGTGTCGCCCATTCCAACTGAACTACTTCCATTGACTCCTGTGGTATTTTGAAGACAGCCGCTTTTACTACCTGTAGCACATCGTCAACAGTGTCCGACCAATGATCCTCAAATGTGAAAGTTAGCAGAAATCCATTGCACAAGATATCCCATTCACTCGTACCATGGCGGAGCTCCATTTCAGTATACCAATTCATGGCTATGACATCCAAGGTATGACAGAATAAATGTGCCCATTCAAGCTGTGGTGCTTCCCTGGAGACCTTGGTCCATTTTGTGAGGTGTGTACGTGGATCATCCCATCTGTCATATTTTTCTATTAGCCATATTTTTGCTTTCCCAAATCGTAGGCGCATCATCCTCTTGCAACCGCACCAGTCCTCAAAATTGCTCTGTTGTGTACCCCACCATCTTGTGGGTGTCACGCGCAGTGCCCATTTCAAAGCATCAAACTGTTGTTATTCTGGTACTACGCTTTCAAATTTGTTCAGGAATTCATCCACCACTGTCAACCCATCATATGTAGGCAGATCCCTTACCTTTGTTGTCATGCAACACAGTCATCTAACCATCATGTTGCAATTAAGCGTTGTTACTTTGTGCAGCCGATTCTGCCAACACTCTATTCTTCGTTTGAATCCGAAGTGCAAGAGCTTTCACGCTCCCACGAAATCCTTCCATCTATAGCCAGATTCACCCAATCCTATTCTCATGCAGTTATCTTGTAGATGCAATCGAGATCACCATCACTATCATCGTCATGCACCAGTTTATTGTATCGCGCTCCTTCGGCTGGATCTAACGGTACTACTACGCGTAGTGACTTTTTCTTAAAAATCATTTTGCTCTTATTCAGATTTATGACTCCATTCATATCGATGGCCCAATCTTTTCTTAGTAGCGTGGGATAGGGATTGTTGTCATCAACAATCTCTATCACTTCAAAATCCACCTGCGTGCTCACACCTTCAATATCCACCGTTACCCCTTACAATCTTCCCATCGGCAAGATCTTCTATTGGTTTGCCATTCACAACTGAATAGGAGACCATTGTAGTGCGGGTCTACCCATGTGTTCCCATGTTTGTTTTGGCAGTACATTCATGTCCGATCTGAGATCCGGGATTACCTGATCCATTTCATACTCACTGATTTGCACAGTAAACCTCATTTCCCTTCCTGTGCGAACTGCATGATTTCCAAGTTTTCGGACCACACATGGTTCTCCTAACCCCGCGCACCTAGTGATAAGTTCCTGTAGTCCTTTCACTTCCTTTCTGTCATGTAGCAGTTTCATGCATATCTCCAGAGAGGTAGTGAGCATTGAAGGATCCATCCCTGGCTCTAGTTGATCCTTACTACCTAAAGTGGAGGCCTCCGTGAAGCTCTTCTTAGCATCGATGAATGTCTCCTTCACGCATTCTAAATCAAATTCGGGATCCTTTGTAGGAGCCTTGCAAACCCACACACTTTCTTTTGACTACTTCCCTTTATCATCGGCAGTGGTCATACCACTCCTAAGCATCATGTTTACATTTGGGTCTTCTTCGCATGGCTCAGACCTCATCATCTACAAATTCTAAGTCAGAGGGGCCTAGAGTACCCCTTTTTCATGTAGCCTCGCTATCAATGTAGGGTAGTCTTTTGCCTCATGATCAAACTGAGTATAGTACAAACATGATGTCCTTGTCGGGTTTGTACAATCATGGGCATAGTGCCCTGGCCCTCCGCAATTGTAACAAATTAGTTGTCTGCGACCCCTTCCTGGTCCCATTCCACCTCGACCTCATCCGCACCCCTGAAATCCAGCGTGCGCCATTCCTGTATTTGGGTCGAGGGCTTGCGTTTCGGTCTGCACCCTGTAGGTAGGAGTCTGATCCATCATTAGTTTGTAGCTTCTGTAGGTGCGTTCATCATGGCCTACTGACCTACAGAAATTACAAAACAATTGTTGGGATGTCTATGTATACTTCTACAATAGATGACAATTATCCATAGTGTGTTTTCCTCCTATCTGACAGATCGCGCACCATAGAGAAGGCATCGTGCTTGGTCTTGCTTGTGCCTCAGATATTAATGACATCGGCCCTCCTCCCACTAGGTAGTTCACGAACACTAAACAGTGGCCCTTGTCATGCCCCTGGCCTTTGAATTTGAAGCACCATACTTCCTCATGTGCCTTTGGCCAAGGTGTCCTATACTGTTTCAAACTCTGCATCTCCAGATATAAATTCTTCAGTTGCGCGTGGATTTGTTGGACTCCCAGACTGGATCCTAGGGGGTCCCACCCAGGAGCATCGCGATCTCCTTAAACCCGATAATTGATTGTGTCTCTGACTTTGGTCTACTAAATTCCCTGTTCAGTGTAGTCTGGATTTTTGCAATTCCTGCATTTGGATGGTCATTAGAATTCTTGATGTGCCATGTTAACGTACGATCCTGCAACGCGCTTACCAGCGTAGCCTTCTTGATATTATCATCCACGACGCCTTGTGCTTCCCATACCGCCCTTACCACAAACCAGAATTGGTCCAGATCTTCATTCCCTACTCCTCTAAATATCGGTATTTTGATAGCACTCGCCATACCGAACTGTGGTGGTGGCGGAGGTGGGGTGGGTGGAGATGGAGGTGAGGAGGGTGAGACGGGTGGTGGTATGGGTGGAGGTGGTAAACGTGGAATACGTTGCCTTATCAAACTAACCGTGATTCTCGGAGAAACTGTCATGAGCTCGTCCTTGCTTTCCAGGGAGGGGGAAATTAAGGGATTGGTTTCCAATTCTTCACTACTTCCGCTTATGTAGATCTTCCCACTTCGCGTAGTCCCAAACGTTAATTTATTCGCATAACCCGCTTTTCACACAATAGAATCTTAATCCAAGTGTTCAAATATTTAATATACTTACCTCGTGGTCCCTTGAGGAAGCATCTCTTCGCCTCACTGTAGCTGATGGTCATATCTACCGCGAACTCAATGATAAATCCTCCTATAATTCAGTCGAGCCAATGGTCCACAGCTTGCGCGATCTTATCTCCTGATGCTTCTAGTCTGCGCACTAATTCCGAAGTCCACATGATTGGTTTGTCGAGCCTACACCTTCCCTGACTGTCTTCTAGCTTCGCGATCCACTCATACAACTCAAAAGGAAAGGATGGAAATAAAATTTTGTGGATTTCCATATACAAGTAGCGCTCCAACCACTATTCCTTAGATACTCGTGGATTTCTGTTTTCTTGCGCCACGAACTCGTGAATATTATTGTCCAACCACCCTTCAATTTCTTTCTTTGTTGGATTCCAATGGCACGACATTATACATCCCTTATGCAGATCCCGGTCCCGACAATGGAACCATTTGTTGTCTTGTATGGAACTGACCCAGGTTTAGTGGTGATTTAGCTAAACAAATCCCGGTACTATTGGCCCTTTCAGAAAAATTCCGCGGAGTGCAGACTGAGGTCTCACCTGAAGTAGTATGGGAGGGTGCTAGAACAAGGTTTCCACACCCTAGAGATGTCTGATGGTTTTTTGGTGATCCACGGTTTGACCTTATGTGCACATTGTTACGTGCACCTATTAGTACCTAGCAACCCGCAATGCTACCTTCGTGCAACTTTGTTTGAGGCGTGATCTGTGTTATTACCTAAGTTCCTCAATATTAACCTGAGATTATCTGATTACTTATCTATAGGAGCCCAATTATACTTAACAGTCTTCAGTATACATATAAGTACGCGTGATAAACAAAACAATACAAATGCATAGAAAAACATACAAAAGAAGATACAAAGTATTTAGAATCAAACTTCTCTTTATTACTCTTCTTCTTGGGTTACAGACTCAACTTTTCCCTGTGCACTCAACTGCAGGGGTCCGCACACTCGGCTGTGGACTCTACTAGGCCTCTGCGCACTGAGCTGAAGAGCCTCTTCCTACTACTATGACCCAAGACACTTAGAATTCTTCTCTATCTACTATTACATCATTACATAAATCCATCTCTTGTTATCTTTACAACTTAGATCCTTGCTCTATTTATACAATCCCATCGTCCGCAGACCATGGGTAGGCCAACATTACATTACAACCCTTATGGCGGACAACCCTATGACTCAATATACATTTCGCACTCCGTACCCGCAATTCACGGAGTCTTACAACATATTTGAGCAAAACTTGGGCTTTGAGCCCCAAACATGCTGTGGGGGGATTCCATGGCCAACATGCTCCATCTGTAGTATCCATGTTCTGGGATCCTTGCCATCAAACTTCCACATATCGATTTTTGGAACATGGTGGGTCTTCAATCCAAAATTAGAGTCTATGAAATCATGATTAACATTTCTTTTGTTCTCATCATGAGTTTCATTTACTACCCTTTCACCATTAGTGACAATTTCTTGTAGCAACTTATTCAAATTTATCTTCAATTCTTCCATCTTATCATCCATGCCATTCATCTTAGTGTCCATGCCATCCATCTTAGTTTCCATGCCATCCATCTTAGCCTCCACGCCATCCATCTTATCTTGCATGTCATTCATATTAGCTTCCACGCCATTCATCTTGGCTTCATTTACCTTCAGTGAGAGTGAAATTTGTTGGACTTGGTCTTGTAATTCTGATATATCATGTTGCATTTCTTCCTCTTCTTCACAAGTCATGCTAGAGCTTTCAGGTTGCTTACTAGGTGTTTCCATTTTCTTTCTTCTTGGCATTACTTAATGCTAATAATTCTTCACTATTCCCTTTGAATTCCTTCAAACTAATTTTTCAAACCAATCTTATGCAAAATTAAAAAAAAAAACTACACACCTTTTTTTCACTTGGTAAGAGCTCGATATTGAATCTATTGTATCTCTGTAACTGCGTATCTCGAATATATGAAATCTTCTCCTGTGGTAGCCCTTTGCATCCTCTCTCTAACGCCGCAAGTCTGATTAAGATTGGATTCTCCAAGGAAGAGTTATGCCAAATCTCCCATGATGACTAGATTATCGATTAATTCAGTAGAGTAAACTTGTACGACGTGCCACGTGTCACTATTTCGACCTTAGTACCTGAAACTGATACACCGAAAACTACATGTCGTTCTATTTCTGGCAATTCTTATGAAATTTCAATCTAATGCTCCAAACAAAATTTATGAATATTTTCCTCAAGTCACCTGTTTGGAATGTAATTCGAGAGTCTGCAAAAACCCTAACTTCCTCAGATCATATCTCCGCCAATATAGCGAGACAAGCTCTGAAATTCGGACCCGAAGTTTAGAGTGATTTCGTCTAAAATGGATTTTGTTTCTAGCATCTGACATGTCGCAGAAAAAAAGTTATAGCGAAAATTCCTCAATGACCTATGTGGAGCAGCGAAACCCTAGAATCCAAAGCTTTGATACCAAATGTTAGAAAACCAGCTCACAAAAAGATAGAAAATATAGATCAACGCCTTAGAATGCAGCCTCTTTGATGGGGAAACCTCCTTTACATTACACAAATGAACAATTCTTGGATGATAAAAATGATTAAACCTCCCTTCTATATATGTGGGTCTAATGGGTCACAATATAATCAAGTCGGCATAACAGTAATAACATAAGGGCACAAAAATAACAATAGTGGGCTTCTATGCGGCATACCAATAACAATATGGGGACAATAGGGGCACAATAATAACAATAAGGGGAAATGACAATAGTGATGGGGAATCACTAGTATTATAGGGCCCTAACATAGGGGAACTTTGTAAGGGATCAAGAAATATCCATTGTTGCAAACACATTGTATATGTTCACCAATTACACCTTGCACACACATAACTCACACACTGAATTCATCTAAAATGTTTATAAAGAGTATACCATTAGAAAATTGTGCTTAGATTATTTGAATTTCATATGGCATTCCCTAAGTGAATCAAGACTCCTTAAAATAAACCTTAAGTTTAACTTCTGTAAATTTCCCATAGGGGCCATAAAAGAATTTATAGTTCAAGTTAATACCACAAGGGTAGGCATCCCAATAATTTGCCATGGTTGTTTACATTGAAATGTAGAAATTTTATTTTTTGGCTACTTAAAATCCTACACAAACCAAAGACAAAATCTAGTGATGAGAAATGTTATAGGTCATTTTATCACTTCCAATAAAATGCCCTTGAACTTGGAGCAATCATCATCCATTCACACTTTGCAATCATCTCCTACAATGTAACAACCCTGGTAAAACATCCATGTAAAATATATACGACCACGTTCATGGGACACATATTCCAAGTTGAATGTTGGGCAAAACATCCTAGTGGGTGTTCATTCCAGTTTATTAATGGCTAAGAATATTGCCAAAGGTAGCTACAAATGCTTTGGAAAGGCATGATGCATTTATTGGCATTGTATTTATGAAAATAATGGAAATTAGGAGAAAAGGAGGGTGAATGGTCACAAGTTTCATGTGAGGAGAAAATTGAAGGAATATAATGGAAAATGAAGAAAATAGAGGCCATTGTTAGGCCTCAGAATTGTTGTACTTAATGCACCTTTTTATTTATATGATGCCCTACTTATTTCCTTCTTTGACCAGTTTATGAATTGTTTCTACATTATTTTAATGCAATAGTGAAGATTCGTGCTTGGGTTGTATTTTATATAAGAATACCTTCGCTATATGCATTTATAATATTTATGCTCATTAAAATGTTGTTAATGTAGATCATCTTGTTCTTACATCACATGACGATTCTACGCCAAGTATATACGGACCACTTCATCATTCAAGCCTGCCACGAAGGAAAATGCTATCTAGTAGTACAAACACACATTTGGAATGATCTTGGATCCCTTTTAACAATCAGAGCTGCACTTATCTTTCATTGACTTGTTCCTACACTAAAGAGCAACATCCCTGCACTAGAGAGCAACCAATTTGGAACTTCGACATCGCGGCATGCTTTTAGGGAAAACCAAAGATGGTTGTTGTCTTAAATGATGTTCTAACACCTTCCCGTGAGTTGGATTGCACCCAAGTCTCACGTGTGGGTATCTAGAAGAAAATCAACAAATCTGTTCAAAATTTGCACAATTTTAAAACTGCCAAGTTTGGCCTCGATTTGCATGCAGCTAGAGGCGAATCTCAAAAATCCAAGCAAATGTGATTTTTACCAGTATAAAAAATTGTCTAGAAACTGAACCGTTCAGATAGATTCACATTGGTCTAAAATTTACAAGAGGGTCTTTGAGGCAGTTTTATAAAAAAATGCTTTTTTTTTTTTTAATTTTAGGATCTTATCTAGATTTGCAAAAATAGCCAAACAATAAACTTCGTGCGTGATTTACGATTTAATGGAAATGAACTAGAAAAATATAAGAGAGGTTTTTTTGAAAACATGACAAATTTGGTTGCCTCAAAACAACTTTCCCATATTCACAATAGTTTAATAGTTACATGAGATTCTTTGAGGTAGCTTTATAAAGAACACTATTTTTTCCAAAATTCCAACATATGCCCATATTTGCAGAATTCGTATTAGATTTATGTTTCTTCAATTGGATCATTGCTGACCTAGATCTCCCATCCATGGCATATTTTTGGGATTCAAACTCCATATTATTTGCAAAGGATTGGTGTATATAAAGCCAAACTTGTAATGTAAAAATATTATAAGAATAGAGTTATGAATCCAAGCCTAGCTAGCAAGCCACTTATTTGTACATTCATGCTACTAGGCTGAGTGTTGGGGGTTCTAACCCCTCCCCTATGATCACTTGGAGGTTGGATTGCTACATATGTTTTAAAATACTGAGATTTTAATTTAATGCCAGGTTTATGCATCTCTTCTGTCTATTTTTTGTATTGTTAATTTTTTTTGCATAAGTTAAGAGTTTTCCTTAAAGGGAAACGAGTTGGTTGGCTAGGGACCAGCCAAACCATCTCGTTCTCCCGATCTTTCGTAATGTGTTTAGATCTGGTTATGTTTGTGTGAACAGAGTGATTTTTACATGCTTGATCTTGCAGGTTTGGCGAAACCCTTATGAATGTTTTTATACATGATCTCAGACCTGAGGAATCCTCGTGTGTGTTGGGTTGATTTCTATTTCTAGTTTTAGTATTTTATTTCTTCTTGAAAGCATCGCATTGTTCTTTCCTTTTCTGAGAGCATTTTCTAAGTTATTTCTGAAAGATTGGATAGGGTTGTGAGTTTGATGATTTAAGTTTGATTCATTTCCTTACAACATAGCATGCCCTCATATGAATATTGGTTGCGTAATGATAACTCTATGGATAAAGTCAAGACTGTAATGATTTCCTCACATAAACGTAAACTAAATATCACTAAGTACAAGAATCGTTTATGCCATTTTTCTGGGCTTAAAGAATTTACAACAAGCAGAGTATATTTATTACTATGACAAAGATCTGAAAAGGGTTGAGTTTTGTCTTTTGGATAGTATACTTTAATTTATAGTACAAGAGTTTTCCTTTCTACTATCATGAGAATTCCCTTCAGTATTTGTAGTTATTTCTATTGAATGCTTGCTTTGGATTGGGAGTCTTTTTCATTAAAGTTCAAGCTGAAGTTTTCCTCTCTGTTTTTCTTATTTCCAGTTTACTAGCCATAGCACATTAATATATGAGTGAAGGGTGGTTGAAATCAAGTCTATTCTAGTGCAGGAATAGTGAGTTCTTAGTGTAGGAATAGAACATTCCAATACAGGAATAGAGTGTTCCAGTACAAGAACAGAACGTTCCAGTACAGGAACAGAGTCAGTCTAGTACATGGAGAGATTTATTATAATACATAAACAAATTTGCTATGTTTTCCTAGTGTAGGGACATAATTGTTCTATTGCAGGAACAACGTCATTCAGTACATGAGAATAATTGTCATAACAACAAAAATGAACTCAGTTTGTTTTCCTAGTACAAGAATCACAGTACAGGAGTAGATATGGTTTTGAATATTTTGATTTTTGCAATTGATTTATTGAGTGGCATGAATACTAAGTTTATTTATTTCTTTTAAGAATTATTTTTAGAGTGAAGCCTTTGACTTATTTCCTAAGTGAGAAGTCCATTTTCCAAAGTAGTGTGTGGTGTCATTGTATCAACTAGTGGTGTGAGTAGTTTCTACATAAACTAGGGTCTTGTTTTGCAAGTCACTGAAGTCTCTCTCTGGCATTTCTAGTGTTGTGCCTCCAAGTTTACAAACTCTCGGATTCACAATTAAATGTTAGGCTATTTATTGCACCCAACAGTTTGGCGTTGTTGTCGGGGAGGCGCTTAGGGGATTGACCTTATTGACCTGCTGCATTTGGTTTGATTTTTTAACTAGTTTTTCTTGTAAGGCTTTTGTTTCTTTCCTACAAATTATTTTTTAGTGTGATTCTCTTACTTGCTGAAGCATACTAGACAGTATTTCTAGAGAGCTCACATGCATGGTTTGTTTTCGTTCTTGCAAATGAAAGTTTAGTGTGATTCTGTTGCTTGCCGAAGAATACTGGACAGTATTTCTAGAGAGCTTACAGGATATTCTAGCTAGCAAAAGAAAAATGATCAAATTCTTGACAAGAGATGCATTCCAGGGGTTTTCTCAAATCATGGCACCGGTTGACATATTTACTTGCCAAGAGGAACATATCTTGGCAGAAGTCAATAGAAAATCCATCTTTTCACATGTGATAAAGGAACAAAATACCCATGATCTATCCCTTCAAGAAGGTCGAGAAGCTTGCTTTGAATACCTTTGTTCATCTAATGAGGAAATTGAAGAATCATAGATCATATTGGATGAGGAAGAAGAGCCCTTAGAAAAAGGGATTGAAGATTTCTTGACATTTATATCAAAATATCCACCCTACACTCAAGAAAGCAATCAGAAATCCTAGGAAGACCGACATGATATGCCAGAAGAGGGGATGCCACCAGTTACTAATGAATCACAAGACTAAGAATATGTGAACCCTTTTGAAAATTGGTTCCACACAATCATTGGTTCACAATTTTCTTCCATCATTCAGCAACTCGTGGTATCATATCAATTAAAGTAGATATTTCCTCATACTCTAGTATGCATTGGAGTTTATTATTTAAAACTGAGTGTGAATATATTTAGCATTTTGTTACACACATGGTTACATTGAAGCACTCCTACACTTGAAAGATATCTTCCTCTCTTTAAATTAGGGTAGGGTATTATAGAAACAATAAATACAAATGCAAGTTTGAATAAAAATTGTTATAGAAGCACTCTTAAAAGTGCAATTCCCTAAGACACAACTATTGATATTTCCATTATTATGCACTCTTGTGGTGAGTCTTGTCAGAAGAAATTCACTCTTAATGCCTCATTTTATAAAGTGACTGTGATTATTGGCTGAGATTATTCATTGAGTCAGTTAGGGCGAGTTTTATTGTTATATTTAATATTTTCCATTCATAAGCTTAAAAACCTACTTCTATCCTATTCATTCTAACAGACTGTCATCCAAGAAACCATTTCAAGTTTCTCTTCAAAGGTATTGATGAAAAGCCTCCTATGGTGGACCACTCCTATAAAAAACTAATGAGCTCTCATGAGAACCTTAGCACGTTCAACTCGAGGAACCTTGCAGTCATTATTTGAAATGCTATCCTTAAAATGAATCTTTAAGGTAGAATGACCAACTGGTAAAGATTAGTAATTAAAAAAAACTTACACCATCCCTTGCTCTTAAGGATTATATTTGCCTCCCCACCTATTAAGTAACCTATTTAAGGTTAATTATAATCAAATTTTCTTTTGAATGATTAATTGAGGTATGGGAAGTGTCATTACGAGCCGACCTACCAAGATCATGGGTCCTAAGGAGAATGACATTTTCGCCTTCAGTCACCAAGCCAGGGTAATGGCTTTAAGTTGGAAATATAGAAGACAAGAGGTCTCATCACAAGCCGACTTGTTCATTCTTGTTAGTTCTTATGAATGACACTGTCGTTAGCTAGTTAGCAAGCCAGCGCAACGTCCTTTAGTTAATTCCCAAATCAAAGTAAATGCTTTTAAATGACTCTAAATATATATCTAAAAGATGGGACATATGCATTTCATTGGGTTAAGAGGCATCCTTGTCGAGGCTATAGACACCTGCTAGTACCAGGGCCATGCATGTGGTATTAAAGTTAATGTTACACTATGATTTACATGGTTGTCTCGTCTTTCCCTGAGCTCATCATCATATCTCTCTAAGAATGGCTTTAAGATCCTTCTAGTGTTATGCTTTGGAGTTCTATCTTTTAGAATAATTTGGTTTCTATGGATGTGGGACCCTTAGTGCAGGTGATTCACTTTGCCCGAACAAGAGGAGCTTCAACTATATGCTGGATAATGGTAAGATGGTCATCCTGGGAAGGTATAATTTTGTCATCTCTCCTTTTCCTTATTTCCATTCATTGTGATGTCTCTGATTTCAAATAATATCACTTCTATTTATAATAATTAGGTTATTGAGTTGAAGAACTACTAATTAGGGTTTCTCCTAAGATGCTTATGGAAATTGTGATGGTTGGTTATTTTATGATAGCACTATTCTTGCATTAATGAAATTGTTAGAATTCATATGGTAGCCCTAGCATTAAATTTTATTTGCATGAATCTTAATGAATAAATAATCCAGTACGGAAATGAACCGACATGCATTATCTTTTAGAACAATCTAATCTAGAAGGGAACATTTGTTTACACATGGTTGCAAGAACATTGGTTCAATTTTGTTTTTTTGTAAGGGAACATCAATATAGCAGTTGATTAGCTTGCATGAAGACATGCAAGATGATAGGCATGGGGGAATGTTAGGCCCCGTAATTGTTGTACTTAATGCACCTTTTTATTTATATGATGCACTACTTATTCCCTTGTTTTACCAGTTTATGAAATATTTCTACATTATTCTAATGCAATAGCGAAGATTCATGCTTGGGTTGTATTTTATATAAGAATATCTTCGTTATAGAAATTTCTAGTATTAATTCTCATTAAAATGTTGTTAATGTAGATTAACTTGTTCTTGCATCACATGGCGATTTTGCACCAAGTATAATGCGGACGACTTCATCATTCAACCTTGTCACGAAGGAAAATTCTAGCTAGTAGTACAAACACGCATTTGGAATGATCTTGGATCCTTTTTGACAATCAGAGGTGCACTTATGTTTCATTGACTTGTTCCTTCACTAAAGAGCAACATTCTTGCAATAGAGAGCAACCAATTTGGAGCTTCGATGTCTCAACATGCTTTCGGGGCAATCCAAAGATGTTTATTGTCCAAAATGATGTTCTAACACCTTCCCATGATTTGGGTTGCACCTAGGCTGCATGTGTGGGTATCTATAAGAAAATCAATAAATATGCTAAAAATTTGCATATTTTTCAAACTACCAAGTTTGACCTCGATTTGCATCCAACTAGAGGCAAATCTAAAAAATATGATCAAATGGTTTTTACCAATATAAAAAATTTTCTAGAACCCAAACTGTTTCCAAATATTTTCATTGGTATAAAGGATACACGAGTGTCTTTGAGGCAGTTTTATAAAAAGGACTGGTTTTCCAAAATTTTAGGATCTTACCAGATTTGCAAAAATAGCCAAACAGTGAACTTCGTGCACGATATATGAGGAAATGGAAATGAATCAGAAAATTATAAGAGAGGTTTTTGTTTAAAACGTGACAAATTTGGTTGCCTGTAAACAAATTTCCCATATTCACAATGGTCTAAGAGTTACATGAGGTTATTTAAGGCAATTTTATAAAAAAAAAAAAAAAAAGTTCCATAATTCCAAAATATGCCCAGATTTGCAGAATTCGTATCATATTTTTGTTTCTTAAATTGAATCATGGCTGAACTAGATCTCCCATCCATGGAATATTATTGTGATTCAATCTCTGTATTGTTTGCAAAGGATTGGCTTGCCTAAAGCTAAACTTGTAATGTAAAAATATTATAAAAACCGAGCTATGGCTCCAAGCCTAGCTAGAAAGCCATTTCTTTGTACCTTCATGCTACTGAGCTAAGTGTTGGGGGTTCTACCTCCTTCACTCTGATCACTTGGAGGCTAGACCACTCTAGATGTTGTAAAAGACTAAGATTTTAATATAATTCCATGTTGATGTGTTCCTTTTTGTTTTCTTTTTGTATTTTTAATTTTGTTCACATAAGTTAAGAGTTTTACTTAAACGGAAATGAGGTGGTTGACTAGGGCCCAGCCAACCCAGATCATTCTCCCTATAATTTTTAGTGTGTTTAGATCTAGTTATGTTGGTGTGAACATAGTGATTTTTACATGCTTGAGCTTGCAGGTTTGGCGAAACCCTTGTGAATGTTTTTATGTGTGATCTCAGATCTAAGGAATCCTCATGTGTGTTGGGTTGATTTCTATTTCTAGTTTCAGTATTTTATTTATTCCTCAAATCATCACACTGTTCTTTCCTTTTTTGAGAGTGTTTTCTAAGTTATTTCTGAAAGATTGGATAGGGTTGTGAGTTTGATGATTTAATTTTGATTCTTTTCCTTACAACATAGCATGCCCTTAGTGAATACTTGTTGCGTAATGATAACTACGTGCATAAAGTCAAGACTGTAACGATTTCCTCACGTAAACACAAACTAAATATCACTAAGTGCAAGAATCGTTTATGGCATTTTTATGGGCTTAAAGACTATAAAATTTATCTTTCAAGCACAGTGTATTTATTACTGTGACAGAGATCTGAAAAGGGTTGAGTTTTATCTTTTGGATAGTATACTTTAATTTACAACAAAAGAGTTTTTCCTTTCTACTATCATGAGAATTACCTTTAGTGTTTGCAATTATTTCTATTGAATTCTTTCTTTGGATTGGGAGTAATTTTCATTTAAGTTCAAGCTAAAGTTTCCATCTCTCTTTTTCTTATTTCCAGTTTACTAGCCATAGCACATTAGTATATAAGTGAAGGGTGGTTGAAAGTAAGTCTGCTCTAGTGTACGAACAATGAGTTCTTAGTGTAGGAAAAAAAAATTATAGTACAGGAACAAAGCATTCTAGTTCGGGAACAGAACGTTCCACTATAGGAATAGAGTCAATCTAGTACAGGGACAGGGTTATTATAATACAAAAACGAATTTGATCTTTTTTCCTAGTGCAAGGACATAATTGTTCCATTAGAGGAACAAGATCACTTTAGTACAGGAACATAATTGTCATAACAACAAAAATGAACTCACTATGTTTTCCTAGTACAAGAATCACAGTATAGGAGTAGATCTTCTTTTTGAATCTTTTGAGTTTTTCAATTGATTTATTGATTGGGATGAATTCTGAGTTTAGTTATTTCTTTTAAGAATTATTTTTCTGGTAAAGTCTTTGACTATTATTTCCTATGTGAGAAGTCCAATTTCCAGAGTAGTGTGCAGTGTCATTATATTAACTAGTGGTGCGAGAAGATTCTACATAAACTAGGGTCTTGTTTTGTAGGTTACTGAAGTCTCTCTCTGGCATTTCCAGTGTCATGCCTCCAAGTTTACGAACTCCCGGATTGACAATTAAATGTTAGGTTGTTTGTTGCACCCAATAGTCTCATTGATAAAAAGGATTCTGAGGATCAATTGGAAATATTTTTCTCAAGATTTTTCTCACGCTTGGTCATTGTAACATTTTATCAGTTTAGTTTTGGAGCTCTCATTCTATTCTCTCTCTCTCATATTCTTGGAAACTTAGAGTTTTATTGGAGAAATCTTGGAGAGTATGGCATACTTGGATGCTCAAAGAAAGAAGGCAAAGGAAGAGTAGAAAAGCGCAAGAGGACATCAGTATCAGTAGCTAGAATGAGTTTGGTTGTAGGTACCGAGTTGCATGTATGTTTTCCTCACTCATTTTGGCATGCATGGAAAATGCATGTCGTTTATTGGTCATGATATTTCATTGGCATGGAGGATTGCCTGTATTGATAGTGGATTTGCCTAGCCTTTACATTTCCAAGATAGCCATGGTGTTGTGCATTCATTTCTTTATTTTTTTGGTTGGTTCTCATGTTTCCTTTAGCTTGGGTTGAGTTACTAGTTCCTAGAAGCCTTGGTTGGACAAACGCACTAGAAGCCCTTGGTGGGTTGATTTACTAGTCGTAGAATCCTTGGTTGGACAAACGTTGTGGAAGCCCGATGGTAGTTTTGGGTTGAGTTACTAGTCCTGGAAGCCATGGTTGGAATAAAGACTCTAGAGCTCTAGAAGGCTTGGGTAGAAACCAATATGGTGATTTTTTGTGATGTCTAACTATGAGGTGGAATCACTATTTGATGGGTTAACATAGTTTGGCCTTTGGAAGCCCTGGTTTATTTTTCATGGATTGTTCCATGAGATCCCACATTCATGCTTGGAATATGGCACAGGGTTGATTGGCTGAAAGAATGATTTACCTCAACCAATCTATTGTCAGGTGGTTTGTGGAAGTTCTGAATTTGGTTGGTCATTGCATCATTAATATGAGTTTATTTCTCCTTGTTATTTCATGAGTATTATGCTGGTTCATATGTGCATTATATGGTTGTTGTTTTCTTTGTATTTCCATTTTTATTATGTTGGTTCTGAATATGTATTATGATTGTGATGATGTATGGTTCTCATCATGTTTTTACTTGTAAATGAATGAACAATTTATCTATGGCCTAATAGATGATAATGCAACTAATGTGATAAGGAAACAATGCCTCATAGTGAATCTCAGATAAGTATGAGACCTCTATGATCAACTCTGTAGTTAATACCTATAGATTTCATATTTGTGTTATGTTTGATAAAATGCTTGGCATGGCTAGTAGGGGTCCAGTCTAGTCGTTGTTGATGTTTTTACAAATGTATCTTTGTTCCACTGTGAAATTTCATTTTTGGAGGTGTCATTGAGTTCTAGGGAGTGACTTGGGCTCTGAGTCAGAAAAAGTGGCACAAATATTGGAGTCACAGGCACAGCACTGGGGAAAAACGTCCTGGAAATCTCCCTCACCATTGTTATCAGAGCTTAGGAAGCCTCCTATACGCACCTTGGTCGATATCAAGGGAGTTTATAGGTGTTTGAAGCACTAAACAATCAGTTGGTCTCAAGGGTTGGTTACTTGAGTGGTTGGGATGGCTCCTAGGAGTTCTGTTATTGATGTGGAAGGTTTGTGTGATGTGTTCCACCAATCTACTTCCTTAATTGAGAAATATGGAGTCAAATCAGATCACAATAACTTATTGCCACATATTTACCCCAGTTACTTGGGAAGATATGGGACAAGGGTTTTACAAAGTGGCACCAGAGGTAGGTTGCACTCTCTTTGGGTCATATTTGATACTACAAAGTGGTATCGGAGTAGATTGTGCTCTCTTTGGGTCATATTTGATACCAGGGAGTGGTATCAGAGTGGGTTTCGTTCTCTTTGGTCGGTGTTTGTTTTCTAATCTCTTTGTATGATATCTTATACCACAGAGTGGTATCAGAGCATGGTTCACCCCTCGGACTGGATGGGTGGTCTGTTGGTCATACATTCATGTCCATTTCATTTGTATTCCTTATGCTTGTGGTCCATGTCCTTGTTTCATTTGCATGGTGTTGATCATGGTTATAGTGATGTCGCCATGTGAAGGTTGATGGTGTTGTTGTGGGATGTGTCGTCATGAGTGTATGCTTGCATATGCATTTTTTATGCATGTCTGTTTCTATATGCTGTTATGCATGCATTTTCATGGTGAAGGTTGTCGTGCATAAGGTCATTGTATGAAATTAGGTCATCATGATGATATTGGTATGTTATGATGCCAATATGTTTTTTGAGATAGAGTAGGAGATGCATACCATTAAAGTGAAGTAGCAACAATGGACTTTGGGGTAAGAGAATATCATCATATAGGTTTATATGGTTGCCTTGCAGGTATGTTGGTTAATGTTTTTTTAAGAATTAGGTTTACATGTTGATAAATGTTAGTTGATTAGTGTAGTCATATGCACATGTTTCGGATAGTCATGAATGATAGTAACTTGTGGTTATATGCATTGCTAATGTTGTTTTATGTTATATAACTTGATGATTATGTTATATGTTTTTTATGAGAATGTTATATGTTAAGGTGTTGTTCTTATATGTTAGTTAATGATTAGGGTTATTGCATTAAGATCTTGATGTCATATGTATCATGCTAAATTGGATTGGCCTATGCAGATGGTTAGGGTTATGACATTAAGGTGAGTTTGACTGTGTCATCTATTTGATGTTTGAGTGTTTTATTATGTCATCTAGTTGATTTATTTAACATGGTCCATTTGCAAGTTAGTTGAATGTTTGATGAATTTTATAATATGACTATGTGTATGTAAGATTTCTCGAAGGAACGATCTTGTTTTAAGATGGTTTACTCACACATATCTGTTCAGATAGCTAATATGTACTTGAGTGTAAGTAGGTGATAGTTGTAGCATTATGTCTAATGACTACGAGTTGAATATGGATTATGACATGATTGTTAGTCTTGGTAAAGGTTGATTTCAAATTAGTATATATGTTGTCTTGATGTTTGGAACATGTGGCTGACATGTGTGTTCAGTTACAAGGAAGCATGATTGGTAGAACAAGGTAAGATAATTGGTATATTGTTACATTTATTTATGCACTGACAGCTATGTGCTATGGAAGTATGATACAGATAATTGCATGGAAAAGAAATTGACATGGAATATTGAAGAAGGATAAGATTGAGCTTTCCCTTGGAAGCACTGGGAACCCATGGGGATTGAGTCATGGTGTCTATTGAGAGTCTTATGCTTTCGGTACCTTGTCATTTTCTTGTGCTTGATTTGCAATTTTTTATGTCTAGTGTATAATCATGCCACTTTGTGTGGTGTCATATTGTTATTGGTTCAACATTCTTCAACATCTTATTTTATATTGATCCTTACCTCCTTATATTATTTTATGCACTTTGATTCTCAGCATCTTATTTGATATTAATTCTTAACTCAATTTAATTCGTATCCTCTCTATTTTACATTTATTCCTCATCATCTTATTCGAGTTGAAACATTCTTCATCATCTTATTTTATATTAATCCTTACATCCTTGTATTATTTTCATGTGGAACTTTAATGCTTAGCATCCTATTGATATTAATCCTTAACTCCTTTAATTTGTTTGTCACTTTAATTCTTAACCTCTTATTTAACATTAATCCTTATCTCCTTCTATTACTTTAATTCTTAGCCTCTTTAACTTCCTGACCATATTGTTGGACCAATGACTATATAATAAGAAAGTTCTTGTTGATTTTATTAAATATCCTTCACCTTAATAATCCCCCATTCACTTTATGTTGATCCTGTCCTGCTCTAATAACAAATTTATTTGATTATTTTCATATTAATAATTCATAATTTAAAAAGATTTTAACTTTTAATTCTAAAGTAATTCTTATATTAGCATTTGATATTTTCAATTAAATATTAAATGAATAATCTTATTCTAGTTTCCTGATTTTCAAAAATGTTTCGAGAACTACCAAATCCTAATCATTATTAATTTGTTGAAATTGACTCGTCAAACATCATGGTTTCAAAAGGGTAATTGGTCAAATATTATTTATTCAAATCAAAATTTGGATTGTTAATCCAACATTCAAAAAATTTCCTATAAAATAGGCTCTCCAGCACTCGTTTACTCATGAAGCTCTTTGTGGTCCCTGATGATGGATGGAGTCACCATCTGAAACATTGGACAGATCACACATATTACATAGTTTTATTCTAGAATTCTCTAACAATATGATTCACTGTGGAAGTCTCCAATCACTCTTGCTATTGGTTTTCATGATTTTATTCTTGTTTGTTTCTTTTTCTTTCCTTTTATGTTTTGAGGGTCTTGGGAATTGGTTGGGAAAGAAGAAAGTTGATGGAAGTCTAGGAGAGTTGTGTGGAACCCAATAGGTAATGAAAGACTCGGATGAAATTGTTGCATGTGTAAGGGAATCTAAAGGTAAGAGTATGAAAGTCAGCTAAGTCGGTTGGGTCCATTAGTGTAAATGGATGGTGGCAGGGAAATCATGATAAAACTAATAGGAAAGGTAAAGTGAAGGATGTGAGGCATTTGATTCCATTGCTATGTTGGGAACACTTGTTCTCAATGTTTTTCATGTTGTGCATGGATAAAGGGAGTTCTCTTAACCTTGACCTTATGACATTTGGTAATTATGTTGTGATCATGTTTATGCTAATGTTTATATATATATGCATGTATATATGTATGTACGTACATCATCATCTGACAAGATCATGATTCTTTTATATATATATATATATATATATATATATATATAGATAGATAGATATATATATAGATATAGATAAATAGATAGATAGATAGATACTATTGTCTAACAGGGTCATCAAGATCGTTCTTGTTGAGGAATGATTGCTTATGTAGGTGAATGGCATGAAGAGATTCCTAGTTTATGAGGAATCAAGTGGGAAGAGTAGCCCAGCGGATCTATGAGGTCAGTATCATGTGGATATGAATTGATATTATGTGATTATACTATGTCTATGTTTATGTTATGGATAGGCTAATACTGATGGATACATCAATGGAATGAAAACAACATAATTCCATGACATGCTAGAATAAGCATGGATGGTGGAGAGACACTAGAAGCAAGGTTTCTTGGTAGAGGCAGTGTGATCTTGGATGTGAAGCCCTATTATTGTGTATATGTTGTGCATATTTTATATTCAATAATTGTACCTATGGTGTTGTGTGCATATTTCATATGAAATGATGGGTATAGATGGTTTTTTGCATATGTTGGATATGCAGTGTTGTGTACATATCATATTGTGTGCATGATGGATAGGTGACGATGTGTGCATATGGTGTTGTGCGCATGTTGGATGTGTAGTGTTGTGTACATATGATGCTATTTACATGTTGTGTATGCAGCGCTATGTACATATGATGTTGTGTGCATGTTGTACAACTGGTACTTGGTACCTATGGTTTTGTGTGCGTGATTGTACATGTGGTGTTGTGTACATGTTGTACATGTGGTCTTGTGTACATGTTGTACATGTGGTGTTGTGTGCAGTGGGTGTTGTGTGCAGTGGGTGTTCTGTACATGTCATGCATGTGATGTTGTGTACATGTGGTGTCATGTACATGTAGTGCAAGTGGTTTTGTTTACACGTTGTACGGGTGGTGTGGTGTACATATGGTGTTGTGTACACGTTGTGCAGGTGTTGTCATCTACATGTGACGATGTGCACAAGTTGTGTAGGTGGTGTTGGGTATAGGTGGTATTGTGTACATGTTCTACATATGGTACTGGTGTACATGTGGTATTGTGCACATGTCGTACATATTGTGTTGCAGGCATGCAGTACTATGTATTTTCAGTGTGTAGTCATCGTGTTGTGAGATATGTATTCATTGTGTTGTACTCTATGTATGTATTTTTGTTTTGTTGTACACTGGGTGTAGGTGTATGTATTGTGTTGTGGTGTATGTTGGCCCTCAGTTTTGACTATTTTTCACCGAATCACCATGAATTTCCCATATTTATATCATCCCTTACCATCATATCATGGTCATTTTCCCATATTTTTTCCTCTTATTTCACTTTGAGGTAAAATAATTATGTCTTTTAAATTTTATAATTTTTATTAAAAAATTGGTATTAAAAATTATTTTAACTAGAACAGAATTTCCCATAATGGCTCCATTGAATTCATATGTGCAGGACACCTAGGTGGAAACTCAAGGTATATTCAAGAATTATGGAAACCAGGGATGGACAGACTCCTATTGGCATAGTCCAAATGAGTCAGAATAGGTCCGGTCGAAGCTGGTCAAACTTGACCAGTCACCCAGAAAATCCCCTGGTTTAAGGGGCAGTTTTGTAATTTTGTGGAACCCTACCATATTTTATGCAACAAAAGGGATGAGTTCGACCTGATCAGATGGATTAGGACTCTTATAGTCTTTTATGAATATTTTTGTTGAGTTTGATATTCTTTTGGCGTATTTAAGCATAACTATTCAGCAACTATGAAGATGTATTATGAATATTGAGACTTCTCTATTTCTGAATATAATTTGAAGAGCCTGTCTTCTGTTTTCTTGTTGTTCTTGTTGTGGGGTGTGATTGTTGATCTATTTTAGTTGATAGTTTCAAGTGTACAAAGAAAGGGTGGAGGGCCCCCATTCTGAGCTAAGTACACTGCAGTGTAATTTTTTGTATAATTGTGAATATTTTAGATTGTTGTTTCCTTTATAATTTCTTGTGAATATTTTCTGAATAGATTCATTATATGCCATGTTCATGATTTCTTTTCAATAATTATTTTAAGTTGGGAAGGTCAACCAAGGCATCTAAGTTAGATCATATTCCTTCTATATTAAGAACTGAAATAGAAATTGTGCATTTAATATTTATTGCTTTCTTGAATTGGTTATCATTTACGCTTTTGTAATGATCTCCTTTCAGTGACTACTTTGAATAAGGAAGGACAACCTAGGTCTCCAAGTTGGAGCCTCTACCTTGTGAGCTAGGAATTGAATTGGAAATTGTGTTTATACATTTGGTCTTTACTTCTTTGGTTATGTTATTCTTTATGGTGGAACTGATATTGTTGGAATAAGGATAATGAGGAAGGATAACCGAGACCTATAAGTTAGAGCCTCTTCCTTGCTGGCTATTCTCCACGAAGGCTCATTGCAATTTTAATTCTAGAATAAAATTTCAATTCTTTCTTTTTAGTAATTTTATATTTCTAATATACATTTCAATTATTTTCATCTAGACAACTACTTCCTACTCTAGTTTAATCTAAGATTCCATATACTTTGGTTTGCTCCTAAGCTTACCCACCCGAATTGATAAGTAAAATAAATGCTCTAATTCAAGTTCATAAATTAGACTGACATTTTTGGTGTTGTTGTTGGGGAAGCATACTTAGATATAACTAGTTAGGAAGATTGTTTAGAAAAAATATAGAAACAAAAACACTTTTCATTATGGTTATCCATGCTTAGACATAGAAATTTTAAAGGTAGATCCTCAAAACAAAACCCCCAACCACTAACAAAAACTCATTAACTACAAAATCCATTTGCAAAAAAAAATCTACAAAAAATGATGTTAAAGAGGTCATTTAGAGAAGGAGGGTGTGCAACCACAAGGATCTTCTTAAATCCTTATCCACAATTTAGAATGGTCACTAGGGATGAATCTTCATTTCAAAAGATAGAAGAGGCACAAAGCATCCATGAAGACGATCCACAAGAAGAGAATCTAGAAGCTTCTTCTAGTTATCATTGTAAGGAGACCAATCAATTATGGATCACATGTAATGAAGTACAAACAATAGAGCTATAAATTAAAGAATATCTATCCTATGTATCACAAGATCCCTTGTGCATTCATGATCTTGAACAAGTTCCACAAGAAAAATGTTTTGTTATGACAGTTGAGGAGAATCAAAGACATAAAGATCACATTCAAGCTTGGTTTCACCTAGGCATTACACTACAACACCACTCCATTTTTCAACATTCGTTAGCATCAAAACTTTATGACCAACTAACTTTTCATGTCCAAGAATTTATTAAGGTATATTTTTCAAACTTGGATATGAATCTACTTGTGGTCTTGTTATGCAAATGAATGCATTGGAAATTCGCTTATACTTAAGAGAATGATTTATTTTTCTACAATAGAGTATGATAGAATAGAATAAATAAATAAATAGGTAAAATAAGTTCACAATAAGACTTTTGGTTCAAACTCTCATGAATAATTCTTCAAATCATTGTTCAATACTCATTTGGAATGATTTTATGGAAAAATGCAGTAAGAACAATCCTATTTTGGGTAACCATATAGGATTGTTTTAAAAGAATTTATTTAAACAAAAATATCTTGAAATTTAGTTTTCAATCCCATTTTGAAATTTTCAATTTGGATCACAAATAAAATTTTTTATCAAAATATATATTAGGTCTCAAGTGAAATTTTGAGGACAGAGTTAGTACAAAATTGATTCAAGGGGTCTAATGGAAACATTTTTACACGATATGCATAGGGAAAATAGCCCTTTTAATGTAGTTTCTAAATCAATTTTAATCACCTCAATCTGACATCATATGAGAACTTTATGCTCAAAATACTAACTACTTGTCGAAAAATCGGCATGATGACAATTTTAGGCCTTGACTATTCATTGGCCTATGTCACATACGAAATAATATTATTTTCATAACTTGTTTCAAAGGGAGATAGATATGAAAGTATAATTTATGAAACAATTTTAATCATCACATTTTGAGGTCAAATGAAAAAGTTATGCCACATTTAGTGACTGCATGTCTTAAAATCAGCATAGTGAAACACTGCCTCCTAGGTTTGTTCATTGGAAATTTTGTGATATAAAACCTAGGTATTTTAAAATAAATGTTTCTAATGGATAGAAAAAAATGAATCTATTTTAATCTCCAAGTTGAATTACATTGATCCAATCTTTAATGAAAACGTTACACTCCAAATAGTGATTGTTGGTCTAGTCAAAAATTCACAAGAAGCTCTATCAAACATGGTACTTCTCATCATTTTTATCATATAATTTTAAATCATTTTGAAAAATATTTCTACTAGAAGTATCCATATCAATTTACTTCAACTTGGATTTGGAATCACTCTAATTGGACATAAAATGAAGATTTTGTGAACAAAATACCGCTAGGAGGTCTTGGTTGGACACCATTCCTCAAAGGGTATAAAATGCATTTTCTTTGTATATCATCTTTGAATTTTTTTTAAGCAATGCTTGTAATAATTTCAATATTTATTGGAAGAAGAGAGACTATATAGCTCTCCTCCTCTGTCATCTAATATTGTATTGCAGGCAAGTGCTATGTTTTTGTAGGTCTCGGGAACATTTGAGTGAACTCCATGGATGAAGGACTTTTCAAAGTCAAGCTTTAAAAAATTATATATATGAAAATGAAATGAAAATATTAAATAAAAAACGAAGTGGAAACTCACCTGATGTTGATTTCATCCAATGAAACACAAAACTCATGAAGCTTGCTTCAGTTGCTGACCAACAACACCAACAAACCTACAAGATGGATTGAGATCTAAGAAAAATACATGAAGCCAATCATGCGAAGAAGAAATCAAGTTCTATACCATTACAAGTCACGTCCATTGCCAAGGAATGATTTCATAAGATATATTATTCATGATGTCATCCATCATCCATATTGTATGTTAAGTTCTGCAATTATGCATGTTGAAGTCCAAACCTAATATCTATCTATCTATCCATCTACTACTAGATCATGACTTCAACCTATATTACTTGCATAAGCTTTCCATACTTCCCTACTCCATTATACCCCACTTCTATCTGGAAAAGAAAACAAAAATTCGAAAATAAGAAAGGGATTTGGCTATGAAAATCTAGGTTTCTGGCATAGTACAAACCCGAATTCATATTGGAAAACCAAGTTACTTGGCTAGTATGAATTCTTAAAAAAAGTTGTTCTAATTTATTTCTATGTTTCCCACTTTCAATTTTATTTTCTGAAAAATAAAACCCTACAATATGAAGACTTGAGGACAACTCTCAAAATAAGTAAGGGGGAAGACAGAATAAAACAAGTGCATTTTTCTTTAGAAGCTGAGCAACTCAACATATTGTTCAATTTGATATGGAAGCAATTCATAATGCAAGGGACCTGAACATAAGAAGCATCAGAAGGGGCCTATACTCAATCAAGTTTACTATTCAAATTCATCAAAAGGTACATGTATTCATTCAAGATTCACCATTCAAGATCATTATCAACTAAAGGAGCTACTTAATCAAGGAAAGTACTATAAGTTATAAATTTATTTTTAATACCTTTGATTTTGAAAATAATTCTTAACTTAGAAGACTAATTAAACCCTAATGTACAAGAGTGCAAACCCTTCATTCCATGTACATTTTCTCTATCATAAAACCCTATATCCCTCTTTCATAAAATTCATACACCTTATTACCTATTCAAGTCATGTCACTTTACCTACAAATCTTCTCTGCAAAACAAACAAGCATGGGTTAGTGTCATAAAAGAAAAATAAAAGGGAATGATGAACGGCTCAATGATGTATTTTCATGATCTAAAATGAATTTTATTTTACTCTATTCTTGGACTTGAAATGGTCATTTCAAAGAGCTACCTTAAAGAGTAATAAATGCATCATGGAAAGAAAAAATATGAGCATCATGAAAAGGAAAACATACATCAACCCTAAAAGGACAAAGAGGAGGAATAAATTATGACCAAAAGTACTTGAAAAATCACTAAATGGATATGCAATGAAGGAGCATGAACATAAATGAGATATATGCAATGGTGAAATACATGCAATAATGAAATATACCAATGGTGAAATATGCAATGGTGGGCACATATAAATTCAAACCTTTTGAAAAACAATATGGTGCAAACACAGACTATAACGAAAATCAATTTGATGCATATGAATGATGCAAAGGAATGGTAATACAAAACGAAAAAAAAAAAAGAAAAAAAGAGAGAAAGGACAGGTGTTTGCCATGATGGAGAAAATTCAAGGCATTGCCCAGTCAAACATCTATGTAGAGAAAAGAGAAAAATTCATGCAAACACAGAGAGAAAATAGTCCAGCACCTTCACACATAGGAAAGAAAGGAATTCATCATTTGCACAGAAGAGAGTAATGATCAACAAACATGGAGGGCACCTTCACACAGCGAAAAGTAGGAACTCAACAGGATTATTTCACCTCGACTCAGGTAGGGAATGAAACCCTTTGAAATGGAAATAGAGGAATAGGGTATGCATAGGTTTTAATGCCAAAAATCTCGGCAAAGAGCTAGAACAGAACATTGTGTTCCATTAATGATAACTCGGCCAACTAAAATGTTGAAATCTCCATTCAAATCCTGTGAAATTTGCAGAGACAACAAGTCGATTTTTAATAGGAATGAAATGCAATTAGTTCAGGTTTTTAAGTGATATCCAAAGTTTGAAGATTTGCATTTAAATAATTGGCAGTATAGGTAACAAACAAATTCCAGTTAACAACGTGACAAAATCCAAGCAAGGCAAACATTGGCGGAAAATATGAATTCTCAACTACGTCGTAGCATCAAATGTCTATGTTCAAGCTACAGGTGTGTGAAACAAGTCCAGATAACCTCATATGACTCTGAAATGCATGGTGACCATTGTAGAAGTACCCAGAAAATTGATTTCCTTCTAAAAATTGACTTATGAAAGACAGTGAATGAATGAGTGCATGCAGTGGTTAATTTGAGCAATCTCCAGCATTTTGATTTCTTCAGTGTTTGATTTCTCCAAATAAGTACATATCCAACATTTTGATTTCTCCAACATTTGATTTCTCTAGATAAGTACATCTCCAGCATTTTTATTTCTCCATATGAGTACATCTCCAGCATTTTGATTTGTCCATATGAGTACATCTCGAACATTTCTATTTCTCCTGCATGACTAAATCTCGAGCATTTGATTTTTGAGGATACAGAGACGGTTAATTTGAAAAAAATTGTTCATTTCCAGAATTCGATTTCGATTTCTGAGGAGACAAAGAGGGTTAATTTGAAAGAAATTGTTCATTAATTTCCAAAATTTGATTTTTGAAACAAGTATGGTGTTGATTTTAAAAGTTGAAGGTAGAGAAGGTTAAAATCAAACATGTAGGTGCCCATAACACAACTATAATAAGGTTAGTGATTCGAAGATTGTTCTTAGAAGAATTTTGACAGGGTATTTTCCAGAAAGGGTGTTTTCAAAGAATTAAAATAAAGCCTACTCTCAAGAAACAAAAAGTGAAGAATGTCATCTACAAGGAAGAGGAAAACGGACGTGAGGGCATTAATATCCTTTTACAGGAAGCTCTACAAGAAGCTTCAACATAAAGAGACAAAGCCATGGGTACATGAACAGGACAATCAACATACAGAGGTAGAAGATCAAAGAGACAGAGGAAAGCATGAGGAAATGCTTGAGACTCAGCAAGGGGGAGATGTTGACCCTCAGTTTTCACTATTTTTCACCACGCATTTTCCATCTTTCGATCATCCCGTACCATAATTCCATGGTAGTTTTCCCATATTTTTTCCTCTTATTGCACTTTATGGTAAAATAATTACGTCTTTTAAAGTTTAGAATTTTTAATAAAAATTTGATATTAAAAAATATTTTGACTAGAACAGAATTTCCCGTAATGGCTCCATGGAAGTCATATGTGAAGGGCACTTGATTATAAACTAAAGATATATTTGAGAAGTATGGGAACCAAGGATGGACAGAATCCTATTGGCACAATCCAAATGAGTCAAAGTAGGCCCAGTCAAAGATGGTCAAACTTGACTAGTGACCCAGAAAATCCCCTGATTTAAGGGGCAATTTTGTGATTTTGTGGAATCCTACCACATTTTTTGAAACAAAAGGGATGAGTTCAACTTGATTAGATGGATTAGGGATCTTATAGGTTTTTGCAGCTATTTTAGTCCATTATTTTATACTTTTAGCTTATTTAACCATAACTATTCAAAAACTATGAACATGTATTATGACTATTGAGACTTCTCTATTTCTGAATATAATTTGAAGAACTTGTCTTCTATTTTCTTGTTGTTCTTGTTGTGGGATGTGATTGTTGATCTATTGTAGTTGATAGTTTCACGTGTACCAAGCAAGGGTGGAGGGTCCCCATTCTAAGCTAAGTACACTGCAGTGTAATTTTTTGTATAATTGTGAATATTTTAGATTGTTGTTTCCTTTATAATTTCTTGTGAATATTTTCTAAATAGATTCATTATATGCAATTGTTACACAGTAATTTGTCACTATCATGTCACTCCTCGTTCTTAATCCAGGAGAACCCTAGTAGTGACTACTGTGTTATACTTTTATCATGAAACCTATGCTCTTGCATCCCTTGAAGTTTGAAGAAAGTAGTCCCCACTCCCTTCAGAACACTTCCATAGAATTGTTCTTAAAACCCAGTTTTTAAGATCAGCGCTCTTTTTGAGTGTATCTCCTGCACCAATTTGCAGAGTCTAACACTAGGCCTAGCGCCGAATGGCACTGGTAAGCCATTCATGACCCGTGCCAACCCTCTTTTGGTAATTTTTAAAAAAATGGAGTCGAAGCTTCCAAGTCTAGAAGCTTCGTGAACAGAAGTCTAGTAAATGGTTGAGCAAGATAGAGCTAAGAGAGACTGTTTGGGCTCCTTTCCCCTATTAAAATGGAATAAACCAAAAGGGATAAGGCCACTCCCATCATAAGAGGATCCATTTCCCCTCTATCAAAGCTATATAAACTCCTTATTTTCCAACCTCAGCTAGCTAATGAAACTGCTTGAATAATCTGCAAATCTTGATAGCCATCTTGAGAACCTTAGTCTTCTAGTTTTTGTGTGTGAAGGGAGAATAAACTTGTAGTGATTCTTTTGGAGCAAAGAGGAAGAAGCCTTGAAATTCCATTGTTTTGAGGGTGAATCATGAGATGTTAATATTGGTGCTGGAACCCGGACACGTCAAAGGAAACCTGCAATGCTAAGGCGAATGTTGTACTTTCCTTTTTGTCTTATCAATAAAACAAATGATATTTTATTTCCTCTATCAATTGCATATGTTAGTTGGTAGCTTAAGACTCCTTAGCCTCTTAAGTAGATTGAATATTTTGTATGCTATCATGTGTGCTTTTCTTTCTTGTCTCATTGTTTTAGGTGCTTCATTGACACTAAGGAGTTGATTGTTGGAGCAAAGGCACAAGGACTTAATCAAACAAGGATTAGTGATACAAGAGGTAGGATCTTATCCATTCTCAATCTAAGGAAAATTGTATTAGATTGTCTTGTTTGTGGCTAGACCCTCTCCCCTAGTCTAGAGGGATTGTCTCTATCCGTAGAGAGAATCTTCCTACTCCACAACCATGTTCATGATTTATTTTCAGTAATTGGTTTAAGTAGGGAAGGTCAACCAAGGCATCTAAGTTAGATCCTCTTCCTTATATATTAATAACTAAAATGGAAATTGTGCATTTAATTTGTCACTTTCCTGTCACTCCCCATTCCTAATCTTGGAGAACCCTAGTAGTGACTACTATGTTATACTTTCACCATGAAACCTATGCTCTTGCATCCCTTGAAGTTTGAAGAAAGTAGTCCCCACTCCCATTAGAACACTTCCATAGAATCCTTCTTAAAACCTAGTTTTTAAGATCAAGGCTCTTTTCCAGTGTCTCACCCGTGCCAATGGCAAAGTTTTACACTATGACCCGAACGAATTGGCACTACTATTAGACCAATACCCATGCCGGTCTACGTTTGGAAATTTTTTATAAAAGGAAATGAAGTTTCACGCCTAGAAACTTCTAGTGGTGATGTGTTGGATGTTCGTTTGGTTGGATAAGGTCCGAGAACTCCATATAAGGTTCTTTCCCCCTTAAAAGTGGACCTTCCCAAGGAGATAAGACCTTCTTCCCCGTTGAGTGCATCTCATTTTTATCCTCCTCTCCCTATATAAACCACTTCCTCTTTCCCTTTTTGGTTATACACAATACAACACATAATGAATGTGGTGGATAGATAGAACCTCTTGCAAAATTCTGAAATCTTTAGCTTTGGATAGAAGAAGATAAGTCTTAGATGACAAAAGAATAGTCTTTGGTAGCTAAAGCATGAGGAGAGAGAGTTAGATATTGGAAGCCATTTCATGTCAAGCTAGAGGAGGAAAAGAGTGATGAAAAGGCGCGTAGCAGGACTTCGATACCATAGAGGAGATCTCCAATGTCAAGACTTCGGTTGTATTTCTCTTTGAAGTTTATTTAAATAAAACTAATGGTTTATTTCCTATATCGGGTGTAATATTACGTTTGATAGCTTAGAACTCCTTGACCTTTTAAGTAGATTGGATTATTTTTATGCTATCACGTTTGTTGTTGTTTCTTACATGTTTGTTTTAGGTACTTGAATGAAAGGAACGAAAGGAAGTTGGAGCAAGGAAGAAACATCACCATCAAGTGGATTAGCGTTATCAGAGGTAGGCCCTCTTATTAGATTCTAATCTAAGGAAATTTACATTAGATTGTCTTGTTTGTGGCAAGACTCTCTCCCCTGGGCCAGAGGGATTGTCTTTGTCCATAGAGAGAATATTCCTACACCACAAATTGGCGATGATACTGGGGAAATACGTCTCCTTTTCATCACTTTGTTTTTTCTACTTGTGTGCCTAGTTTGTTTATTTATGGTCTTCTAGATCTGTATTGACCTGTTTGAAGGCATACAGACACTAGCCCACCATCCGATGTGTTAAGACTAACCCTGTTTGAAGTTCTTTTTTATTTTTTCTTTGAATCCCTCAATCAACGATATTTTTGGCCAAACAATTGCATCGATCAAGCCTATCAGTGATAGTTTTATCTTGACAGTTATGTCAGTCGTGCCGATCAGTGCTAATTTCAGCTGAAAGTCATGCCCTTCTTTGACTTAAGAAAAAATCAGAGTTTTTTCCCATTCAAGTGCCAGTGTGTCTTGACCTTCATACTCTCTTCCTCCGCTCAGAAGTGACTAAGATGCCTTGTTTGCTTGGTTTTATTGATTGATTGTCTTGAAGTTTCATTGCTTGATTTTTTAAGTTTTTAGGATGGTTTCTATGACCCTAGGACATCTAGGTCAATTTCTGTTCATTTGTTAATTCACTCATTGTTTCAAGTTTTTGATTTGCTGCTTCGTTTAGCCCATCTTTTAGTCCTAGCCTCTTCATTGCTTCAATTTCGATCGAATGAGTGAAAGAGTCTCGTTTTCTCTCTTGTTTCAAGCATCCCTTTTCTCTTTCCGAGCATAGATTACATTTCTTGGTTTGTTGATTGAAGAGTTTGTGTGTTTGGTTTGTTTGATTTAGGGAAGGGGTTGCTTTTAGTTTCATTTATCATGATTTGGATTTGATTGATGCTTGTTTTATTCATTATTGTGAAATTTTCATTAAAAATGCTCTATGTAAAAGATTCATTTTGCATTTTATGAAAAGAAGAACGTCATTCTAGTTTACTTAAGAGAAAATATTGCATTAGTAGCGTTATTGAGAAGCTAGAATTTCATCATCATAGGCATGAGAAATGAAATAAACTTTTTTGTTGTTAAAGGAAGATTAAGTGCATTTAGGACATGTATTAGTGAAAGATTTCATTCTTTGATTGTTGCATTGATTCTGTGCTCTCTATCCCTCAATTAGTGTTAAGTTTCATCAAAGAAATATTTCTTTTCTCATACAGCTGCATATGGGATTTTTCAGACGACAGCGGTAAGACCGTGGAATTGAAACCAAATTCAAGATCAATCATTGAAATTTGTTGCATTAACCTAAGGAAGCATTGAAACTTAACACTTTCATTTAGTGGTCTTGTCTAGAGACGTGTTCTAACATCTTTAAACCTAGCATGTGTCGTTCGCTTCAACATTAGACAGCGCTAGTATGGACTTGTGCTCCCCGTATTGTCACATATATAAAGGTAGACCCCACTAGGTTTGCAATCCTTTATCCAAAGGAAGCCGAGTCTGCCACCTTGTAAATTTAATACACCAAACATAGCATTCAGAGAGATTGCCTACTCATACTTTTTAGTTCGCTGGGAGGTATTCTGCAATTCACGGATACTTAGTAATCCCTTTTGCCTAGATGATCCTGAGTAGTCATTTTTGTCTTTTTGACTCTTTAAATTTAAATTATCATCGAGAAATTGTCCATTCAAGCTCGTTAACTCTGAAAGCAACTAGAGTCATCTTTCACCCTTTTCTCGACCCTTAAAATATGAAAAGGAAAAATTTTGTTTTAGTGTCTTAAAATTAACTACCCACAAAATAGTCCTAGTTAAATTTATCTTCCTTAGTGATTCTTTAGGGTCGCTTCCAATGGCAACATTTCCAGAGTCTACCAGTTAAGGATTCCCCTCGAATGAGAATCTTGGTCCTTTTCCTTATTTTGGAAATGTTGGTGCTCCTTATATTGCAACATTGTCCCTCCCTGGGTTAACCATTGGTTTACTTATCTGGTTATTTTTGACCTCGGTGGTCCCGAGTGTCCCAACTCCTGTCCAACCATCTCCTTCATTTGAACCACATCACATTGATTCTAAGGTTGACCGCTCACCTTCTCCCCCTATTTCTTCACCCTCCTCTTCTACTTCGTCTGGTGAAAGTTTGAAATCCAGTAACTAGGAGGCTAAGAAGAAGAAGAAGAAGAAGTGAAATAAGTCAGAGGGAAATCGTGTGGTTGTTACTCCAAATGCACCTCCCATGGACAAACCTTTTGATCCTCCATGGAAGGTCAAATTCCCTTGCAAGTTGTGTAAGGGTGACCATCTCCATCAAGACTATCCTGGCATCCCCAGACTCTTAGAGGTATGGTCTCTAGATCTGGATCGACCATCCCCATCGACCTCTAGAGATCATGTTGATGCTACACCCTCGGCTACCTATGGTAAGACGAAGGGAAAAATTAAATTCCCCTATAGGTTATGTGAAGGAGAGAATATTCTTCACCTTTGTCCTCTTCTGGATAAAGCTTCCAAAGTTTTGGAAAACCTTACAGCTCCTCAACCCCAACTTCTTCTTGGTTATCAAAGGCTTTATTCTAAACCTCTCCTAGTTGGTAAAGAGATCAACTTGGATTCATCTCTTTCCTGTCCTTCTCTTCCTAAGCATGAATCTCTTGTGTTTGTTCCCTCCCAACCAATTGGTTGAAAAGAGTGTTGACTTGGCTCCACCTTTAGTTGTTCACTCTATTCCCAAAGAGAGTAGTGATGATCATACTACTCGTGTTCTTCTCGTCTCCTCAAATTCTCATGAAATGAAGAGTGACCCTCTCATCCCAGTTGTTCAGGCGAGCCCTTCTCCTTCTCCTATAGGGCATGGGGGAAATCATATGGTACCCCACCAAGTAGTTTTTTCGTTTCTTTTGATTGGAGTCCATTGACTTCTTTCAGCCATCCATCTTATGTGCCTTTCCAGATCACAGTACAAGCCTATAATATGGTAGTACATGGCACTATACCAGATGAAGGTGTGTATGTTAGCATCATGCTTTCTACTACTTAGCAAGCTTTGGGTTCCCCACAGCTTGTGCCTATCACCCAGAATCTGTTGGCTTTGAATGGAGGAACCAGTCAACCCTTAGGGATCCTTCCAAAGTTCCCTATTACTTTGCAAGGAAAGACTGTCTATATAGACATAATGATAGTCTAAGGTCCCTTATATTTCAATCCTCCTTTGATGCAACTATGTTTATGTCATGGGAGCTCTTATTTCTTCACTTTTCCATGTAGTTTGTTTTCCACACGAAGGGAGAATAGTGACCATTGATGAATTGTCGTTCATTGGTCACCAAGTGCCTCCTATGCAACCATCGTCCCATATTAGTTCTTATTTGCAAGTAGTACCCTCCCCGCCATAGGTCAATTATGTGGCTACCCGTTTCGTCTCCACATCTCCCAATGATCACATAGTTGGTATAGTGCATTATGTACTAGGGGAATTGGAACCCGATTTGTCATTGGTACCAATTGACATGTATTCCTCCTAGAGCGTAGTTCTCCCGTCTAGTGAGGACCTCTTGGGAGCCATGTTCCCATATGGTCGGTGAATAGGATATGGAGCATAGTTCCTTGTCTTGTGTCAAGCTCCTTAAAAAATGAAACAAGGGACCAGAGCATAGTTCCTTGTCTTGTGTCAAGCTCGTTAACAAATGAAACAAGGGTTTGAGGATAGTTTCCTCCTGTATCTACCTCATTAATAAAATGAAACAAGATGTCCGAAGATAGTTCTTTTACTGTGTTAACCTCGTTAAAAAATTAAACAACTCCCTTTTCCAAATCGAATCTTTGATGAAGATCTTGTGAAATCCCAATCGAGTCTTTCCTAGATCTTAAAAGTGAACCTTCATTCCATCTACCTAGCTGAAGGAAATGAAGCTTGGGGGGCATGTACCTCGAATTGAGTCATTATGCTGGGTGCATGCAAACTTAACTTAGGCATAGTTTGTCTTTGTTTCAAGCTTGTGTAAAAATGAAACCAAACTCAAGAATAGTTTTTGATTTCAAGCTTGTGTATACATGAAAACAAATTCAAGCAGAGTTCCCTATGGTTCAAGCTTGTGTAAAAATGAACCCATGCCAAATTTACATCTCGTGATTGCCTTTTTATTAGCTAATTTCTGCTAGATGAGCCTTGGTTGTTTCATTCCATTGCTGCCATCTCTTTGGCCAATCATATACTTTCACTTGGTTGTTTTCCCTTTCCGGAGGAACCACAGAAATGAGTGGTTTTGCTAGCTAGACTCTTAACCTTTTACTGTTTCGAGTAGTTTCCCCTTAACCAGAACTTGTTGCTACTCTTTCTACCACTCATTCCTCTAGGACGAGTCACCTTTAAGCTCTTTTCTGACTCGTAAAAAATTAAAAGATTGCCGAGAATTTTTCCCTTTTAGACCCGTTAAAGAAAATAAAAGCAGGGAGTCTACTTTAAGCTCTTTTCTGACTCTCAAAACATGAAAATTTTGTCGATTTCTCGTCATTTTGACCTCGTAAATGGTTGCAAAATGTCATTTACCATGTATACATTTACCCATTTTCGGGTTAGGATAAACTATTTACGAAAAAGGAATACCTTAGTCAAACATGACTAGGAGGTTCTCTCAGATATTGTTTTCTACCTTTCGGGTTCGAGGGACAACTTTACAAAAGGGGAGCTTTTGGAGTTTTCTTTTCCATGTCTTTTCCAAACTCTCTAAACATGAAAAATATACTGAGTTTTTCCTTTGTCGGACTCGTTAAACGATTAAACAACATAGGACTTGTCATTATGACGAGACTGAGCTATGCCTTCCTAGGGCTCATAAAACTTACTAGGAAGGACTTATATTTCAAGCGTATGCTATCCTCGTTAAGATTGTATAAAAATAACTCGGGTATTCGCCAGAAATGGTGGGGGGAAATTGGAAGTATTTCATCAATTGTATTCCTCATTTAAGGCAACACGTCACTCTTGAACATTGACAGTCATCTGTTATTCGTGTTAGGTTTTAGGACATCCTCACTCTGTCACTTGCCTCCTTAGGTTTTGGATTATCCATTTTAAACCTCTCATCTAATCTTTACCACATCACCATGACCTTTGATCCTATGATGTAAAATGCTACCAAAATCCAGAGTCGTGTCATCCATATGTTCAAGAGAATTCTTCCTACCTAGACATTCTCTGATCATACGTCACCATATTGGATTACTCTCATTCATTTTGTTTCCTATTTTGTGTTGATGATGAAGCATTAATTATGACCTTCCTTCGATAGATCACTTCCTGTCGACTTCAGGTCATTATCCAGGAAGTTGATCTAGAAACTTGCTTCCAGTACCTTAGAGCTTACATGCCTCAATGGAAATTTCTTCGCACGCGATGATAGGTTATCATCATTGGCCTTTGATCGAATGATTTCATGAGTGTTCAACTTTAGTTCCTTATTCACACTTTCTGAATTGTACTGATAGTACCTTGAGAGCCATTAACATTATGGGTGGTTTCTCTCACGTTTTTTAACGGTTCACATCATTGGCCGGTAATCAACTGATTTTCTAACATGCTCGACTTCAACATGTCTATTCACATGTTAGAATTTGTACTTTTATCGGGTAATGTTGGAGTGCAAGACCCTAGGCTTAGATCACAAAATTCCAGGTTTAGAGGAGTGATGAGTTGTTCATGATTATATACATGATTCTTTAGATGGATGGCTGTGACCATGCCATGGGTATCATTTTGATCCTGCTTAGTCAAATGGTCGCAACCATACCGTGGGTCTTTTCATTTTGATCCTCTCTATGAGGATGGTTGCGCCCATGCCGTGGATTATTTCATCTAATCCCTTCAGTCGGATGACTGCATCCATGCTGAGGATCCATGAGCATGATCCTTTTCTTGATGGATAGTTGCGCCTATACCATGGATTCATGTATTGTTATATGCCTCTCATGTTTATCAGGCATGACTATCGAATTTCAGATATGTACATGTATGTTTGAGTTGCAGGTCTTCTGATGCTAATATTCCAAGTCCTCGCTCCATATTAAAGCATTTCAACCACCGCTCTCAGCTCTGACTTCATGCTTTAGGGGGCATCTGTTACAAAATAATTTGTCACTCTCCTATCACTCCCTGTTCTTGATCCCAGAGAACCCTAATAGTGACTACTATGTTATACTTTCATCATGAAACCTATGCTCTTGCATCCCTTGAAGATTGAAGAAAGTAGTTCCCACTCCCTTTAGAACACTTCCAGAGAATCCTTCTTAAACCCCAGTGTTTAAGATCAGCGCTCTTTCCCAGTGTCTCACCCGCGCTGATGGCAAATTTTTACAATGTGACCCGTGTTGATCGGTGCTACTATTAGCCCAATACCCACGTCAGTCTACTTTTGGAATTTTTTTATTAATGGAGTTGAAGCTTCGAAGTCTAGAAGCTTCGTGAACGAAAGTCTGGTAGATGTGTCACACAGAATAAGTCGATCTTGCGGACAAGATAGACCTTCCTAGAATCTAAAGAAGACCTAATGACAAGCAAACCAATCACACACTATCTTTCTCTAAATATGTTTTTATAAACAAAGGCAAACAAGTGTTTTAGGCCTACTTTAGGTCCAATGCAAGTTTGTGGAAGCCTTCGCTCCTTCGATCCAAATGAGCTCCCTCGTCGCGAATCTGCAAACACAAACAAGTAAACAAATTAAATAGCACCTGAAAAGCCAATATCATAAAACATATTTAACATGAAAGTCAAGGAATTCATGAAACAAATGACATGAGACAATTTTTGAGAAAAATGAGTCTGATTGTATTAATTCAAATCAAGAAGAACTTTACAACCTGTGCCTTGACGCTGTACAAGATCCTCCTAGGGTCCAGCAAGAAGTCTCCTCTACTTTGACAAGTTTCACTCTCTTCCCAATGAAGCCAGAAAGGTATGTGATCTCTCCTCTCAAGCTCAACTAGGAAGTCTTAATTTCACCAGCATTTACCCTCAAAAATGTTCAGCTTCTAACCTCCTTAGCAACCAGCCCAATGCCTGAATTTATAGTGCAATGGATGGAAGTTACTAGGTCCTCCTCCAAAGGGATAAATCCCTCCTTCAAAGGGATAGCTCCTCTCATCAAGGGATTAGCCCCTTCTCTTTTGGGATGCATGAACCACCTAAGAGCGGCCAATCCACGCCAAAATTCCTTCTAGAATCATCTAGAATTAACCCAAAGTGAGTTTTTTAGAATAAACTTGCACCTTTTTGACTTTCACAGGGGTTCGTACCCACACCTTTAGGGACAGAGCGGGCAGGTCCGCAGTTTTTGTAAACAGAAGGTGCGGGACCACAGGCAATAGTGAGAGAAAGTGCGGAACTAGAGTTTTATTGATTTTCAATGTCTTTCTCTCATTTTCAAAGCTTGACTTGAAGAGCTGAGGTCTGAGACTTGCTTAGGAGGATAGTACAAGTGGTGATAGACCCATACTAACTGCAAATAATCATGGTGACGATATTTTTGTGTAACAAATTTCCCCCTAAACTGTGAAGTCTGTAGTAGATGAGGATTTCATTTATCATTTAGGAAGAGTGAAGTACTTTATCATTTCGAGGATCATCTTGTGGAGAGCCCGGTTGGAACCTGTAAAAACATTCAATGCAAGATATATATATGAGATCATATCATCACTGAGGTAGGCATTCCCATACTCAGATCAAAACTGACTTAGAAAACTAACTACTGCTTTGATACAGGAATGATCTTGTAAGACATCACAAGTATAGACTCATGTGGACACAGTATGGACGCAGCCATCTGTTTATGAATAGTCCATTATATAATGAATACAAAATTCCTCGCAGCTTGGATTGTGGAAACTAGATCCAGGGTCTTCATTTCTACTTCCCGAAACAGTACGATTCTATCCATGCGAATGAATGTGTTGAAGTCGAACATGGTAGAAACCACTTGATTACCAGTCAATGATGTAAACCGTTAACAAGTGTGAGAGAAACCACCAATGATGTCAATGGCTCTCAAAGTACCCAGTACAATCCATGAGATGTGAATAGATGTGTTGATGTCGAACATGTCACGGAATCCTTTGATCGAAGGTCAATGATGCAACCTGTCGTCAAAGGTGAGAAACCTGCCATTGAGGCATGCAGATCCCAAGGTACTGACGATTTCTAGATCATCTTTCTAGATAATGAGCTGAAGTCGATAGAAAGCGATCCGTCACAGGCAAGCCCACAACACGAAATCATAGATCAAGTTGAAGAAATTTAGTTGCGAGGACTTACTCAGGGATGGTCAAGATGGATGACAGATATTTTGCAGATGAATGGCTTATTGGCAGTGACCTCTTAAACACATAACGACATGACAGATGGCTTGGTGACAATTGACCCAAAGTTAATACCCAGAAACCGGCTAAAGACTTTCAATGTGGTTTGATCAACTGTTAGGCAAAGGATTTCCCAACCCAGGTGAATAAAAGTGTCGTGTTCAAGAGTGGTTACAAAGTATGACAAACAGGCCCATTTTTCTCTCTTTTCCCCCACCATTTCTGGCAAGTACCTCTTTATTTTTTACAAGCTTGAGGAGGATAACATTTGCTTGATTATAAGCTCATCTTTCGGATGAGTCCAACTTAGTTTAAATTCGAACCCTAAGAAGGAGTGGTTCGTTCCTATTTGTAATTGAACAAGTCCTTTACTATGAAATTTTAACGAGTCCAATATAGGAGAAACTCGGTGTTTTTCAATTTTAAAGAGTCTGAAAAAACTTAAGAAGACTCCACGGTTGACCTTTTTCGTAAATTTGTGTCTCCCAAGCCCGAAAAAGTATAAAATCATACTTGAGAGAACCACTTGATCTTTACGACCAAGGAGTACTTTTCGTAATTAGTGCCCTTGATCCAAAAAAGTAAAAAAGCGATCAACGACACATCGTTTTATAACCAATATCGAATTTGAAACGACAAAAATCCGGCAATCTTTTCATGTTTTTACGGTTAGAAAAGAGCTGTAAGTGGACCGTCTTTTAGTTCTGTTTTAACGAGTTTAAAAGAAAAACTCGGCAATCTTTTCATGTTTCAGGAGTCAGAAGAGAGCTTAAATATGACTCTAAATGTTTTTTCATTGAAAATGATAGATTTCGCCTGAATAATCCGTTATCCTGAACAAAAACGCAAACATTACTCATACCTGTTTGAAATGGATAAAAATGTTGCAAAAATACCTTTCCAAAGTAAAACATAAACAAATTTGCAATTTATTTACTCAAAAAACTTATAAAAAGGGCTTTCATCAATTCATTTTTACCGTTTGAGTTTTGGGTGAGAAAATAGTGCTTTTGTTCAGAAAATTTCCCGTGAAGATTCCAGAAAATCCAACCATCGGAATCGAACGCCGTCTTCTCCAGGTAATCCACATCATCCTACTCTTCATTTTTAACCAATTCATTTTTTGTTTTAGGTTTTTGTTTCATTTTTTGGAGGGTTTTTAGGCTTAAAACCCGCGCGCAGTGGCCTGCAAGCGTAACACTGCTAGCCCGCGGACCCCGACTTTTTCTCAATGGGGAAAAAGTCAGGGGTCCACACCTTCCATGTAGGCAAGGTGCGGACCCACGCACTGTGTCTAACCTAGAGGGTGCGGTCCCCGCCGCAAGGGTTTTTAACCCAAAAATTCTCAAATTTGACCCAAACAAATTAATTTCTAGCATTCTAATTTATCTTTTTACTTGATGCAGAGAGTACATCATGCTAGATTGGCGTGAACGAGAGCATGAGGACGTGGATCTAGCCGCATTGAATCACCAACCTTCGATCGATGCATTGAAGGCCTGCGGCTTGTACAAATTCTGGGCCATACCTGGCATGAGGGCCCAGGTGGATTTCTTACAGTGGCTGGTTGACAAATGGAGCATACAGGACTAGTGCTTCTTCATTAGTGGCCACCAACTTGAAATCGAGCCGGCAGACATATATTTCTTGACCGGTTTGCCTAAGAGAGGTAAAGACTTGACTCTATTTATGGCTAGGCCAGGTGGCCAGTCTGTTGATAGCCTCCGACTAGAGTTCTGCAACAGCCAGGCTAGAGACAAAGGGATAGACATAAAAACCATATCCCTTCGTGAACTCATGGTGATCGCGTTTACTGTCACCAGACTTTACGGGAGTGCCGCATTACACATTGCCACCGGATCCCAGATGCGGATGGCAGTTGACTGCTTTCGAGGCACCATCTTCAACTGGTGCGATGCTGTGTTGGCCAATGTGAAAGGCCAACTGACGAGAGCAAAAAATGGACAACTAAAGACCTTTGGTTATGGGGCTTTGGTTGTGAGCTTTGGTCTGGAGAGGGTTCCCATGTTGATCCCGCAACACCTTACTGTTAGAGCTGGGCTTCCTCGAGAGCCCAAACTGATGCGATGGGTCGCAATTATGGCCCGTCATCCGGACGAGGGGACAAAGGTTGTTCGATTCAAACCTGAGTATTTCCAATGGTTGGAAAACCAGATTTTTTCTATTCAGGACTTCCCTTACGCTGGGGTAGATTTTCGTGGTGACCCAGACATGGTTCTTCCACCAAGAGAGCAGTGGGATGGCTCAGGTAAAATCATTTTCAACATTTTTCCTATTTTAATTTTTTTTTTTTTTTTCTATCGCTCCAAAACTGATAGTAAAAGTTTCAAATGCAGATGTGGGTCCACAGCGACCAGCCACTCTCCGGCCTTACGAGAGGAAACAACCAGTTGCAGCTGTGCCAGCCCCACAGGACGAATCAGTAGAGGTTTTGGCCAAGTTGGAGGGTCATCTAGAGCACTTGACAGGAGATATTCCGGAGACCACCATAGATGACATTCCTCGTCGACTTCAGCGCTATGTGATTGGGGTCCCAGGACCTTTTAGGAGGTGTTACACTAAAAAATGTCACCATGACTATTTACAGTTAGTATGGCTCTATCAACAGTCATGCTATCCTCTTAGGCAAGTCTTATGCCTCTGCTCTCCATGTCAAACTCCAAAAAGAGAGAAAGTCTTTATAAATGTATTTATCTCTGGGTACGCAGGTTCTCTCAACCTTACCTGTGGGTACGCACCCAATGTTCCCAAAAGCTGCGTACTTGTACGCTCTGTATGTAAAGGGGCAGGTGCGTCCCCCTGTAAAGGTCAAAATGCGCAAGTTTCATCTTTAAAAAGTTACTTGTGGTCATTTCTAGAGCATTCTAGAAGGTTGTTCGACATGTATTGAGCGCCTCCAGATGGTTCATGTACCCCTACCAAAGAGGAACTTATCCCATCAATCAGGGAGCTATCCCATCCAAAGAGGGGATTATCCCATTGATGGTGGACCTGAATAACTTCCTCTAGACCACTATAAATACAGGCATTGGGCCAGAAGGAGGAGAGGTTGGAAGCTAAACATTTCTAAGGGTAGATGCTGCTGGAATTAGGACTCCCATTTAGAAGCTTGTGAGGAGAGATTGCCATCTTTGCTTGTTTTATTTGGAAGTGGGTGAGCTTTGTCAAAGTAAAGGAGAACTCTTGATGGACCCTGGGAGGGACTTGCACAACACCAAGGCTCAGGTTGTAATTGTTCCTTTTGTTTCCTATTAATGCAAATGAGTCCATTCTTCTCAATAACTTGTTATTTATGAGTTGTTTCATGTACTCCTTGGTCTATGTGTTAAATATGTTTTATTCTATGAGATTATCAAGTGTTATTTAATTGTTTGATTGTTAGTGGATGCAGGTTTCAAAGTGAAGGAGGAGCTCATCCGGATCAGTGGAGCTGGACTGCTACAACAGCGTTGGATTACAGGTAGGATCTAAACACTTGATTTCTCGTATAGTAAATGCATGTTTAGAGAAGGATTGCTCTTGTTTGTCTTGTTTGTCACTAGAGAGTCTTAGGCTCCTAGGGAGGTTGGTTGTGTCCGCACTATCGACTCTTTCCGCCTGACAAAATGGCGACTCCGCTGGGGACTCCATGAATGTGTTTGAGTTCTTTTTGATTTGATATTTTGGTCTGAGAAAAAGTGCTTGTTTTATGATTTTTGGTTGTCTAGCTGTGTATTTGGGTGGGTTAGCTTAGAGTCAATTTAGTTTTTTATTTTTCTTAGCTTTGCCAGCAGTACGCAGTCTCTGGGTTTGACACAGTGCGTACTTGTACGCACTACGTCTTTGTGCACAGTGCGTACCCGCGCCTGTGTAAACGTATGACCTGCGTACCCCTGTCAATTTTGAGAAAATTTCAATTTTTGCTTTTTTCTCTTTAGATTTTGCTTTTACTTTGTTTTTACTGCCCAGATCCATCAGTTTACAGTCAAAGATCTTCACCTAAGCTTGTTTCATTAGCATTCCTACTCTAAGCTTTCATCAATTGGGTGTTTTGAGTCTCTTTCTTGAGAAATTCTTAATTTGATTTCCTTTGGTCATTACTTGGAGGTTTGTCTCAGTATTTTCACAATTTTGCATCTTTTTGCTTTTGTTTTTGCAAAAAAATTTCCCCCTCATTCGCCGGGGGGGGGCTAAATTGTGTATGAGTGCTAATCGCCATTAAGTGTTTTTATGTTTTGATCTTTGGAACTCTCACCCAATTTTCTCAACTTGCACTTGATTGGTTCTCAGATTACATTAGAATCATCTTGTGTTTGAGAATTCTCTTGCATAGATCACATTTGCATAATTAGAATTCTCATTTTCGGAATATGAATGAAAAATGTGCGTAGATTACATTTGCATACTTTTCAAGTGAATTGTGCATAGATTACAATTGCATAGTTTACATTCTGAAAAATCAATCGTAGATTTAGATCAATTTTCTTTGATTTGAATTTACACAAAAATAAAAATAAAAAATGGTTTGGAATTGATTTGCATTAGTTTTTCTTAATGAAATTAGTGCATTAGAGAATTTGTTATATTTTCTCTTAGTGATCAATTTTTTGTATTGTTGGAAGTGAATGGAAACTCTCTCCTTACTTTAGTTAGGAGTCATCGAATTGAAAGGATTACATTATCATATTCGATTGCATTCAGTTGAGTCGGGTCATAACACCATTGGTTTCATCTCCA
Organism: Pinus tabuliformis; assembly: GCA_031772625.1. Lineage (NCBI taxonomy): Eukaryota > Viridiplantae > Streptophyta > Pinopsida > Pinales > Pinaceae > Pinus > Pinus tabuliformis. The sequence continues at coordinate 89,960,057 of CM062810.1, read as the reverse complement.
TTTACCCATTTGAGTAATAACAACCTTAATAACACAACGCTTAATTAAAATTCATCTAGTAATTTTTACATTTCTAGGGCTCTGAAAAACCAATATAGATCAGGCTAATGTCTTGGAGTAGGAGAGTAATTAACTCTCCAAGACAGTAAAACCAAACAAGTAGCTCATCTTGTGGTAGGATAAATCCAACTGTTTCATTTGTACTCTGGGAAAGCTCCTCTTAAAGGAGAAGCACGAGCTCGTGTCCGAACCAGTGAGGGGATCAATCCTCCCTCGTTGGGAACGACGCCAGACATGCACGTATTACAAACGGTAAACCTCGGATTAACCATTGTCGAGGAGCCAGGGGTCACTTGTCGGTAAACCTTGGATTATTGTCAAGGAGCCGGCAAGGGGATTGAGCTTGATACTCTGCCCTTGCGTGCTGTCGGAGTGTAGACTGTTCCCCCAGGTGCATTTGTTGCTGTTGGTAACCTTAGTGACCATTATCTTTAGGGTTCTACCCAAGGTGACGGTGGAGGGAAGATCCCACTGTACCTGGAGCAGACGTCGGCTAGACTCACTTGGATTTTCTAGGGGGTTCACTTCACTCGAGATGGTTAAAGTGGAGGAACTTGGTCCAGTCTATTCATTAAGCAGGTTGCCAGGGTAACTGTTCCACCCGCCACTTCTGTACTGAATTCTGCAATGTTGGATTTCATTACCAACTAGTGTTTTCGGTCCGGAAGGTTACTGTTTGTGTGTGGTTTGACTCCTAGATTTGATAGCGCGTGTTAATTTGTTTGTTTTTACTTTTAGAGACCATAGGTGTGAATTGTGAATTTTAATTGTTAGGTGTGAATTGTTAATTGTTAATTTTCGTTTTAGATTGTTAATAAAATTCACTGAAGTTGAATATAATGGCAAATGTTCCAGAATTTACCAACCTAGGAACCCCTCCTAATGAGAATCCTAGTACTTTTCCTTACTTTGGAAATGTTGGTCCTCCTTTATGGCTACTTTGTCATTACCTGGATTTACAATAGGTTTACCAATATGGTTATTTTCAACTTCGTTGGCCCAAAATACTCTAATTGTTCCATCTCAACCAGATGCTTCACCTCAACAGAGTTCACCATCTCAACATCACCAACCTTCTGTTGACCCTTTACCTTCTTCGCCTAATTTTTCTTCCTCCATTTCTTCCTCTTCGCCTGGTAAAAGCCTTGATGCTAGTAACCAGGAGGCTAAGAAGAAGAAGAAAGGGAAGAAGAAGAAGAAGAAGAAGAAGAAGAAGCAAGATAAGAAAGAAGTCAACCAACCAACCACGACTGTAAGTGTTAGTTGTGTTGAGGAAAACTCTGACATGCATCGTAAACCCAAATACCCTTGTAGGCTTTGTAAGGGTGACAACTTCCTTGTCAATTGTCCTGGTATTCCAAAGGTCTTGGAAGTATGGTCAGAAAAATCTCATCAACTTTCCATTGATCCATCAACCAGTGATAGTCAGATTCCTGGGAAAAAGGGTAAAGTTAGGTTTCCTTGTAAGTTATGCAAAGGGAGTCATCAAACTCACATTTTCCCTCACATGGATGAAGCCTCAAAATTGTTGGAAAATCTTACTGTTCCACAGCAAGAATTTCCAACTGGTTACCGTAAATTTTCTCCCAACCTACCGTCAACTGACGGAGTGATTGATCTAAATTCAAGTACAGTCGATCACACTCTCCCATTGGAGAGTGGAACTCATGTCACTCAGGTTGATGATCAATTAGTTGATCAAGTGGTCGATTCAATTTCACATTCGGTCGATCCCACTTTCCCTTTAGAGAATGAACTTCATACCGCTTAGGTTCTTCTTGTTACATCCGATTCTTCTATGCCGGGGGGCATTTCACATGTTTCTACAGAACCCCCTCCAAGCACTGAGGTCTTTTCCTTTGATTGGAATAGATTCACAAAACTTCGCCTTCCTTCCTCCATCCCTTTCCAAATCATTGTCAAGGCTGGTGGTAGGGACATACATCGTACTCAGGTAGATGAAGGTGCTTCTGTTAGTATTTTATCCTCAACTGTTTGGAAAGCTTTGGGTTCCCCTCAGCTTGCGCCTATTACGCAGAATCTGAAAGCTTTTAACAGAACCATTAGTGAACCTTTAGGGATCCTTCCTAAGTTTTCTATTACCTTGGAAGGCAAAACTGTCTGTATTGATCTTATGGTAGTTCGAGGTCCCTTGGATTTCAATTTACTCCTTGGACGAGACTATGTTTATGCAATGAAAGTTGTCGTATCGACACTCTTTCGCGTGATGTCTTTCCCTCACAATGGCAATATTGTGACTGTAGACCAGCTTTCGTTCCCTAGTCTTGTTTCAACTACCAATAATATAACACCCCTAAATGTTCCTGATTCTAAAGTGGTATCTACCCTGCCACGGGTTAATTATGTGGCAACTGGTCCCATGTTTTCAGTTACCGATGTAAGTGAGCCTCTCACTGTTGATTTAGATCCGGTAATTGACATGGAAAACTCTATGGGATTACTTGAACACGGTGTTCTTATCCCTTTTGGGTCCCTTGACATGTGTTCCTTCCAGAGAACTATTCTTCCTTCTGATGAAGATCTCTTGGAAGCCATGATCAAGGTGTGTCCATTGACATGTCTTTCTTCCAGTTGGAAGCCATGATCAGTGTGTACGAGGATAGTTTTTTCCTGTATCAACCTCGTTAAAAAATGAAACAGGCTAGCGTGAGGAAAGTTCCTTTTACTATGTCAACCTCGTTAAAAAATGAATCAGTGAGTGTGAGGAAAGTTCCTTTTACTGTGTCAACCTCGTTAAAAAATGAATCAGTGAGTATGAGGATAGTTCCTTTTACTGTGTCAACCTCGTTAAAAAATGAATCAGTGTGTATGAGGATAGTTCTTTTACTGAGTCAACCTCATTAAAAAATGAATCAACTAGATTTTAGGATATGTAGGTAGAATGTAGAAAGTAGGGTTTTGAGGATAGTTCCTGTTACTGAGTCAACCTCGTTAAAAGATGAATCAGGTATGAGCATAGTTCCTTGTCTTGTGTCAAGCTTATTAAAAAATGAATCAAGGTTTTTAGAGCATAGTTCCTTGTCTTGTGTCAAGCTCATTAAAAAATGAATCAAGGTTTTAGAGCATAGTTCCTTGTCTTGTGTCAAGCTCGTTAAAAAATGAATCAAGGTTTTTAGAGTAGAGTTTTTTGTTAGGTAGATTGTAGAGAGTAGTTATGAGCATAGTTCCTTATCTTGTGTCAAGCTCGTTTAAAAAATGAAACAAGGGTTTTGAGGATAGTTCTTTTCCTGTGTCAACCTCACTAAAAAATGAAACATCTCCCACAAGTCTTTCCAAGATCTTGAAAGTAAAGCTTCATTCCATCCACCTCATTGAATGCAATGAAGCTTGGGGGGCATGTACCTCGTTTTGCGTCATTATGCTAGGGGCATGTGAACTTTTAAGAAGCATAGTTTTTCGTTTCAAGCTTGCGTAAACATGAAACTGAATCCGAGCATAGTTCTTTTCCTGTGTCAAGCTCGTTAAAAAATGAAACAAATCCTCCTCTACTTGAGTCGAGAGATTGACGAGATCTTATAAATGTTAAGTTTTTAGGTTAGTTATTTCAGTTTTTTGCATAATTTTCTTATAGTTTTAGGTCGAGTCTTTCAAATGATCTCGTTCATGAACCTTCATTCCATCCAGCTTGTACTTAGTTGAATGAAATGAAGCTGGGGGGCATGCGCTCTAGCAGTTATGCTTAGGGGGCATCAAGCACAGTTTTCTCTCTATTTCAAGCTTGTGTAAAAATGAAACTACTCTGAAGCATAGTTTTTCTCTGTTTCAAGCTTTTGTAAAAATGAAACCTATCTCGAGTCAATTTCAGTTATTTTCAAGACTCGTTAAACTCATGAAAATCCCGAGATTATTTTGCTATTTTTCATTCTCGTAAAACAAATGAAAATGCCGAGTTCTTTCCATCTTTTCCTGCTCGTAAATTAAATTGAAAGTTGGCCATATGAGTACATTTTTATCATTTTTTCGAACTCATTAAAACTTACGAAAAAATGAAAACCATGAGTACATTTTTATCCCTTTTTCGAACTCATTAAAACTTACGAAAAAGTGAAACCTCAGAGTCATCTTTTAAGCTCTTTTCTGACTCCTAAAACATGAAAAGATCACCGAGCGTTTCTTTTACACTCGTTAAAACGGAATTAAAAGACGGTCCCCTTATAGCTCTTTTCTGACCGTAAAATCAGGAAAAGATTGCCGGGTTTTTGTCGTTTCAAACTCGATACGGAAATAAAACGACGTGTCCTTGATCGCTTTTTACTTTTCAGGTCAGAGACACTAATCATGAAAGTACTCCTTGGTTGCAAGATCAAGCGGTTCTCCCAGGAATTATTTTATACTTTTTCGGGCTTGGGGGACACAAATTTACGAAAAAGTTCAACCTGGAGTCTTCTTAAGTTTTTCAGACTCTCTAAAATTGAAAAATGCTGAGTTTCTCCTATACTGGACTCGTTAAAATTTCACAGTAAAGGACCTGTTCAATTACAAACAGGAACGAACCATTCCTTCCTAGGGTTCGAATCAAAACTAGGTTGGACTCATCCGAAGGATGAGCTTATAATCAAGCATATGTTATCCTCCTCAAGCTTGTTAAAAATAAAGAGGTACTTGCCAGAAATGGTGGGGGAAAAGAGAGAAGAATGAGCCTATTTGTTATCCTTTGTCTCAGAAGAAACCTTATTACCACTCTTGAACACGACACTTTTCATTCACCTGGGTTGGGAAATCCTTTGCCTTAAAAGTTGATCAAACCACTTTGAAAGTCTTCAACCGTTTCCGGGTATTAACTTTGGGTCAATCGTCACCAAACCATCTGTCGTGTCATTATGTGTTCAAGAGGTATCTGCAAATAAACCATTCATATGCAAAATACTTGTCATCCATTTGACCATCCTTGAGTCAGTCCTTACAGCAACATTTCTTCAACTTGAACAATGATTTCGTGTTGTGGGCTTGCCTGCAACGGGTCGCTTTCTATCGACATCAGCACATTATCTAGATAGATGACTTAGAAATCGTTAGTACCTTGAAGTCTGCATGCATCAATGGTAGGTTTCTCACCTTTGACGTCAGTTTACATCATTGACTTTCGATCAAAGGATTCCGTGAAATGTTCGACATCAACTCATTCATTCACATCTCATGGATTGTACTGGGTACTTTGAGAACCATTGACATTACTGGTGGTCTCTCTCACACTTGTTAACAGTTTACATCATCGACTGGTAATCAAGTGGTTTCTACCATGTTCGACATCAACTCATTTATTCGCATGGCTAGAATCGTACCAATTCGGGAAGTAGAAATGAAGACCCTGGATCTAGTTTCCACCATCCAGGCTGCGAGGAGTTTTGTATTCATTATCTAAGTAGACTAATCATAAACAGATGGTTGCGCCCATACTATGTCTACAAAAGTCTATGATTATGATGTACTGCAAGATCATTCCTGTATCAGAGTAGTTAGTTTGTTAGTTAAAGTTTTGATCTGAGTATGGGAATGCCTACCTCAGTGATGATATAATCTTATACATGTATTTTGTGTTGAAAATTGCAGGTTCTGACCAGGCTCTCCACGAGATAATCCTTGCAATGATAAAGCGCTTCACCCTTCCTAGATAATACAAAACCCTAATCTATTACAGGCTTCGCACTTTAGGGGGCAATCTGT